>OY740786.1:45510410-45907191 GCA_963514005.1 Raja brachyura | reverse complement strand
CGGTAGGATCAAGGTGCCGACTGCTACCAGGTCCTCATTCAGTCGGCGGCAGCACCCACTACCGCCAGCCACCAACAGGGCCTGCTATCACAGCGAAAGAAACAGCTGGTGAAACCCCGAAGGCCACACAACCTTCACAAAGGTCTTTTATAGGCCATGCCCCAGAGTGGCCTTCTGGAAGATGCGCCAACCCCACACCACAGCGCCTCCAACTCCCAAGAACCAAGGACGGAAGAAACCAACCTAGCGTCACCAGTAACCATGGAGGTAGGTGGGTCTGGTTGCCCTGGGAACTTAGCATGTTCGGGGGCAGGTTACACTTGTTTCGGGATGCATGGAGTTCTATAACTTCTGACCTTTTCATACTGCACAGTATTCAGGGAGACAAAAATTGAATTTGTTTACAAACTCCTCCTTCCAGGTCAACATGTACCTAGCCGGTTATTTGTGCTTTTGCAAAAAAAGAAAGTGGAACGTCATGCAGAACTACTTAGATTATATACCAAGGGAGTGATCGAGAAAACCAAACATGAACCTCTTGAGTTTGTATCAAACATCTTCACCAAAAACAAAAAAGATGGCGGATGCCGCATTATCATTGATTTGACACATCTGCATGTTTGCCTACAAATAGATAACACCACCATGGTTGCATACATTAATCATATGGGTGGTATCAAGTCGATATCTTGTGATTAATTGGCCAATTCAATCTGGCACTGGTGCATAGAAAGAAACATTTGGATATCAGCTACTTCCCTTCAGGGTAAGCTCAATACAGTGGCGGACACCAGGTCACATATATCCAATGACAACACCGAATGGATGTTGGACCACCAGGTATTTACCGACATTGTAGCTTGGTATGGAATGCCAGATATCGACCTTTTTGCAGTCAGACTTAATCATCAGATATCAACATATGTTGCATGGGAACCAGACCCTGGGGCAGTAGCGATGGATGCTTCCTCGCTACACTGGGGGGGATTTGTTCTTCTATGCATTTCCCCTTTTTTGCCTCATCAGTCGGGTATTGCAGAAAATTCAACTAGATTTGCCTACGCAGACATGGTTCCCTGTGGTGATCACAGAGCCATGTTTTCCGATATCCAAACGCCCGAATTTGCAGGTACATCCCGTGACAGGGGAGAGTCATCCATGTCATGACCGCATTAACCTATTGGTTTGCAGGATTTGAAAAGACATCTCCTGGAATTCCTGTTGTCGGACCAAACCTTGAATATCATCACAGCGTCATGCAGAGAGTCCACCAGGAAACAGTACCTCACCTATGTCAAAATATGGTAGGTATTTTGTACCAGGACAGGCACTACATACAACACAGCCACTATCACGGATGTAATGGAGTTCCTGGCTAGACTACATTTTGATGAAGGCTTGAGTTAAGGGCCTGTCATACAAGCATGCAACTCTATGTGATTAGCGCGACCTAACGTGGTTGCTTGAGCCGTCCGGCATCGCGGGGCCGGTCCCACTTCGATCGCCAGAGCCGTGCGGAATTGTGTGGACTTCGTCCCGACATCGCGCGAGGCTCTGAAAAACTGACTATGTTCAAAAATTCCGCGCGGCAACGGCTTGTCGGCTCGCAGTTGCCCCGACGCATTACACACTGCCCCGACATCATGCCTCCATGAACCTATCTGTAGGCGCCTCTGTGACCCTCTATGTGTATGGCTCCATGGCCCTCTGTGTGTGTGTGCCTCTGTGCTCCTCTCTGTGTGTCCCTCTCTGTCCTGGCGAACTTGCCTTAGACTTTGCTCCAAGTTTGCCTCACTTTGCGCTGCGTTGCACCACTCACCTGACCTCCGCGCAGCCCCTGCTGCCGATTTGGTAACGCTTCCCGCATGCAGGCGCATGCTGGTGGGAACGGCCCTGTACAGGGGCTCACCCAACCTCCGCGCGGCCCCCGCTTCTAGTTTGATCACGTTCAAAGCATGGAGTTGCATGCTCATAGGACAAGCCCTTTATAGTGCCATCAACTGCACCAGGAGTGCCTTATCTTCCTATCTGGGACAAGGGTTAGAACACCTTGGAGTAGAATCTCATGAGTGGTATTTTTAACTCTAATCCTCCCAGGCACCGATATTCTCAGACCTGGGATATTGGGCTTGTCCTGACCCTGCTCAGAAATTGGGCACCAGCCACGTCCCTCTCACTAACCAAGCTCACGTATAAGATAGCAATGCTTATGGCACTTCTAACGGCGCAGCAGGTCCAGTCTCTGCATAAACTAAAACTGGACCCCATGGTAAAATTGCCAAATAAGGTAACCTTTTACATTCATGAGTTACTCAAATAGAACAAGCCTGGGTCATCTGGCCTCAAATTGGAGTTCCTGGCTTATGCGGTAGATAGATGCCTTTGCATAGTGACCCACCTTCGTCATTACCTGGAGGTCACCAAAAATCTCAGGGGTATGGAAATGGGCCTATTGATAAGTTTTAAACGCCCTCATCACAGAGTAACTGTACAGACCATCTCAAGATGGCTTGGGATGGTGTTAGGTGCAGCAGGGGTGGACACTGATATTTTAAAATCTCATTCTACCAGGGCTGCGGCTACATCAGCGGCGAGGATGATGGGAAGTTCCTATGGTTCACATCCTTTCAACGATGGGCTGGTCCAATGAAACAACTTTCCAGTGGTTTTATAATAAACCAGTGGCCACGCCTGGGATATTTGCAGGCACTATTTTAAGTTCTGTATTATAATTTTCCCCGAAGAACATTATTGTTTTTCAGTCTGAAATATGTTAACATACTTCCTCCATTGGTTATTATGGCAGCGTGTGAGCATGGACTCGTTCCAGGGCATGAAATCACAGAGCTTTGAAGTCTTCACAAAGTCACTCACGTGACTCCGAAGTAAAATAGCTTACCAGTTTGAAGTTTGATCCTTATTTTATGAGGAGTTATGATGAGGGATTTCGTGTCCTCCACTCCCAACCCTCTATTATAAGGTCAACTGGTATGTTAGTTCTCTTATCTTACTAACTTCAGTCAACTTTACTATCTGTGATTTCACACCACTGCTTTGAAGAATGTCGCGCATGCGTGCTGGCGGGGTCTTCACAAAATCCCTCATCGTAACTCCTCATAAAATAAGGATCAAACTTTGAACTTGTAAGTTCTCGTTTAATCTTACTATTATACTTAAATTATGCATTCATTACACATACATTTTGCAAGACAGGAAAATGAAAAAGACAAGATATTAGTTCAAAAATACACACTTAGGGCAGCGCAAAAAGTGATCCATATTGTTCTATTGCCAAGATAGGATTAGGGATGTGCAGGTTCCTTCAAGATTCTGAAAGTTGTATGAAACCTGCAGAGTGGAACTTCAGATTTTGTATTTGCTGCTTGACCAAAGCAGTAAGAAGAGGGCATAGCCTGGAGGGTGGGGATTCCTGAAGATAGATGCCATCTTTATGAGGCAACTCAGAGGACAACAGTTTTCAGCCAGCTGCTCTGAAAATAAGTAACAGTAATTTAGAAAACATGAAACACAGCAGAAAAGACAAGGCATGGCTCGTCAAACTGTTAATCAGGAAAGAAAGGAAAATGTTACATAAAACAGTGGGCATTGGACGAATACAGAAAAACCACAAAGCAGAAATAGCAATAACAGTTGGTGGAAATGGGAGAAAAATAATCGGGCATATAGAAAATGAAACAACTGCTAAAGGACTGCACATGATAAATTAAACGACAGCCTCATGAATCAGAAACAAAGAACCAGGCCAAACCTGTCAAGTACCCAAAATAAAATTGATAAAGGAAGAGAAAGGCTGGTTGCAGGCAAAAGCCAACTGAAAGGATAGATAAAAATCAAAAAATCAGACTCTAGCCTAAAGGGAGAGACCACCAGAAAGAAGAGAGAATATTTCATATCAAATTAAATATCCTGCCTTATTCAAGTCTGTGTTGGTTGCCTCATGAGCCACGAATATTCATCAAGTAACAAATGAATGAATATTGTGTATCATTTGGAAGGACCTTTGGTTACACTTCAGCAATATTTTCTAAATCTTCTTAGACTGCTGGGTTAATAAGCTACATTATAGTTCAGTGTTCAGATTTAAAGTTGACTTGTGATGTAACTGCTTGAAAATACGAGAAGAAAATCTTGTTTCTACTTCTCTAATGTAACTATATTTAAGGGATATTTTAATAGATTCAATGTTTGAACATCATCAATTACTCTTTCTTCACCATCAAATGTTCGGACCATAGCAATAATATAAAACATTTTTTACATTTGTTCACTTACATGTAACCTATGTAACCTGGACTTTTAATATTGCGATATTATTAGAGACCAATACAACTGAAAAGGCAGCGTTTCCTGCTGAAATTAATTAAAATGTGTGTCATGTGTTATGTCATGATAAACCCAGCTGATATTTTTTTTAATTAAATTTCCTTGGACAGGCTTATTAACTCTCTGGCTGGCCTTTGTTTTGTGATTTCTCACCCTTGATTAAGGCATTTGCATCTAGATAGCAAGTAAGCCACACACACTCAATGATTGAGGCATTCAGGCTAGGACTTCATTCCCTGTAGCGCTCGAGCATGAGGGGAGATCTTATAGAGGTGCAACGTTTATGAAGGAAATATATAGGATAAATGCACAGTTTGTTTACCAGAGCATGGGAATCAAGAACCAGAGGCCATAGGTTTACAATGAGTGGGAAAGATTTAATATGAACCAGAGGGGCAACCTTTTCACACAAGGATGGTGGATGTATGGATCGAGCTGCCAGAGAAGGTAGTTGAGGCCGGTACTATAGCAACATTTAAATGACGTTAGGACAGGTACATAGATAGAAATGGTTTGGAGGGATATGAGCCAAAAGCGAGCAGGTGAGAGTAGTGCATCTTGGTCAGCATGGGAAAATTGGGCCAAAGAGGTTCTTTCCATGCTCTATGATTCTATGACTATGATTGCACAACTCTGAAATTGTGACAAGTTCAAAAATACAATTTACCAACACTTAAAGTTCACGACCCATCTGGTATAAAAATAGCAGAAACATTAAAGAAAATTTTAAACCAAAGTTTTAATTTTATTTCACTTCAGATATCAAGCTGAGCTAATAGAGAAAGAAAGAGCTCGATAATGGGATTGACTAAAAAATTGTTGTTTGTTAAGCGATTTCCTTGGTTAATGCTGACCATAACTGTATACCAACTATTTATCATTGCTCTTTGCACATCATCCATTCATTTGTCGTATATCTCGCATTTTGCTTTCTCCTGACTCTCAGTCTAAACAAGGGTCTCGACCCGAAAGGTCACCTATTCCCTTTCTCCAGAGATGCTGCCACTGGTTTACTCCAGCATTTTGTGTCCATCTTTGTTTTAAACCAACACCTGAAATTCCTCTGCACACAGCAATGTATATACTTGCTCTGTGAAGCTGTAGGCCTTCCATGGTGACAAAGTCTTCTATGATGTCATAACATTATCTCATGGGATGAGTGTGAAGATATGGCGAGGTTGGTTACCAGAAAAATAAACTGGCTGAGCTCATTATCTGTTCAAAAACATTGAAGATTTCCAACTTTTAGACACCAAAAACATTCCAAATCTATTAAATTCAACAGAACAAGTTCACTATTTTAATGTGATAAACATATAAAAATCAAAAACAAAAGCACAGAAGCCTTTCACTATACACTTTCAAACTTTTGTAAACATTCAGCAAAGCAATAAGACATACATTTTCCATCACAGCCATTCCGTCTCACTGAAATGAATCAATTCAGTAAATCTGTGACAACCATGCAAAATGTCAATGCCAGATACCCCAGAATAAGTACTGGGGACCTTTTGAAAAAAAAATCCAAATGAATCTCACTTTGAAGTGGACTTGAAGGTTGTGAATGAAAATTTAGTGTTTTATCCTAAACTTGATGGCGCCTAAGTAAAACAAGGCTGGCAGTTCTGCATGACCCATTAACATCAACTGAACAAAATATAAGCAAGAGAATACAAAGTGTCATCAATTTTACAGTGCTTTTTGCTCCAGCAACCAAAGACAAATTTCTACCATTTTGTTTTTATGATGTGTGATATTATGGAAAGCATAGAACATAGAAAAGTACTGCAAAGAACAGGTCCTACATCCCCCGATTTTCTGTGCTGCCAGGCTCAACTAATCGTATCTATTGTAAATGATCCATCCCCCTCCATTCCATATCTATGTGCCCATGTAAAAGCCTCTTAATTGCCAGTACTGCACCTATCACTGGCAGCACCTACCATGCTCTGTGTAAAACGATCCCCCCTTCTTTAAAGTTTGCCCCTTTCGCTTAAAAATCTTTGGCATTTGCATCCTAGAAAAGGGTTCTGACTGTCTGCCCTATCTATGCCTCTCATAATTTTATATGCTGCTTATCAGGTCTCCCTTTAAACTCCAGAATTTCAGAGAAAACAATTTTAGTCTCGTCAACCACTCCTTATAGCTAAAGGGCCTGTCCCACTTAAGCGATTTTTCAGCGGACTGCCGGTGACTGTCAAGTACGCGGCACTCGCCTGAAAAACCGTGAACTGGAACGGCGACTGTGAGAGTGGAACACACACACACAAACACATGGCAAAAGCAGGGGCCAGGGAAAGCGGGGGGAGTGCTGTCTGAAATTCACACGGTGCAAAGCCAAGGTGATACAGACACACATCGCAATGAACAGGAAGGTTAAGATGGCTAGCACAGTGTACGGTAAGTCCTTTAAAAGAGTGGGGGTGGGGGGAGAAGGGGGGATAAGGGGGGATAAGGGGGGATAAGGGGGGAGAAGAGGGGGAGAAGGGGGGAGAAAGGGGGGAGAAGGGGGGAGTTGAAGTGGAGACACTTTTAAGAAGCCAGACAACTTTTAATAAGCCAGAGATACATAGCTGTGAAGTTCGGCGGGCCTTTAACATTACCGGTCGGTTATCCTTGGTTCTGAAAACTCGTGCTTACGTTTTTTTTCCCCAATGAGCCAATGAAATTGATCGGTCAGCAAAGGTGATTAATTAAAACTACCTACGACTACCTCGACTATCCGTAACTACAAGGCGACCCCAGTACAACTGCACCTACGACTACAGAATTATCGATTTTTTTCCATGACGACCAACATGTTGAAAAATTTGCGGCGACCATAGTGAGGCCCAGAATGCGGAACCCCTCATGACCATGAAGGAGACTCACCAGAGACCACCAGCGAACATGTGGCGACCATGTGGCAATCATGTGGTGAGCGCAGAGTTTCCTGCACTGCCTAAACAATTGTCTAAGTGGGACAGGCCCTTTACACTCTAATTAAGGCAGCAATCTGGTAAATTCTATGGATTAATTTAGATTATCTAAAAATAAAGCAACATAGGATATGGCATAAGTCTGCCTCTGATTCTCATTGAGAAGAAGTTTGCCAATCAAGGTAGCCCTTGTCAAATGCACTCAAAAAAGTAGAAACAAATAACTATAGATGTTGGTTAATGCACAAAAGGTCACAACGTGTGGGAGTAACTCAGCAGGTCATGCAGCATCTCTAGAGAACATGGATAGGTGATGTTTTTGGTTGAGACACTTGATTGTAAGGAGAGAGGCTCATTGTAAGGAGGGAGAAGAAAACTGAAAAATGGGAGAGACAGGTCAAAGTGGGCGCGTAAAATGTTGAAGTGGGCGATGGGGCGTTTTGAAACATAGAAACATAGAAAATAGGTGCAGGAGTAGGTCTTCGAGCCTGCACCTCCATTCAATATGATCATGGCTGATCATCCAACTCAGTATCCAGTACCTGCCTTTTCTCCATACCCCCTGAAGTGAAGCAGGCAATGGGGAGTTTTGACAGGTGGATGGTTGGCAAAAAGGTCAGACATAAGAACAGTCGGTGTGAGACAGCTTTGAATGTGGATAGTGAAGCCAGAGGGAGTAAAATAGAGGGGATGTCGGGGGATGGACGGGATAAGTATATGGAATCCAGGTAGAGTACGGGGGGGGGGGAGGGGGTGGTGGTTAGATGAAAGTTACCTAAAATTGCTGAATTCAATGTTCGTACCTTTGGGTTGCAAGCCACCTATGTGGAATATAAGGTGGGGTGGAAGATTGCAACCTTCACGTGGTCCACCCTGTTTCGACTAATGCAATCAACTCAACGTGCACAAACAGAAGATCAAATAGACCAAGTTGTCCAACAACTTTAGGCTGTGCACGCCACACGAAAGAAGAAGTGGAATATGAGGTGATATTCCTCCAGATTGTGTGTGGCCTCACTCTGGCAATGGACTAGGCTCAGGACAGAAAGATCAGCAATGGAATGGGAAGGGGAATTCAAATGGTTAGCAACCAAAAGATTCAGTAGGCCTTAGTGGAGTGGGTGCAAGTGTTCAGCAAAATGGCCGCTGAATCTATGCTTGCTCTCACTGATGTGCAAGAGGCCACATCGGGTACTCCAGATGCAGAAGATGAGGTTAGAAGAGGAATACATGAACTTCTGTCTCACCTGTAAGAGCTGCTGTGGTCGCTTGATGGAGGCAAGGGAAGAGGTATAGGGACAGGTGTTACATTTCCTATGATTGCAGGGGAAAGTACCTGATGGTATTTGCGTGGGAAGTGATGAGGGAACCGAAGTGTTGCGGAGGGAGTGATGTCTGCAGAAGGTGAAAGGGGTGGATAAAAGTTGATAATTTCTGGAGGATGTCACTCCATCCTGAACTGTAAGTAAATGTATTGTGTCATTCCATATAAACCACATTTACATACAAATAATATTTATAAAAACACCACAATTATGGGTTAACAAAGATTGATTACTATAAACTAAATAGTTGAGTACCTACAATACAACTCAGGCCTTTGAAATTCAGATTGGAGCACTTCTATTGTAAACATATCTATTCAGAGCTCTGCTTTATTCTGGTTGTTTTCATATTCCGATGTTAGCAGTGGGAATCTGAACCTTGAAAAGCATTTGGCACCTTTGGGATAAAGCTGGAGGGAAGATTATCTTCAGCAATTAATTCATGTTCACTCACAGTTTGACAAGAAGGAGGAGTCTATTTGCCTGCAACGGGTGAAATTGATTTCTAGCAATAGATTCAGGGCTGGCAAAAAATACTTCGAAAAAGATTATCAGTCAAGAACCAAATAAAGCTGCAACCAGTCACGAAGAAATTGAACAAATCCTTTACCGCAAACTTAAGGGGCTGTCTCTTTGCGGCGACCTAATCTGCGAGTTTAGAAGAGTTTGCCTTTGACTCAAACTCACAGCATGGTCGACATGTGGTCCTAGGAGGTCCTATGAGGTCACTGGAACTCTCCTTCATGCTCAAGGGAAGTTCCCGCATACTTGCGGCATCAGTTTGGTTGAGGAAACATTTTCTGCATGTTGAAAAATTTTCCGCGAGTAAAAATTGGTCGGCATAGTTCTTTTGAACTTGTAGTGCAGTGGAGTGGGGTCGCTATGCAGTTGCAGGCAGTCAAGGGCAGCCGTAGGCAATCTATTTCGCTGACCGGACATTTTAATTGGCTCATTGGAGTTTTCAGTACCAAGGAAAACCGACCAGTAAGTTAAATGCCCACTAAACTTTATTAAAAGTTTGCTGGCATCTTAAAAGTGTCTCCACTCCTTCTCCCCCCTTCTCTCCCCTTCTCTCCCCTTCTCTCCCCTTGTCTCCCCTTGTCTCCCCTTGTCTCCCCTTCTCTCCCCTTCTCTCCCCTTCTCTCCCCCTCTCTCCCGCTCTCTCCCCTTCTCTCCCCTTCTCTCCGCCCCCCCTCCCCGCCCTCTAAAGGACTTACCATACACTGTGCAGCCGTCTTTTACCTTCCTCTTCATCTCTGGTGTGAATTTCAGACAGCGCTCCCCCGCTTTCCCTGGCTCCCACCTTTGCAATGTGTTTGTGTGTGTGTGTGTGGTCAGTCGATCCGGCTCGCGGTTTCATCACTGACGGTTGATCCAGCTTGAGGTTTTCCAGGCGAGTGTCCTCGAGCTTGAAAGATGAAGACCAGTCACTGTAAAGTCGCGTCAGTGGGACAGGCCCTTTGGTTACCAACTATTTGAGGCACAGAAGCACTAAACATGATGCAGTCTCACTGACCCAAGGATTCTGGCATGCAACAATATAAAGAGGCCTGGTACGACCACCAGAATCAAAACCTGAAGAACATAGAGGCCTTAGGGTCAGAAATACCAGTAGATCTGAGGCGGTGCATCTTTTATTCTTGAAGAAAATCAAGCAATTAAAAAAAAATTTTGAAGCAAAATTGTGAAAAACTGCAAAGTAAAACGTCAACTAAATGTTGAAATAAATATTTTAATCCTCTGAATAGATAATTAATTTAACTAACGTACCATTGTATTTCATGTGGTGACAATATTCTTCTCAAAATTATATCTTTAATTCTGAATCAGGTAGGAACTCTTACAGTGTGTAGGAAAGAACTGCAGATGCTGATTTACACCGAAGATAGACACAAAAAGCTGGAGTAACTCAGCGGGTCAGGCAGCATCTTTGGAGAAATGGAATAGGTGAAGTTTCCCGTCAAGACCCTTCTTCAAACTGAGAGTCAGAGGAGAGGAAAATGAGAAATATGAAACGGAACATAGAACAAATGGATGAGAGGTATGCAAAAGGTCAAATCAAAGCTAGCAACGATGATCAAGGAAAGGTGGAGCCTACAATGATCCATTGTTGTGTTTGGAGAAGATGATAACGAGTGATACAAACAGTGAAACTCAACAAGATGACAGTGAAACTAGTACGACAACTAGGGTGGGGGTGGGATAGAAGGAGAAGGGATATGCAGCTGTTGAGGTAGGATTTCAAGAAGCATGCATCACTTCTTGCATAGTAAAATAAAATGCATGGAATTGTCGTTTATGACTGTTAGGATGTTCCAACTCAGTTCTAACAGAATGCTTCAAGATTTATAAAGGTAAAACATTTTTGCTCAAAAATGAAGGCTCTTCTTAAAATCTGCTGTTTGATAGACAACTGTACACTTTCTTTAGTTTAGTTTGGAGATGCAGCATGAAAACAGGTCCTTTGGTCCACCGAGTCCACTCGACCCATTCACACTAGTTCTATGTTATCCCATTTATGTATCCACTCATTACACACCAGCAGAAATTACAGAAGCCAATTAACCCACAAACTCATTCGTCTTTGGAATGTGCGAGGAAACCGGAGCACCTGGAGGAAAGCCCCATGGTCACATTGAAAATGTGCAAGCTCCACAAAGACAGCACTCGAGGTCAGGATTGAACCCAGGTCTCTGGCACTGCAGCTCTACCAGGTGGGAGACTGTGCCATTCAATGTATGTCTATCATATTGCCTCACATTGCAAGGAGGAATGTGATTCCTTTGGCACCCACAAAGATTATATGGGTGACAATTTGGCACTGTATTAGCTGTCAGATGTATATCCATTTATCAAATAAGGTGACAACATAATTTGATCAATTCCTCAACTATCCCCCTCATTCATTGCTGCGACCACAATGTTATTCATTTCACATCATCACATTTTTACAATTTTAATTAAACATACCCATTTTACGTATTTCTTCATTCCAAGATCTTTGAAGAATCCCCATGGTACATTAAGAACAACTAGATGTTAGATCAGAGAAGCCAAATTTGTGGAATAATTATTGCAATGAATCATTTCACGATTCACTTGGGTAACTTAGTGAGTAAGTGCATGTGACAGTGAGGGACTGGATGTGCAAACTGTAGGTGGATTTTAAGCAATTACAAATGGAAATTCCATTTCCCCGACACGCACATCCAGAAGGTGCAGCATTCTGCTGGAAATAAGTCAAGATAGTTGCAGCATCTTCACTGGTTACCATGGCATTATGAGATAATTATAAGGTGCTCTTTGTACACAGAAATTGGAGCACCAGCAAGAAACCATTCATTTATGCCACATTATTAAATGCAGTTGCATGTGCACTGCTCATGTCTGATGTAACTTGGCAGAAAAGGCACATCATCACAGCCTCTCCATTGTTTTTGTTTTAAACAGTTTACTATTAGTCCCACAAGATGGGGGTGTTATTGGTAAAACCAATATTTAATCCCTATCTTTAATTATACATGAGAAGACAAATGGTAGCAAAATGCTAGACATTCTCAAGAGTCAAGTCAAAAGAGTTTGCCATATGCACTGGCAAGAGAACAATTAAGTTCTTACTTGTTGCAGCTTTACAGGCTAATTTTTGCTTTAACACAGAAATGGATATATTATAATCAGAAATGCAATATATTAATCATCAGTAATAAAAATAACCAGACCATAACAGTGTAAAACCAAATCCACGGTAGATTATGGTTGTTGAGGTAATTAGTTTTGGACAGAGTTCAAGAGTCTGATGCTTGCTGGGAAGAAGCTCTCTTTGAACCTTGCTAGATGTCACTATTCTCAGGTCCCTGAACTTTCTTCCTGATGATTGTAGTGAGATGAGAGTGTGGCCAGAGTGGTGTCAGTCTCTGATGATATTAGCTACCTTTTTGGGACAATGCTTCCTGTAGATTCCTTCAATGGTGGGAGGATAAGTACCCATGATGGAGTGGGCAATATCTATCAGTTTCTGTAGCCTCCTTTGTCCTTGAGTGTTTGAGTTAATGAATTAGGCCATGCTGCAAGGATCATTAAGCTCTCTACCATACAGCTATAGAAGTTTGATAATGTATTTAATGACATATCAAATCTCCTTATTCCTCTTGGGAAGTCAGGTATTGATGAGCTTTCTTTGTGGTTGAATCAATGTGTTGTTTAAGATAGTTTCACAAGTTAGGATTTCTGGGATTTTAATCCTGAGATGATGAAGGAAATGCTTCCAAGTCTGTATAATGTTAGACTTGGAGTGGAGCTTGCAATTGTTGGACTTCCTATACAAAGTACTGGACTAACTCAATGGGTCAGACAGTTTCTCTGGAGAACATGAATTGATAACATTTTGGGTCAGGACACTTCTTCAGACTTTGTGTCTTTTTATGTAAACTGACATCTGCAATTCTTTGTGAGTTGGCCTATATATACACCTTTATCTACTTCTCCAGGGTGGTAGGCCCCTTTTGGTCATGACTGACCATGGGTGATGCATCCTAGTTGTTGGCTACGTGCTCCAAACCTCGGCTGGAGCAGCGTCACTTGTGGCTGAAGAGACCAATGCGGGAGTGACAGTCTCTGTCGCAAAGGTCACATTTGTGTGTGGTCTCTGGTTTGTTGAAGTTAGTGAGCTCCTTTCTGCGTGCCCACTTGTATGCCCCTGCGATCATCAGTTTCTCTTCCCCCATTTTGAGATATTGGTTCAGGGTACCGCTCCACCTCGTGCGGTCAGCTGCAAAGCTCTCCCAAGACTCCACATCGATGCCGAGCGCCTTCATATCTCTCTTGCAGACATCCTTGTAACGTAGCTGGGGCGCAGATGGTTCTCTTCCCAGATGTCAGTTCTCCATAGAGGATGTATTTTGGAATACAGCCATTGTACATTGGCTATTGCATGTTAGCCAATCAGAATGCTTAGTAATTATAACTCTGCTTAACTGTATGATTTATAGTGTAAGAACTCGCCTACTGTCTTCAGTAGCTGCAGTAGACTGAAGGTGTGATGTACTGCTTAAACGATGATGAACTAGACAATAAAGATGCTTGTGCTTTAACCTGTGTGAGACTAAGGTATTTACATGGTGTCAGAAAATTGGGTCCAATGATCGCCTGTTAACTGCAATTTCATTTCGGAGTCACGTGAGTGACTTCGTGAAGAACACGCCAGCACGCATGCGCGACATATCGTCGTAACGCGTTGCTGTCGACGGCTGGCGGTGGGGTGCGCTTCCCGCCAGTCCTTCATAAGGGACTGCTAAGGTAAGTTGTACTAACCTTAAGTTGGTTGGTCCTTGCTGCGAGTACTTTTTTGTCTTTCAGCAAGGGCATGGAAGGGAGTTTGAGAGGCCGTAAGACGTCCGTCCGGAGTCGCCGGCCACCTGTCCCGGAGCCCTCATCATCGGCTGCACCTGCGAGACAGGCCGGGAAGAAGGCGGGGAAACCGGGGAGCCCTGTTGCTGCAGGACCCGACCCGCTGAGACACCGCAGCTCTGCGGAGGAGTTCGAGGAGCAGGACTGCGGTGTGCCGCCGGAGCAGGCAGACCCTGCCTCCGCATTGAGGTCGCCAACGGGCCCGTTGGCGGACCTGGGCAAGGGCTCGCGTGCGGCTGCACGGCCCTTCTCCCTCAGCCCTCGGAGAAGAGGGAGGGATGGAGCCCGGAAGCCTAACCCTTCAGGGGCAAAGGCATCACCTGCCGCCAAACAGCGGACTGGTGTAAAGGCGGGACTCAAGTCCACTGCGAGGTCCAGTGTTGACTCCCCAACCACCGAGGCTGGGACGGGTCATTTGGGAGGAGTTCCGCCACGGTCGCCGAGTCCCCCATGGATGGGAGGACGAGACCATGCGTCGGCAAGGTCCACGATGTGGGCAGCCGGCAAGCCCGCGCGGGCGTCGGGTCACCGTGCTGAGGCATTGGGTGCCGACTCTCCACCGCATTTGCCCTCCATGGCAGCGGCATTAGGCTCCGCCAAAAGAAGGCGTTTGAACACACCTCCCGCGCGGGAATCGCTCAGCTTTGCTGCAGCGGCTGGCAGCGACAACTTCCGGCACCGGGTTCACCTTGACGAGGTGCGGGCCGATGAAAGGAGCCTCAGCAGTATATCAGAGCATGAGGACTCCGACCGCCCGAGTGTTCAGGGCGAAGGGCGTATTGACCGTATGGAACGGATGTTGGAGCTCCTTTTGCAGAACCAACGGCAGGAGGCATCCAGCATCGAAGGGCACAGGGAGGTTTCACCAGTCTCAACAGCCAGCCTGAGGCAGCCAGAGGAGGAGGAATTTTCAGACCCTACACCGGTTCCATCCGAGGTGCCGCAGGAAGAACTCCTTGATGTGGCGGCGAAATTTGCTTCTCCGGAGACAGCGGGAATTCACCTCAACCCCAAACTGGCTGCCACCGTGGACTTCCTCACTAACCACCAGCTCCAGGAGGAAGTTCTATCACAGGCCATCACCAGGCATAAAGCCCCATCCAACTGTAACTCCCTCAATGTGCCCGTGGTCAATACGCCGATCTGGGGCAACATAGGCACAGCCATCAGGACTCAGGAGATAAAGCTCCAACGCATCCTGAGGCTGCTGACGGCTGGAATCACCGCGTTTGCGCGGTCGGTGGATGGAGAGGACCTCAACCTAGAGCAGGAGGATGCTCTCGCACTGCTATGTGCTACTCAGCACGAAATAAATGCCTTCAGGAAATGCAGCATCCGCCCCACGCTCAAGGCGTGCAAGGCGCCTCCTCCACCACCGCCCAGACAGCTGTTCGGGGAAGACCTCCCGAAGAGGGTTAAGGAGCTGGATGAACATGCCAAAACGGTGGGACTAATGCGGTCTCAGATCGCCCCCAGGCCGCCAGCCAAGAAAACGCCATTTATTAGGCCACGAGGCCCTGTCTCCAGACCGACACAGACCTACGCTCCAGCTCCACCTCAATACCAGCAGCCCCAGCAGCCGCGGCCTTTTTTAGGGCAAGGCCCGCAACGGCCTCCGTGGAAGATGCGGACGGCGCAGCACCAGCCCAACCCAGCACCTCCACGACCCGCCAAACATGTCAGGGACCGCCGGTAACCAGGGAGGTAAGGCGGTCTGGTTTTCATGTACCTGTGTGTTTAACTTCACATGTTGGTGGGCCCCTTCGGTTTTTCTTGGAGGCATGGGAAACTATCACTTCCGATAAATTTATTTTACAAAGTATTCAAGGTCATGAGATTGAATTTATTAACGGCAACATTCCTCCATCCCAGCATATGCCCAATCGGACATTTAAGCTGTCTGCCGTTGACCAGGCAGCAGGCTATGCTGAGATCTTAAGGTTAGAAGAAAAAGGCGCGATAGAAAAAACTATACACGAACCAATTGAATTTGTATCAAATATATTTACCAGGCCCAAGAAGGATGGAGGATGTCGGGTTATTATTGATCTGACCCATTTGAATACTTTTGTAACATACACCCATTTCAAAATGGACACTTTCGAAACAGCCAAGTCATTGCTTTCTCATGGCTGCTTTATGGCATGCATTGATTTAAAAGATGCATACTATTCTGTATCCATTCGGAAACACCACAGGAAGTTCTTAAAATTTGTCTGGATGGATCAACTCTGGCAATACAGGGCTTTGCCAAATGGACTTACTACAGCCCCTAGATTGTTTACTAAATTACTGAAACCCATTATGGCCAGGCTACGGAAGCAACATCATATAGTGATGGCCTATTTGGATGATATATTGATTGTTGGCAACACCCTGGAGTCGGCTGAAGAGGCAGTCTCAGCCACTGTGGCACTTTTTCAGGAAATGGGGTTTATTGTCCATCCAGATAAGTCGAAGTTCTGCCCTTCACAGGTTATGGATTATCTGGGGTTCACCATGGATTCCAATCGCATGAGGGCCACCATACCGGCTAACAAGGTTCGGGATGTCACCCAAGCATGTCAGGATTTAGCCTGCGCCAGTATACCATCAATTAGGCAAACTGCTAAGGTGATTGGCAAGATCATAGCATTGTTTCCAGCAGCCCAATACGGGCCTTTGCATTATCAAAATTTGCAAAGAGCCAAGATCTCAGCGTTAAAACAGAACGCCGGTCATTTCGACAGATCAATGCAGCTGCCTCTTAAAGCTAAGATTGAGTTACAATGGTGGGTGGACCATATTAGTGACTCATTTAAACCCATTATTGTGCCCAATCCGATGGCATACTTGCAAACCGATGCAAGCTCCTATGGCTGGGGAGCTACGGACAACTACTCTAGTTGCGGGGGCAGATGGGACACCCTTGAATCTACTATGTTGTTCTCACAAGGGATAAACTATTTGGAGATGCTTGCAGCATTTCACGGACTTCGAGCTTATTGTTCCAATCTTACTGACGCTCATGTCCGTATCCAAATAGACAATACCACTGCGGTGGCATATTTAAACCATATGGGCGGTACCAGGTCAATTTCATGTGATGAATTGGCTAATACAATTTGGCTCTGGTGTATTCAATGGAATATTTGGATTTCAGCTACCTAATTACCAGGTGAGCTCAATACTGTAGCGGACACCAGGTCACGCAAGTTTAATGACAACATTGAGTGGATGTTGCATCCTCAAATCTTCGCTAAAATTACAGCTAAATTTGGTAAACTGGATATCGACCTCTTTGCGTCACGGTTGAACCATCAGGTACCAACATACGTTTCGTGGGAACCAGATCCTGGGGCAATGGCGATGGATGCATTCTCGTTGGACTGGGGGAAATGGTTTTTCTATGCATTCCCCCCATTTTGCCTCATCAGTCGGGTATTGCAGAAAATCCAGATGGATGCTGCTAAGGGCATTCTTATTATACCTGACTGGCCTACGCAGCCATGGTATCCGGTGGTCTTTGACATGATCAGTCAGCCTTGGGTCCTCTTAGAGGGTTGCCCACAATTGGTCACTAACCCTGTGTCGGGGGAGCCACATCCCTGCCATAGCTATCTGAATTTGTTGGCTTGCAGATTCTAAACCGGCCATTACTGCAGTATGGCCTATCACCCAGAACTATGGATACCATTGGAGCGTCGTGCCGGGAGTCCACCAGGCGGCAATACCTCTCCCACATCCGAAAATGGGAAGCCTACTGCAGCCGCTCTCAAATCACATATGACGATGCATCCATAGCCGACGTATTGGAATTCCTCGCGGGGTTGCACCATGATGAACACTTGAGCTACAGTGCCATCAACAGCGCCAGAAGCGCGCTGTCATTCTACCTCAATATTCTACCTCAACCCTGCTCAGGACGTGGTCGCCCATGGAGGGGCTAGAGCTGGACAAACTCACCATGAAACTGGTGATGTTACTAGCACTGGCTTCAGCACAAAGGGTACAGACACTGCATAAAATCCGAATCGACAGGATGATCTCTACCCCTGCAGAAGTAGTCTTCTTTATCGATGAGCTACTAAAGCAGCATAGACCTGGGTGCACAGGGCTGCAGCTGAAGTTCCCGGCATACCCCGCAGATGCAAGGCTATGTTTAGCCGCCCATATCCGTCACTATGACAAGGTGACGAAAAACATAAGGGGAATGGAGAAATACCTGCTTGTCACTCACAAGAAACCTCACCATCGAGTGACAGTCCAGACGATATCCAGGTGGCTCAGGATCGTCTTGGGTAAGTCAGGTATCGACACTAATGTCTTCAAATCCCATTCCACCAGGGCTGCATCAACGTCAGCGGCGAGGGTCATGGAGGTGCCCATGGACCATATTCTCGCTACAGCAGGATGGGCGAATGAAGCTGTATTTCAGCGATTTTACAACAAGCCTGTTGCTGCTCCTCTACAGGTCGCGGAGGCCGTGCTGAATGCAGGTCAAGAACGTGGAGATGTCCCCGAATGAGGGGTTTTTTGCTTTGTTTATTAATAAATATTATTCTTGTTTTTCAGTATAAGCAGTTTGGAAAATTATTTACTCCCATCCATCCTTGCTAGTGATGTGTCAGCATGGACGTGGTCCAGGGCGTGCAATCACAGAAGCTTTGAAGTCTTCACGAAGTCACTCACGTGACTCCGAAATGAAATAGTAAGATTAAACGAGAACTTACCAGTTCGAAGGTTGATCTATATTTCATGAGGAGTTGCGATGAGGGATTTCGTGCCCTCCGCTCCCAACCCTCGATCATACTCAACTGGTAATTAGAGTCTCTTCAATCTTACTATGCCAAGTAATTTCTGTTGTTGGTTTCTGTGATTCCACACCGCTACTTTGAAGAATGTCGCGCATGCGTGCTGGCGGGTTCTTCACGAAATCCCTCATCGCAACTCCTTATGAAATAAAGATCAACCTTCGAACTGGTAAGTTCTCGTTTAATCTTACTATTTATTTTGTTTATCAGTTTTTATTCGTGAGTAATTTTTAAGACATGGCTAAATCCTGTCGAAAGCCGAATCCGCTTGTGTTTGATTGAGCTGAGCCTGACGAATGTTCACTATATCCGCATCGCTCACTGAAACGACCCCGACGATCTGAATACATCACTAGTGCTCAATCTAGCGTGTTCTGAAGCAATGATCCTTGCGGACACCTTTGAATTCACCCCAACACACCTCGACGTGAATGGTCAGGTACTGGTGCCAGCTGAAACTATCAACAACCCGACAGTTCTACTGAGGAAGTTTAGAGAACCGTGTGAGCTGCCATCGAACCGTATACTCGAGAGAACACGATTTTTCGCCCGACAGCAACAGGCTGATGAGCCTGTTGAATGATTTATCAGCGATCTGAGACACATGAGTAGACGGTGCCGCTCCGTGAATTGACTAATGAGCTTGTGCGTGATAAAATTGTGGGAGGAATGAACGACCGCAAGCTAAGAGCTGAACTGCTGCGGAACGCTGAACTGACTTTAGATCAAACCATTCATGCGTGTCGAATGGCAGAAACCTTAGCACCACTGGCTGATTATGACCACACCAGTCCTCACCAGCAACATAATGTAAATATAGCTAACTACTCTCCGCAAAATTTTTTAAATGCGTCCCACAAAGATTCAAATATGCCTGCCACGAGATGCCCCAACTGCAACTATTTCCACTCTAGAGAGTGCCAGTTTTGCGTTGCCCATGGGAAAGTTTGTCACAAATGCAAGAAACATAACCATTTTGCCACATGGTCGCATGGGAACACTGCTTCAAGGATGAATCTGCACCGGATTCAACAAGAGCTGTCTCATTCTGATTGCCAAGAACAAGACGATGCTTCCCACGAGAATGATTCTGATAACGCAGACACCAATTCAACTGTACTTTCCCTCAACCTGCACTTCCCAGGCAAGCTGATGGATCCTGCTGTGACCATGATAATAAACAACAAGGCTTTGAATGTCAAAGTCGACACTGGTGCCAGAGTAAAGGTAATGTCACTCAAAGAGTTCAACGAGATAAGAACCACTGAACTCATGAAAAAAGATGCCTCCATCCTACATGCTGACGGGGGGGAGTTTCTTCACCCATTGGGTAAAGCTGATTTTAAATGCACTGTCAATGAGCAGACATTAAAAAAACTGATTTTTTACAGAGGAACCAACACAGCAGATGCTATCCAATTACAAAGACTTGTTCAACAACAAACTTGGCAAGTTGACTACAATATACAAGATCATAGTGGATCATGCAGTCACCCCAATAGTTTGCGCACCTCACTGCGTCCCCCATGGCAGCCGGGAGAGAATACATGCCGAACTTAAGCGCATGATGTCCATCAGAGTCATTGCCGAGGTCTGCGAACCCTCTGACTGGGTCTCTACCATGGTCGTAACCACCAAGATAGAGAAGAAAGTGTTACGGATCTGCATCAACCCTAAAGATTTAAATACATCAATTAAATAGCAACACTATCCGATGAGAACCACTGAGGACATAGAAGCACAGATCAGCAATGCAATGGTGTTCTCAGTCCTTGATGCCAAAAGATCTTTCTGGCAAATACCACTGGACCGAGCATTGTCTGCCCTAACTTTTGTCACACTATTCGGATTTTATGAATGCCTTTTGGCATAAACTCTGCCAGCGAGGCAGAATATCCATGTGCCATCATTGTTGACGACATCTTAATATACGGCCGTGAAGTGGCCGGGCATGATGCTAACCTGAAAAAAATACTAAACTGTGCCAGAAACATTAATCTGAAACTCAACCCTTTGAAATGCAAGTTCTGAGTTCCCGAAGTCACCTACGTCGGTCATGTGTTCACCAGCAATGGATTAAAACCTGATCCGTTAAAGACTGCAACCATCAACGAACTGCCGGTTCCAACCGACGTCACCAGTTTACAGCGATTCCTCGGCATGGTCAACTACCTGGGTAGATTAATTACCAACCTCAGTCAACGTTCTGCCCCTCTTCGACAACTGACCCACAATGACAATGCATGGTCTGGGTATCCACAGCACCAAACAACCTTCGAGACTTTAAAGCTCCAGCTAGCCAGTGCACCTACACTGGCATACTTCAATCTTAACCTGCCAGTCACTATCACCTGCGATGCATCCCAGTACGGACTAGGTGCAGCCTGCCTACAAACAGCCACCAACGGCGATGTGATGCCTATCTCCTATGCATCACGCACCTTGACAGAAACTGAACAACGCTATACCCAGATCGAGAAGGAACTGCTCGCCGTTGTTTTTGCCTGTTCAAAATTCAAATACTTTATTTTTGGCAAAACTTTCACGATTGAAACCAACCACCATCCATTCATCACCATCCTGAGCAAGCCTATCCATGCCACCCCTGCTCGACTATAGCAAATGATGATGCAGCTGCAACGGTTTGACTTCTGCATTGTCGACAAGAAAGGTAAAGACATGGACATTGCAGATACGCTCTCCAGAGCCCTGCACATCACCAGCGAACTCCACCCTTTTGAACAGGACGAATTCTCAGTCCTGAAGGTCTCGTTCATGCCCACTGATCGCCAACACCGCCCTGCCGAACACAGAGCTGCAGACAAAACCTCACAGCTGCTGACACCATCACAAGAAGCGGGTGGACAAACAAGCAGTCAAGCACCCTGTTTGAAATACAAACCTACTTCCTGGTTCATGATGAGCTGCTGCTACAAAATCCACGAAGGCCACCCTGGTATGGAGGTCACTCTAAAACGAGCCTAGAATATGATCTACTGGCCCGGGATGACCAATTACATACGTGCAAAAGCAGAATTGTGCGCGATCTGCAACAGTCAGTCACCGCATTAGCAGAAGCAGCCCCTCTTATCCCAGCGGCTCCCTCACTATCATGGTCAACAGTGGTTGCCAACATCTTCAAATAGCACAGGAAACGCTACCTTGTTTTAGTGGACTCCTACTCCAACTGGTTCAAACTTGATTTCTTGCCAATGATCACTTCTGAAAGTGATCCAAAAGCTAAAAATTCACCTTTCTGTGCATGGGGTACCTGTTTGTCTTCAGACTGACAATTCAGACAGACGCAATTCAGCAGCCAAAGGTTTAAGGACTTTGCTAAATGGTGGAACTTCCAACACATCACCAGCAGTCCAGGATACCCACAGTCCAATGGACTTGCCGAGCGTGCTGTTTGGAGCACAAAACAATTCATGGAGCGCTCCTATCTAGCTAAACCTGCTAAACCTGCGAAATATTGCAAGGGACAACGTTCTCAGATCCCCAGCCCAGCGGCTAATGTCTCGCCAGATGCGTTCACCACTGCCTGTCTCCCAGCAACAGTTTCAGCCTACAGTCCGCTCCCCCGCCATGATACAAAAGCGTGTGCACTTTAATTGAGCCACACAGAAACACTTCTATGACCAGCAAGCCACTCAAACCACTTATACAAGGACAAGTGGTGCGACTGGGGGGGTGGAGACAGGCAGTCATTGAGGTGCAGCGTTGAGAAGTGTGACAGCCACAGGGAAGAAGCTGTTGTTGAGCCTGCTGGTACAGCAGCGGATGGACCTGTAGCATCTCCCGGATGGGAGGAGGGTAAACATTCTATGGTTGGGTGAGAGCTGTCCCTGGCGATGCTGTGCGCCCTGCACAGGCATTGTTTACTATGGACAGACTAAATGGAGGGGAGTGAGGAGCCTGTGATGTGTTGGGCGATCTTCACCACCCTCTGCAGAGCATTCCAGTCGGCAACAGAACAGTTACCATACCATACTGTGATGCAGTTGGTAAGGATGCTCTCGATGGTGCAGCGGTAGACGTTCACCAGAATCTGGGGAGACAGGTGGACCATCTTAAGTCTCCTCAGGAAGAAGAGACGCTGGTGAGCCTTCTTGATCAGCGAGGATGTGTTGTGGGTCCAGGAGAGGTCATCGGAGATGTTGACCCCCAGGAGCCTGAAGCTGGAGACACGTTCCACCTCCGTCCCATTGATATGGATGGGGGTGTGCATGCAGCCACTCGATCTCCTGAAGTCCACAATTAGCTCCTTGGTCTTATTGGAGTTGAGGGCCAGGTTATTGTCAGCACACCATGCTGTTAGGAGCTGAACCTCCTCCATGTAGACCGACTCATCGTTGTCGCTGATGAGGCCAATCACCGTCGTGTCATCGGCATACTTGATGATGGTGTTGGTACCATGTACAGGTATGCAGTCGTAGGTGAAAAGGGAATAGAGGAAGGGGCTCAGCACGCAGCCCTGGGGTACGCCAGTGTTCAGGGTGAGGGTAGAAGAGAAGTGGTTATCCAACCTAACAGACTGTGGTCTGTTGGTTGGTAAGTCCAGTAACCAATTGCAGAGGGAGGGGTTGATGCCCAGGTCATCGAGTTTTGCGATCAATTTAGAGGGGATAATGGTGTTGAATGCTGAACTGTAGTCGATGAACAGCATTCTCACATAAGTGTTTCTGTTGTCGAAGTGGGAGGGGGCGGAGTGGAGTGCCGTTGAGATGGCATCCTCCGTGCTCCTGTTCTTGCGGTATGCAAACTGGTAAGGGTCCAGAGTGGGAGGGAGGCAGCATTTGAGGTGTGCCATGACCAGCCTTTCAAAGCACTTGGCCATGATTGTGGTGAGTGCAACTGGGTGGAAGTCGTTGAGGCTCGCCGCAGTGGAGTGTTTTGGCACTGGTATGATGGAGGTAGTTTTAAGGCATGTGGGGACAACTGCCTGGGCAAGTGACAGGTTAAAGATGTCAGTCCAGATGTCTGTCAGCTGTGCAGCACAGGTCCTGAGGACGCGCCCAGGGATGCCGTCAGGGCCGGCAGCCTTACGTACATTGATCCTACTCAGTGCCACGTGCACGTCGTAGGGGTTGAGTGTGAGGGGCTGATGGTCATCGGGGAGCACAGCCTTGATGGGCAACTCTTGGTTGTCTCTTTCAAAGTGGCCATAAAAGTGATGGCCTCGAGGAAAGATGGGTCATTGGAAGTGGGGGTGGAGTTGGTGGCTCTGTAGTCAGTGATGGCCTGGATGCCATGCCACATGCGTTGGGGGTTGGAGTTGCTGAAGAAGTGCTCCTCGATCCGCAACTTGTATCTGTGTTTGGCGTTCTTGATTCCCCTCTTCAGATTGGCCCTCGATGAACTATAGGCACGGGCATCGCCTGAACTGAAAGCCGAGTCTCATGCTTTCAGCAGTAGCCTGACCTCGCTGTTCATCCATGGCTTCAGATTTGGGTATGTGGTGATTTGTTTGAGAGTGGTGACATTGTTGATGGAGGAGTTGATGTAGTCCAGAACAGAGGAAGTATAGGCGTTAATGTCAGTGTGGGAGTCAAGGGTGGCCTGAGCTGCAAACACATCCCAATCAGTGTTATCAAAACGCTGCTGGAGTGTGGAGTCCACTTCATCTGATCAAAGCTTGTCTGTCCTCACTGTGGGTTTAACGCGTCTGATGAGTGGGGAGTACTTACGGAGCAGAAACAGTGATAAGTGATCAGATTGACCAAGGTGGGGGAGGGGGATGGCTTTGTACACTTCAGCCATGTTGGTGTAGACTTTGTCCGGTGTCTTGTCCTCTCTAGTGGCGAAGGAGACATGTTGGTGGAATTTGGGAAGTACAGTCTTCAGGTTGGAGTGATTGAAGTCACCCGCAACAATGAAGGCTGCATCTGGATTGAGGGTCAGTTGTTTGCTCATGGCAATATGCAGTCCTTTCATTGCAAGCTTGACATTAGCATCAGGAGGGATATAGGCTGCAGTCACAACAGTGGAGGTAAACTCTCTGGGCAGATAGAACGGCCTGTACTTAACCAAGAGGAACTCAAAGTTGGCTGAGCAGTGACTCTCAATGATGGTGGTGTCTGTGCACCATGCTTTGTTTACATACATGCACAGACCACCACCTCTGGTCTTACCGGAGTCAGATGTTCTGTCCGCTTGGAGTATTTGTCGTCCCACTAGCTCAATGGCGCTGGCGGGAACATCAGAGTTCAGCCAGGTTTCAGTGAGGATCAGGTTGCTGCATTCCTTGATCCAGTTGTAGAAGGCAATCAGAAGACGGAGGTCATCCATCTTGTTGCCAGGGAACGGAAGTTGGCAAGGAAAAGGCTAGGGATGGATGGCCTGTGTGGGGCTCGCTCCAACCTTTCCTTCAACCCACCTCGAGATCCACGGCGATGTTTTCGGGCCCGTCGCTGTCTGTGTGCACCTCCGGACGCCCGGGCCGACTTGGTGCGGTCCTCAGGTCTACCGCCCTGCAGCTCCACAGATTCGCCGTCCCGCAGCTCCGCGGATCCGCCGTCCCACAGCTCCGTGGTGAAGGTGAGTGCAGGAGGGAGCTGGAGTTCGTCCAGAAAGTCGACCGGGGGAACGCTATAGCTGCAGGAACCGAGATTTAAAAGTTCCTGCCGGCTATAGTGGATGATAGAGAGACTGCTGTGGGTGAGCAGACTCAAAACAAGTAGTAAGGTGAGGTAGTCACTCATCTTATCGTTTAAAATGCCTTAGTTGCTTTTTCATTTCTACAAGAAGAGATGTAGATTGGTTATTGCATGTTAGCCAATCAGAATGCTCAGTAATTATAACTTCGCCTAAATGTATGAGTTACAGTGTAAGAACTCACCTACTGTCTTCAGTGGCTGCAGTAGACTGAACGTGTGATGTACTGCTTACACGATGATGAACTAGACAATAAAGCTACTTGTGCTTTAACCTGTGGGAGAGTAAGGTATTTACAGCCATCCTCCATGCGGTGGTCATGGCCCAGCCACCGCAGTCTGTGCTGACTGAGTAGAGTGTACATACTGGGAAGGCCAGCGTGAAACAGGATCTCGGTGTTTGACACTGTCTGGTTATGCCCAGGATACGGCGGATGCTTCTAAGGTGGAAGGTGTTGAGTCTTCCCTCCTATCTGGCATATGTAGTCCATGTCTCACTGCCATACAGCAGCGTGCTGTTCACACAGGCGTTATAGACTGCTATATTTGTCTTCACCGTCAGCTTTGGGTTGGTCCACTCTCGAGTTGTGAGGCGAGCGAGAGTTGTAGCTGCCTTCCCGATCCTCTTCTCAATCTCTGTTTCCAAGGAGAGGTTGTCGGTGATGGTGGAGCCGTGATACGTGAACTGATGGACGGCATTTAGTTTGTAATCATCGATTGTGATGACAGGCGATGCCTCTGTATCCTGCCCCTGGACGTTCGTCTACTTCAGGCTGAATTCCTTGCCAGCCTGATAGAAGCGGTCCATTAGTGACTGTAGTTCCTGCTGGGTGTGGGGCACAACTGCTACGTCATCGGCAAACAACATGTCTCTGATGAGAGCTTCACGTACTTTTGTCTTTGCTCTGAGGTGGGTGAGGTTGAAGAGCCTGCCATCTGATCTAGTATGCAGGTAGATCCCCTCTGTTGCAGTGCCGAAGGCATGTTTCAGGAGCAGAGCAATGAAAATCCAAAAGAGTTGGGATCCATGGTGGTAGAGCTAAAAGATTAGGAGAGCCTGTCAAAAATGCCTTGATGAGTTACTGCAAAAGATTTTGTAGATTGTACACAAGGTAACAGATTTACGGAGGCATAAATAGTTAGGCTAGTGGGCTGTGTGCCAAACAAGCGGTCTATTTCATATTGAATAGTGCTAACGTTCTCGAGTATTGTTGAAGCTATACAAAGTAAGTCAGGCTGAGAGTATTCTCTCAAACTCTTAACTTTCACCTTGAAGATGATGCAAAGTCTTTACAGAGCCCTGAGTTATAGGATGCACAGCCTGTGGGTTAATGCAGGGCTTTTTGACTCAGGAATATTTGCTACATTGATTTAACTCTATTTAAATCATTTTACTGTTTGTTTCTATCAGGGGGATGGGGATAAATGGATCTAGTCTCTAAGCTTTCATTGTTGCCAATAAACCGTAGGGCATGGGAAAAAGATGGGAATATGCAAGGAATGTCAAGGTTCAAGCTGTCATTGACTGTGTATATTCTGTTTTAAAAGATGTTGTTTTAGGTTCAACCACAAAGAAAGCTGTAACATCTGAATGGTGATAGGTTTGGAAAAAGGGAAGTACAAAATGTCCTGGGTGTGCTTGTACATCAGTCATTGAAAGTAAGCATGCAGGTACAGCAGGCAGTGAAGAAAGCTAATCGCATGTTGGCCTTCATAACAAGAGGAGTTGAGTGTAGGAGTAAAGAGGTATTTCTGCAGTTGTGGAGGACCCTGGTGAGACCACACCTGGAGTATTGCGTGTAGTTTTGGTCTCCTAATTTGAGGAAGGACATTCTTGCTATTGAGGGAGTGCAGCGTAGGTTCACCAGGTTAATTCTCGGGATGGTGAGACTGTCATATGATGAAAGAATGGGTCGACTGGGCATGTATTCACTGGAATTTAGAAGGATCAGAGGGGATCTTTTAGAAACATATAAAATTATCAAGGGATTGGACAGGGTAGATGCAGGAAACATGTTTCCCATGTTGGGGGAGTCCAGAAAGGGGTAGGCCATTTAGGGCTGAGATGAGGATAAACATTTTTATTCAGAGAGTTGTGAATCTGTGGAATTCTCTGCCACAGAAGGCAGTGGGGGCCAATTCACTGGATGTTTTCGAGAGAGAGTTAGATTTAGCTCTTGGGGCTAATGGAATCAAGGGATATGGGACAAAAGCAGGAACAGGGTAATGATTGTCGATCAGTATGTTCAACCATGATCATATTGAATGGTGGTGCTGGCTCAAAGGGCCAAATGGCCTCTTCCTGCACCTATTGTCTATGTTTCTATGTTTCATTACAGAAGCAATTGGAAAATAATTCTTGTTAATTAATATCTAGCTGGTGTATGATGACACAGAATGTTTCATGCATATTAGTGCTTGGTATCTTGACAGTAGCCATAACGTCATCATTCTACATCATTTCCTTGACTCACCACAGCAATATAGCACAATGTGTCAACTTGATTGCTCTTGACACCACTTCACAACCCACGTCCATGAGGAATATGTGCTAACTGGTAATTGCCAAAGGACAGGTCAATAATTTGGATGTTTGATGAGAGGAACACAGTTTAAATGAGCAATTCGTTACACAGTGGATGGTGAGTGCCTGGAACACAAGACCAGGGTATGCTGGTTGAGGTAGATATGATATTTGCATTTAAGAGATGTTTAGATAGGCATATTGATATGCAGGGAATAGAGGGATGTGTATTATGTGAAGGCAAATAATTGTTGGTCTTGGCATTAGGTTTGACACAGAGTTTGTGCACTGAAGGGCCTTACCATGTGCTATACTGTTCTATATTCTAAGTTCTATTTTAGAAGAAGGACATAGTGAACCGTGAGATCAGTGTAGAATGCTAATATGCTAGGGTAGTTTGGGATCAAAAAGGATGTGATGTTGGGGTCCTTAAGGTGAATCAATCCCAGGGTCTAATGTTACCTATGTCAGGTAAAAGAGAGAGGCAAGAGACAAAAGTGCCTACAGCTGCTCTGGAAGGTTAGATCGCATGGGATCCAGGGAGAACCAGCTAACAGGCTACCTAATGGCTTGACAAGCTGACAAACTACTTGATGGTGGAGGGTTGTTTTCAGACTGGAGGCCCGTGACTAGTGATATTCCTCAGGTCTCCCATTGTTGCTTTACATTGATATCAATGATTTGGATGTGAATGTACAGGGCCTGGTCAGTTATTTGGCAGATTATATTATAATAAGTGGTATCATAGATAGTGAAGGTAGACAAAAATGCTGGAGAAACTCAGCGGGTGAGGCAGCATATATGGAGCAAAGGAAATAGGCAATGTTTCGGGCTGAAACCCTTCTTCAGACTTCATAAATTTCTATAAGATCATTCCTCAGTATCCTATACTGTAGTCAATAACACAGTGGATCACAATCAGCAATAAGGGATACAAGGTGTGACAATGGAGTTTAAATCAAATAAGTTCAATGCATTGTATTTTGGAAGGTCAAATCAGGTGAAGACTTTGGGAAAGTTGGATAAAGTGAGATATAGGCATAACAGTAAACAAAAGGGTTATATGAAGTATTGTAGTACAGAGAGGGAGAGAGAGCTGTACATGTGCATTCTTTCCCAAAAGCATTGTCACAGTTAAAGATGGTGTTGAAGAAGGTTATCTGCTTTCTGGCCTTCATCAGTCAGGACACTGTGGATAGAAGTTAGGATGCTGCGTTGCAGTTGTGCAAGACATTGGTAGGGCCATGCTTGGAGTATTGTGTTCAATGTAGAAAAGATTGACGAAGATGTTGTCAGAACTCGAGGGATCAGGTTTTTGGTAAAAGTCGGGCAGGTTAGAACATTATTCCTTACAGTATACGATACTAAGGATCCTATAGAATCCTTATAGAAATTTATAAAGTTATGAGATATGATGAAGGTACACAGTCTATTATTCCCCCAAGGTTGGAGAATAAAGAACTTGAGGGCATGGGTATAAAGTGGGATATAGGCATCTTGATCAATATAGTTGAGTTGGGCCTGAGGGCATGTATCCATTCCATAAGACTCTATGACACAGTGTAAAGACTCTATGACTATTTTTTCAAATATATATATTCAAATATCTTTGTAAGTAACTATGTGAGAATGGTTATGATTTGTATTTTATCCCAAAGGGAATGATGGAATGCCATTGTAAAATGAAGTTTCTTGCTGAATAGTATTTAACAAGTATTGAGTTAGGTTTTTATGCTGTGTCGCGAGCAATGTAACTTACAACAAAAGAGTTGATCAGGAACTATGAGGCAAACTGGTACACTGATAACCAATTCCACAAATGGTGTTTCACCTGCTGAGTTCCTCCAGCAACTTGTTATTTGATGCAGGCAAATTGATATGTTGCCATGTGTTAAAAAAATTATATATGTCACTAATGTTAAAGGCCAAACAGATGAACTGATTGTGCTGTGCTAAATTTTAGTTGGTGTGAAATTGATCAAATACGCATAGCCTGCCAGCGGTTTAAAGTAAAGCATGGAACATAAAATCTGCTTCAAACTGCAAACTAAAACAAATGTTCCTTTTTTTTCAGACAGCTTGTCAAATCTTCAATCAATAGTTGGTTATAAGAATGGAAAGGTTTATAATGATTGTAAGACTGAACAATATAATTTAGTAGACACAAAATGCTGGAGTAACTCAGCGGGTGAGGCAGCATTTCTGGAGAGAGGGAATGGCCGACGTTTCAAGTCAAGACTGAAGAAGGGTCTCGACCCGAAAGGTTCAGATTTAGCACCTTTGTGAAAGAACAGCCATAAAAAGGCCAGTAATTAAAAAATCCAGAAATGAAAGATCACTTTTGCAGCTGCTTAAGTTGAATTGCTTTGAAGTCTGATGACTGTTGCCATTAAGTTAATTTCGCCAACAGTAAGATTTAACAAAGAAGAATGTGATGAATGACCATTACTTCTCCTTTTTTGTTTGATGGTGGTTTTCAAAGGTTTAATGGTTCAAAGGTCAGTTTATTCTCACATGCACCAATTATGGTACAGTGAAACTCGAATTACCATACAGCCATACTGAAAAAAAGCAACAAAACACACAACTATATAAAATTTAGCATAAACATCCACCACAGCGGATTCCCCACATTGTGATAGAAGGCAGTAAAGTATAATCTCCTTCCTCTTTATTCTACTGTGGTCGGGTAGTCAAACCATCAGCAGTCGGGGCGATGGAAGCTCCCGCAGCTGGCAATCGAAGCCCCCACATCGGGACGATCGAAGCTCCTGCATCGGGGCGGTCGAAGCTCCTGCGTCGGGGCTATCAAAGCTCCCGCGGTTTGGAGCTCCCAAAATCTGTCTTTAACCAGGGACTGCGAGCTGCACGATGTTAAAGTCTACAGGCTCCTGCGGTTAGAGCTCCTGAAGTCAGTCTCCAGCAGAGGTTGCCAACTCCACGATGATAGGCCACAGTGCAGACGGAGATATGATATGGAATGATCCACTAACCCCCACCCTCCCACATAAAACAAGCTAAAACAAACTAAAGAACACTAAAACATACATTTAACACATACTAAAAAAACAAAAAAAAAGGAAAGGACAAGACAGACTGTTGGCGAGGCAGGTTACTGGGAATATTAAGGCTTTTGATAGAACAGTGCCAAAGGAATAAACATACACCTAACATCAGAAGGAGACAGTTTACTGACACAGCTTTTCAAAGGGAGTGTGACCATGTGGCAACTTAGTTTCAGTTGTGAGCTGAAAAGTCAGCTTACATTAAGTACTTGAACAAGATTTGAGATGGTGATGCATGCATAAGTATTCCTTCAACTGAAATTAACATGTAGCGATACAACATATACAAAAACAGATGATCATCTGTACACTAGTTCTATGGTGCACCCTAGAGAAAACTTACAGAAGCCAATTAACCCACAAACCTGTACATTTTTGGAATGTGAGAGGGAACAGGGATACTTGGAGGAAACCCATGTGGTCACAAGTTGAACATTCAAACTCTGTACAGACAGCACCCATAGTCAGGATTTAACTTGGGTCTCTGACACTGCAAGGCAGCATTCCTTTTCTCCAGAGATGCAGGGAATGGATGTGGAGCATGTACAGGCGGAAGGGATTATATTAATTTGGCATGACTTGGTCATATTTGATTCAGAACTAGCTTACTGATAGAAGACAGAGGGTTGTGGGAGAAGGATAACATTCAGACAGGAGGAGTCGAGACTTTTCTTCCCGACCCAAAACGTCATCCATTCCTTTTCTCCAGAGATGCTGCCTGTCCCACTGAGTTACTCCAGCATTTTGTGTCTATCTTCGGTTTAAAACAGCATCTGCAGTTCCTTGCTACACATTCAGACAGGAGGTCTGTGACCATTGGTGTTCCAACAAGATCTGTGCTGGGACCTCTGCTGTTTACGATATATATATATATATATATAAAGGACTTGGATGTAAACATAGACAGGCTGATTGATAAGTTTGCAGATGACACTAAGAATGCTGGGGTTGCAGGATGTGAGAGAATTGTACAAATTGCTAAAATGGTGCAGAGTCTTGAACAGTTAGTTATAAAAAAATACTTGCCATCAAATTGAAATATAAATGGAAGGAATACAGTTTCCTGATGGCTTACTAATCTCATTTTATTGCTAAATCAATTCTATCAGAGTCCCAGCTACATGTGCAACACGTACCATGTGTAAAATAATACATCTAGGTCAGGAAGGCAGATTCAAATTTCAGTGCCCGAAAGTAGTGGCACAAGAAAAATGTTGAGGTTAAACCCATGGGATAAAAGGGATAAATGGGGAGAATGTTTTTATATTACGTTTGTTTTATTATATAAAACTTTTCCCTAGCAGGGGCCAGCACACCAGTTTAAAGTGTGTACCTAAATAACTTAGATGTGTTTGGAACCATGGCAAATTTGGCTGCTGTAACACCACATCACATTGTATTTGTGATCGACACAAAAAATGACCTATTTATTTTCCCCTTAACATCAGAAATAGGATGTCATTCAGAGGCTATAGATGCTGAGGTGGGTGGCTCTATATCAGGCACTGTGGCACATCTATATGTATAAAGTGTAATTGATGCTTTGCACAAATTTGTCACACGTGCCACATAATAGATTGTTGAAACGTGTTCCAGAGTTCACTGCTACTATTACGAGCCCTTCTTTCTGAAGCTCCTAGTCGATGAGAGTTTATGTTGTGCTCCAAAGTACAATGCAAAAAGAACTGCAAAATGCAGCAAGGGTACACTGGGATCGCAGGAAAATTCACATTGTTAGAAGTGAGGCTGAGGAACAGACAATCAGGAGGTGATAGGTGACAATTTATAAAGATAGTGCAATATGAGTGTGGACTGCTAACTGCAGTACTAAGAAGTGATACTCATCAACAGCATTCAAGACAAAATTTCAGAAATCAAACAAATTGGCTCCTTAGCAAAAATGATGGAAATCAGGTGTTTAGCATTTACTTTGAACAACTAGATATGTAACACAGCAATAATATTAGCAACGTTTCCGATGTCAAGGCTCAAGAATGAAATGCAGTGAATCGTGAATGAGAGAAAACTGTATCATTGGAAGTGGCCTTGAAATCTGAGTGAAACTAACTAATGATTTGGCACCATACAATACAGCTGGTGTCTATTTGATGAGAGGGCCAAAAGTTTAAATGTTTCATTTCAATGCCATCTGAAATATTTCAAAGCTATTAATTTAGCATATGTGACTGGGGTAACAGAGGAAGCGATTGACAATTCCATTGTGAATTTGAAAAGCCGAGTGAGATTTATAATTTCAGTATATAATAATGGTAGTTCTGGTTTAATGCGTATTTACATAAGGTCAATTGGATATAACATGAGTGATAAATTAGGGAACACAATTTGTATTACTTGGACCAAACATGATTTTGATCATAAATTAGAGAATCAGTTAAAACTTACTTTGGAACATGACACGCAGAGAAAGAAAATGCTGACTGGAAATAAGAAACAATCTAGGTGAAAAAAATATTTCCATCTAATCTTCCCACAAGCTGCTATTTTAACCATGGGTAGTTATAGGAATTGACAAAGAATCACTTTTGTTGCAATGATACTCTGTGAAAAAAAAACTTTCCCACATTGACACAATTATTTTTATAGCAGGGTGTTTTATAATGCAGAGTTTCTTAGAAACACTGCTGTTGCATGGTAGTAGAATTATTATATTCTTGAACTGAACATTGAGAGACAGATTAATGTGAAGGCTACCTAATAAAAGTAAGCAGGTCAAACATTTAACTACTCCCTTTGGGGGAGAAGTAGAGTGGAATTGGCACTGAGTAATGTGAAAAAATTTCAGTCGGCTGGAGATGCAGGCATGGTCCAAATATGTATCATGCAGAGCCACAGGGATGGTAAAAACAATATTCCCTTCTTCACCTGGATCTGGTAACATGATCTAAGGGCAGGCTTGGAGAGTAAACTGGGTCACATTTCAAGGGAGGCACCATTATTTCTGTTGCACTCTGAGTTTTATCCTGATCTCGAGCAGTACAGGGCCTGTCCCATTATACGAGTTTACCCAAGGGCTCGCCCGAGTTTAAAAAAAAAATCAAACTCGTGGTAAGTACATAGAATGTATATAGCGGGTACGTTGGAGCTCAGGACGTCTCTTAGTGGCTCGTAATGCCAATGGCAGGTGCTCGGGAAACGTGGTAAGCTTGTGAAATTTTTTCAACAGTGTGGCGAGTGTCCACGATAGTCTCCGAGTACCTACGAACGGCTTTTACTGTAATTCTCAGAGTTCGAATCAGGGGAAATTCGGGAGAACTCTTGAATTACCTCGTACAGTGGGACAAGCCCTTAATTAAGTGGACCGTGCACATATTTGCTGTGATTGCAAGAGTTTCCCTCGGATTCTCCAGCGTTCTTGCACATCACAGAAGCACAGTGGTAATTCAGTTTGTTATTGTAAATTATCCCTGGTGTAGTCGGCTGATAGGAGAAAAGGAGTAGAGTTGTTGGGCATGTATGAGAGATTTGGTAGGGGAATGGGACTGATCAGTTTGCTCTGAGAGCTGGCAGAATCCATGGGCTGAATGTCATTCTTCTACAGTGTAAGAAAAGATCAAAAAACTAAATGAACAGAAAGAAAACTCACAATTCATAAGACTGTAATAGGCAAAAAACACTGTTATTGAAGTTCACTCTGTTATATGAAAATACCCTCTTGCCCATCGCTCATAGATATATCTGGCAATCCTCAATAAGGATTGTATTATAGTTATTTGAAAATTTGGTGTCTTAGATATTTTGGTGATTTTGTACTATGGTGATGGGTGTGTTACCACGGTTTTCTTTTGTATTATTTTGTATTGTAATTGAGTAAATTATTTTTGATACAGTAAAAAAGTGGATATCTGGCACAAGCTAGTGAGGCCAAGCAGAGTAAAACAAACATTGGGATTTACTATGTACTCATATTTTGCAGATAAGGACATATAAACGGATTTAACTCGGAAGAGAGTCTTGAATACAACAGAAATTAAAAACAATGTGAAGTAATGCAGATAGACACAAAATGCTGGAGTAACTCAGCGGGATAGGCAGCATCTCTGGAAAGAAGGAATGTGTGTTGTTTCGTGTCGAAACAATTCATCACTCAGGAATCAGCGGCAGTGATACTTGAGACAAATGTATTCTACTTATATACCGTGGCCAGTGAGGAACGAGCAATACAAATGCAAAAATATAGGTTTATTTTCAGCAATACCTGTTCAAGCCACTAATGTAGATGTGCGAGAGATCAAGGTATCATGTGAACTGCTGCTGGAAGGATCAGTAAGTAAATTGGTCATCAGGAAGGCAAGCTTGAGTAGAAGAGAATGTGATAATGCCCAGTGAAGTATAAGGATGTGAATGACACCTCAGCAATTATTTGATGGAAGGTGTGTATTAGTTTCCAAGGAAATATGATGAAATGATTCAAGAGTTGTGCGCACACAGAGAAAAGATGTGTAGAGAGACACAAGGAAGTATAGGTGCTGATTTACCAAAAAAAACACAATGTGCTGGAGTAATTCAGCAGGTCAGGCAACATCCCAGGAGAAGGCCCGAAACACCACCTATCCATATTCTCCAGGGATACTTCCTGACCCGCTGTGTTACTTCAGCTCTTTGTGTCAAGAATTGTACAGAAGGCTAACAAAGTAGATAGTATGGAAACTACCGCAGAGCTTGAAGGTCAAATGGTAGTGATCAGTAAGGAGAGTCCAACTCCGGACAATAAGTGAATTTGTTCATTACAATCAATTAGTTATATTCAACTCATGGCAATAATCTTGCTTTGTATATTTTGGCAGCACTTGAATTTATGATGGGAAAATAGTGCAACGTGATTGGTGTGACCAAAATATTAACCAAAGTGACCTAATATTAGGGACATGAATGCATAATTGAAATACCAGTAACAAAAGGAGGGAGGGCCTCTCTCAAGATGTTCAGTGATGATCTACCAAGTGAGCAGTATTTTTGTTATGTTCGACAATTGGGACTTTTAGTCTGAGACTTCAGAAATAAATGTCTTCAAAAAATCCGCATTCATTGGATTAGAAAGAGGAACAAACATGAAAATCTGCATGGCATTTGTCTTATTAACTAGGTAAACAATAGACAATAGACAATAGACAATAGACAATAGAAGCAGGAGTAGGCCAATCGGCCCTTCGAGCCAGCACCGCCATTCAACGTGATCATGGCTGATCATCCCCAATCAGTCCCCTTTTCCTGCCTTCTCCCCATACCCCTTGATTCTGTTAGCCCTAAGAGCTCTATCTAGATCTTTCTTGGAAGTATCCAGAGAACCAGTCTCCACTACCCTCTGCAGCAGAGAATTCCACAGATTCACAACTCTCTGTGAGAAAAAGTGTTTCCTCGTCTCCTTTCTAAATGGCTTACCCCTTATTCTTAAACTGTGGCCCCTGGTTCTGCACTTCCCCAACACCAGGAACATGTTTCCTGCCTCTAGTGTGTCCAAACCCTTAACAATCTTATATGTTTCAATAAGGTCCCCTCTCATCCTTCTAAACTCCAGAGTGTACAAGCCCAGCCGCTCCAGTCTCTCAGCATAGGACAGTCCCGCCATCCCGGGAATTAACCTTGTAAACCTACGTTGCACTCCCTCAATAGCAAGAATGTCCTTCCTCAAATTAGGGGACCAAAACTGCACACAATACTGCAGGTGATACTCACTAGAGCCCTTTTGTTGGCAGAAGATAAGACACTAGGTTGGCAACACAATCACAGAGTGGGGTGAGGAGAAGTACACGTTTATTAATGGCGCAGAAGGAAGCAGCAGCCTAATGATCTGGGGTCACATATCGCAGTTTCATAAGGTAGACTGGAGACCAAACTCCAGGAGGCGTGTTCCTTGATATGTTTAGTCCTGAAGGTGTGACAAGGATATAGGTACATATCTTAGCTAACTTGCCATCCCCCCAAATTGTCACTATGGATGTAAGAACATGTTGTCCTGCACTGCCGCCAGGATAATGTGGTCCAAACCTCAAACCTTGTAATTCCTTTGGTTCTATTTGAAAATCATATTGAAGTCACAGGTTTACTGACACCAGGAGAATGAGGTTAGGAGGGAGAGATAGATCAGCCATGATTAAATGGCAGAGTAGGCTTCATGGGCCCAATGGCCTAATTGTACTCCTATCACTTATGATCTTACTGTGCCCTCCATAATGTTTGGAACAAAGACCCATCATTTATTTATTTGCCTCTGTACTCCACAATTTGAGATTTGTAATAGAAAAAAAATTACATGTGGTTAAAGTGCACATTGTCAGATTTTAATAAAGGCCATTTTTATACATTTTGGTTTCACCAGATAGAAATTACAGCAGTGTTTATGCATAGTCCCCCCATTTGGGTCTTTGTCCCAAACATTATGGAGGGCACTGTATGTACTTAAAAACACCAGAAAGTATTCATGATATAAATTATTTGATCTGGAAATGGTTGCAAATGTGATTTATTCAGGGTTACATTGATTTTCAGTAACATGAATCTCATAGGGCGGCACGGTGGCACAACGATAGAGTTGCTGCCTTACAGCAAATGCAGTGCTGGAGAACCGGGTTCGATGCCGACTATGGGCGTTGACTGTACGGAGCTTGTACATTCTCCACGTGACTTGCGGGGGCTTTCTCCAAGATATTTGGCTTCCTCCCACACTCCAAAGATGTACAGGTATGTAGGTTAATTATGTTGGGGATCGCTGGTCGGCGTGGACCCGGTGGGTCGAAGGGCCTGTTTCCGCATTGGATCTCTAAACTAAACTTAAAATTAAACATAAAGAAAAGTGGTAGGCAATTCCATTTCTAAGCATGTCATTCCCAATCTGCTAAATTATAATTCATCCACCAGGGTAAGAGTTTCCGTTATTTTAGGTAATTTTGCCTTTACTTATTAGGCAGTCGGCTTCCTCTCCATCAACACAACAATTTACAGCACCAAAGACCTAGGTTCGATCCTGACAATGGGTGCTGTCTGTACGGCGTTTGTACATTCTCCCAGTGACCTGCGTGGGTTTTCTCTGAGATCTTTGGTTTCATCCCACACTCCAGAGACATACAGGTTTGTAGGTTAATTGGCTTGGTATAAATGTAAATGTGTCCCTACTGTACAATGCATTCAGAAAGTATTCAGACCCCTTCACTTTTTCCACATTTTGTTACGTTACAGTCTTATTCTAAAATGGATTAAATTCTTTTTTTTTATCATCAATCTAAACACAATACCCCATAATAAAAAAGCGCAAACAGGTGTTTAGAAATTTTTGCAAAGTAATTAAAAATAAATAACTGAAATATCACATTTACATAAGTATGCAGACCCTTTACTCAGTACTTTATTGAAGCACCTTTGGCAACGATTACAGCCTCAAGTCGTCTTGGGTATGATGCTACAAGCTTGGCACATCAGTATTTGGGTAATTTCTCCCATCGTCTGCAGATCCTCTCAAGCTCTGTCAGGTTGGATGGGGAGCGTGGATGCACAGCTATTTTTAGGTCCCTCCAGAAATGTTTGATTGGGTTCAAGTCCGGGCTCTAGCTGGGCCACTCAAGGATATTCACAGACTTATCACGACACCACTCCTGCATTGTCTTGGCTGAGTGCTTAGGGTCATTGGCCTGTTGGAAGCCCCAGTCTGAGGTTCAGAATCCTCTGGAGCAGGTTTTCATCAAGGATCTCTCTGTACTTTGCTCCGTTCATCTTTCCTTCGATCCTGACTAGTCTTCGAGTTCCTGCCCCTGAAAAACATCCCCACAGCATGTTGCTGCCATCAACATGCTTCACCGTAGGTACGGTATTGACCAGGTGATGAGCGGTGCCTTGTTTCCTCCAGACGTGGCACTTGGCATTCAGGCCAAATAGTTCAATTTTCATTTAATCACACCAGAGAATCTTGTTTCTCATGCCTTTTGGCAAACTCCAAGCGGGCTATCATGTGTATTTTATGTGCCTTTTACTGAGGAGTGGCTTCCCACTGGCCACTCTACCATAAAGGCCTGGTTGGTGGAGTGCTGCAGATATAATTGTCCTTCTGGAAGGTTCTCCCATCTCCACAGAGGAATTCTGGAGCTCTGCCAGAGTGACGATCGGGTTCTTGGTCATCTCCCTGACCAAGGCCCTTCTCACCCGATTGCTCAGTTTGACCGGGTGGCCAGCTCTATGAAGAGTCCTGGTGATTCTGAAGTTGTTCCATTTAAGAATGACGGAGGCCACTGAGCTCTTTGGAACCTGCAATACTGCCTTTCCAAATCATGTACAATCAATTTAATTTACCACTGGTGGACTCCAATCAAGTTGTAGAAACATCTCTAGGATAATCAATGGAAACACGATGAACCTAAACCCAATTCTGAGTGTCATTGCAAAAGATCTGTGTGGAGATCGCTGGTCATTGTAGAATGGATGGGCCAAAGGGCCTGTTTCCATGCTGTATTTCTAAACTAAACTAAACTGAAATTTTACCCTGTCTATTTTTAGCATTTTAAGATATTGTTTCTCTCCTTGACAGAATAGTTCCACACAAGCCAAATCACTTTTGTGCCCATATTTAAAGCTAATTAACCACTGAGTTCATTATTAGTTCATTTTCTCAGACCACATTTACAGACCATTGAAAACCATTTTCAAAGTTTTAACTGAATTTTGCCTTTATAAATCATGCTGGCAATAACATTAGTGGCATATAAACAATGTATATGGCTCCTATGCTGCAAATATTCATTGTTCCTATTAAATCCTATATTTAGTTTGAATCAATCTACTATTTAGTTATCAGGGTAGAATGTGACCTGGTGAGAATGTAAATTGCTCATTTCTAAGCTTCCCCACCAGTCTAATTTCAATAAAAACACTGAATCAAGCACTTGAAAAAACAACTTTTTTTTTTAACAAAAGCACATTACAGTTCGACCACTGGACCTATCCCACCATGGGGTCGATCCTCGTATCTGCCTGTTAAAGCCCTCTAGGCCTCGCTCAGACAGAGACACTCCAGAAAGTCACGCAGTCCCAAGCGCTCTCCAAGAAGATCAACGCTGGACCTCGTGGTAGCGGACTTGTATATGACCCGGGACCTCGAGGGGCCGAACCACATAGGGGTGGTCTCTTAATAACCCAATTACAGATATTGATTAACCCCATACATACCAGACATTTCCCTAATCCAATAATACACCAGCTCAATACATTGTATTCAAACCGGACTTTGCAAGGAAGCCAATTTAGAAGCATTTACCCTGAATTGCAAGAAACCCAGACAAGGCTCAATACCTCATCCAATCAACACTCAGCACAGTTGAACTCTGCAACATTATTAGCAATTATTTACATGATGGTTTGCAGCCATCCAATCCATTCTATGCATTTTGCACCTAATTGCCATGGTCTGCAGATGTTCTTATTCTTTTCTTGCAAATTGTATCTAGGCTATAGACACACTGGCACCACTCCACAGCTTGTTCCAGCTCTGCAGAGTACAATTCCAAATTGACCAAATCTTCCAGCAGCCCTGAAGCTTTTTAACCCCATTTTGAAGTCCTAGCCTCTCCAATTTAGCCAGTATGAACATTCCTTCCTTTTTTATCATATATGATAACACATCATTTATGATTACCAAATGGCTCAATAATCAGCTAACCAGATATACATATGTGTGCTTTACATTTTCCATCTATCAGCAACACAAGCTGATGATGTTTCTTCCCAGAATCTTGTCAAGCGTCCCGTGTTTTCATGGGCATATCTTCACAAGTTCTGTCTGAGGAGTCTTCACCTCCCGGGTTTTCATGGGCACAAATTCCCTCCATCCGTGTTGCTGCCCAGTCTTCCATCACCTTCCAAAGTCAAGCCTAAACCCTAAAGATTCCTGAAAAACTTGGGACAAAGCAACATACCATCATGCTTTCCCATACATTCGCTATAATTCTGCAATACTATCCCTATTCAAACCTATTATATAACACTATTACTAGATCCCAATTCCCTAATATACTTTTCATTTTTCTAGGATTGAGACTAATCAGCCTTCTTCATACTCACACAATGTTATATTATGTATATCTGATGACGGTTAATCATATAAATTTCAGCTTGGTTCAGTCCAGATTTCCCTGCAGCCGTGACTCTAATTTAAATGCAAACCATGAATATGTTCCAATTCAACCAAATTCAGTATTAGCCTTCAATTTACTATTTCAAATTTCAGAGTCCATCTCTTCCTTTTCATTCCACAGCATCGTAGCTGATAGTACAATTCCCTTCCAATTCCTGTGGAATTCCCAGCTGTTCAAATTTAAATAATCAATTTCCATATGCTATCAATTTCATCATAAATCTAATCAAGAATGCCAAATCCAGGGACAATTTCTTTCCACCTTGATAATAGAAGCCGCTTAACCATCAAGGGTTAAACAATTCAAATCCATCGGGCAAATATGCATCGGCTCTGCTATTCTCAATACCTATTCAAGTTTCTTCTAAAGTTTACTAAGTCTTTCCTCCAGTACCTCGTTTTATTGATGTATGCCTCCTCACTATGGTAATTCGTTACTGTGTTGATTCTCTACTATGTTGGTTCTATACTATATTGACTCTTTACTATGTTGGCTTTGTTCTCTGTCTCACTTGTACTAGTTCTTCTTATTTCTAAGTAACTCTCCTGGATGGTTAGTATTGATTTTCCAAGGGAACTTTTATATTTTTAGTCTACCTCATCATTTTATACGTTTCCAGGGTACGTTTTCGAAACATAGAAGCATAGAAAATAGGTGCAGGATGAGGCCATTCGGTCCTTTGAGCCAACACCGCCATTCATTGTGGTCATGGCTGATCGTCCCCAATCAATAACTCGTGCCTGCCTTCTCCCCATATCCCTTGATTCCACTCGCCTCTAGAGCTCTATCTAACTCTCTCTTAAATCCATCCAATGATTTGGCCTTTTAATTCCTGATATCTGCTGTGGTCTGTCCCTTCCTTGATAGTAGCTAACTAATCCAGTCCTATCTTCGACTATCCTCCTATGGGTGAGACAAGAGAAGAATGTCAAATTAACAGTCAATTCTCTATCAATTTTAAGACTGTATCCCTTAAGCCTTTCGTTAAATTAATTTACTTATAACTACATTTTGACGCAAAGTGAGTACTTTGCTCCGAACCACAGAGAATTCCTTTTTATTCAGATACAATTCTAAAGAGGAGCTATCCCAATAGTCGTTTTGAGTTGTCAGTGTTGTTTCTTTTGAAGATGATAAAAGTGTCCTTTATTCTCCTTCCTTTCTTTTCTCCAATAGCTATGTGATATTAAAGTTGGGCACTAGGGTAGGTCTTCTTCTTCCTCCTTTCTGATGGCAGTTTCAGTTACTAGGGAGTGGGGATACTCAGGAGCAATTTGCTTTGCCTGCTGGCCTTCCCGAATCTCTTAAAGGGGCAGGACAGTATCAGTTCCTCCTGCTGGTCACCTGTTTCTGGGGAGCTACATTACCTTTTGCAGTCTTCTTCCCGTTCTTAAGGGGTCTGTGCATTATTTTACCTCACTCCCCAGTTAGTTCTCGTTGATATACTGTCCTGCAGGCACAAACTCAGTAACACATTAACATAATATATTGTTTCCCCACTCCCGTTCCTCCTGCACAGTAAGTTTGTTTCTTCTCTCCCTAGTGCCATTTCCATTCCTTAGTTGCCATCCCTTCTAATGCTAGCTAATATGTTCCTATTCTTACTTTTTTTATTGCCCCTTTCTTAAATGCTGCTATGTTCTGCCTTCTTGCCTTCTTCTTGTTCCAGTGACCTAACCCCAGGGTGCAGTTGAAACAAGCTCCCTGATTTTCAATCTTTGTTGTTCTAAGGGGTTTTCTGGGGTAGTATAAAGATGGTTTATAATTTTCTTCTATGAGATTTTCAGTTTTTGTGTAATATTTTTTTTATTTGAAGTAAACCGTTTACAATGTAAAGCTTACTTTATAAACTAACACCTTAATTCAATATTACTACAAATAACATATCAATACTTAATATCTTCTATTTTTTGGAAATAAAGAAAAAGATATATAAAAGAGAAAAGAAAAAAGAGTAAATAAAAAGGAATAAAAAATTCTTCCCACATACTTCAATCGTAAATAAAAAGAAAATAAAAAGGGAAAATTTGAAAAACAAAAATATTACATATATATAAACAAAAACTAAAGTCATTATACGAAATACTATTTCATTCAGAAATATCTCTAATAAATGCACAATAATATCAAATATAAGTAAGTTATTCGCATCGGATCCGTAGGGTGTCCGTCGAGCCGTGATTCCAAGAATAGCTACTTTTCTAAATACTGTATATATGGAGACCATATCGATTCAAAAGAATTATACCTGTCCAAAAGGACAAATCTAATTCTTTCCAAATTCAACGTCTCCAACATCTCTGCTTTCCACATTTTAATTGTTGGAGATAATGTTCCCTTCCAAAATTTAAGTATCATTTTTTTCCCTATTATTAAACAGTAATCAAAAAAATTTCTTTGATTAACCGTGAGTACCAAATTTGGCTCCGGGATTCCGAATATTATTAATTTTGGGTCTGGGTCGAGTTCAACCTTAAGAACTTCCGAAATAACTTTAAAAATTTCAATCCAATAATAATTCAACCGTGGACACGTTACCAAACTACGTATTAAATTTGCTTCAAGATTCTTACATTTATCACAAATAGAGGAGAGACTAGGAAAAATACTTTTTAATTTGGTTTTCGAGTAGTGTAATCTATATATAACTTTAAATTGTATCAGTGTATGTCTGGCATTCAAAGAACACCAATGTATTCTTTGTAAGCATTCTTCCCAAGTTTCTTTTGTTATAGGTAATCCAATTTCATTTTCCCATGCTTGACGATATGTTTCAGTTGTTGGGTTCTCTTTATCTAAAATAATATTGTATATATAAGCTATAAGCTTATCCGTATTTGGATGTAAATTAAACAGCTCATCTAATAAGCCTGGTTCTTTTTTTTTATAGTCTTGTGTGTTACATTTAATAAAATCTCTAATTTGTAAATACCTAAAATGGTGTTGTGAAGGTAATCCAAAAATATCTTGTAACTCTTCAAATAATAAAAATTTTCCATTTCTATAAAGGTGTCCTATCCTTTTAATTCCTGAATCCTCCCACAGTCTAAACCCCGCATCTAAGATTGAGGGTTTAAACAGTGGGTTATTCCTAATTGGTAACCTAAAAGAAAGATTATCCAGATATAGGGTCTTAACTATCTGTTTCCAAATACGCCTATTATTATGAATTATAGGGTTGTCCCTATAAGTCTTTTTTTGTACTTCCTTTGGTGCGAAAATAATCGACTCTATATTGAAAGGTAAACAGTCTTCCTTTTCCATTTTTAACCACATTGGTTCAACATCCATATTTACCCACCAAAAATTCATATTCTTAATCTGGACTGCACAAAAGTAATATAGAAAATTTGGAAGTGCCAGCCCTCCATTTATCTTAGACTTACATAAGTGTTTTTTACTTATTCTATGACTTTTGTAATCCCAGACAAAATTATTAACTATAGTATCAATTTTTAAAAAAAAACTTTTTGGGAGAAAAAAAGGAATTGCCTGAAATAAATATAACAATTGTGGTAAAAAAATCATCTTTATAGCATTAATCCTACCGATCATAGATATAGGGAGTGTTTTCCAATATGAAATGTTTTTTTTAAGTTTCTCTAATAATTGATAATAATTAGCTTTAATTAATAATTTATAGGATTTAGACACCTTGATTCCTAAATATTTAAATTTATCTGTAACTATTTTTAGTGGGTATTTTTGTAATATATTTACATTTATACCAGTTATAGGCATAATGTCACTTTTATTCCAATTAATCCTATATCCTGAAAATACGCTAAATTCATTTATAACATTAAATAACTTGGGAATACTACATTCCGGCTTAGTAATATAAATCAGAATATCATCTGCATATAAAGATATCTTATTATTTGTTGTGTCAGTATTATACCCATATATTTCGGGTTCTGATCTGATTCTTTCGGCCAGAGGTTCTATCACCAAAGCAAATAATAAAGGGGATAACGGACATCCCTGTCTGCATCCCCTAAAAAGTCTAAATTTAGGTGATAGTATTTGATTAGTTAAAATTCTTGCTGTAGGGTTAGAATATAATATTCTTACCCATTTACAAAATCCATCCCCCAGTTGATACTTTTCCATTATATTAAATAAATATGACCATTCCACCTGGTCGAATGCTTTTTCAGCATCCAACGATATAACTGCTAATTCAATATCTCTCCTTCTTCTCGAGTATATAATGTTAAACAAGCGTCTAAGATTATGTGATGAATAACGTTTTGGAATAAAACCTGTTTGATCATAATGTATTATTTTGGAAATCACTAAGCTTAGCCTCCGAGACAGTACTTTAGTTAATATTTTTTGATCAGTATTTAAAAGGGCAATCGCTTGATATGATCCAGGATCTTCCAGATCCTTATCTAATTTAGGAATTAATGTAATTGTAGATTCATTTAAAGACTCTGGTAACTTTCCTAACTCATAGGTGTGTCTATACACTGTTTGTAATCTTGATGAAAGTAGATCATGAAATTTTTTATAAAATTCTGCACTCAGGCCATCGGGGCCCGCTGTTTTACCATTTTTTAATGATCCAATTGATTCTTCGATATCTATTACCGATATTTCAGCATTTAATAATTGCCTACTCTCAAAATCTAGCTTATTAAAATGACATTTTTCTAGAAATGTTTCCATTTCATCTGTTTGCCCTGTTAATTTAGATGAATAAAGATTTTGATAATATTGTAAAAATGTGTCATTAATGTCTTTTGGTATAGTCAACATATTTCCCTGTACCGATCTAATACTATGTATAGTTTTTTCATCGTCTAATCTTCTGAGTTGTCGTGCTAATAATTTTTGAGGTTTATCACCAAATTCAAAATGAACTTGTTTAGTTTGTTGATATAGTTTTATCACTTGATCAGAGTAAATTTTATTTAATCTATATTTTAATATAGCAATTTTATTACTCAACTCTTTAGAAGGATGTATTATATTTTCACTATCTAATTGTTTTATCTCTTTTTCTAACTTTTGCTCCATTTTTCGATTTACTTTGTTAAAATGAGCTTGTGCTGATATTATTGCACCGCGCATAAATGCTTTAAATGTATCCCATAATAATAATGGGGAAGTCTCAGATTTATCGTTAGTTTCAAAAAATAATTTAATCTGTTTCTCCACATAGTTACAGCAGTCTTTATCCTTTAATATCTGTGTGTTGAATCTCCAAATATTAGTTTTATTAACTATATCTTTTAATTTTATCTTAAATGTTAATGGAGCATGATCTGAGATAATAATATTATGATACTTTGCATCATACGTAAAGGGGAGTAATTTTGAGTCGACTAAGAAATAATCTATCCTCGAGTAGGTTCCGAATACCGGCGAGAAAAATGAATATTCCCGTCCGGTTGGATTATCCAATCTCCAAATATCTTTAACATTCGATGTCTTAATAAAAGAATTTATAAGCTTACTTGATTTAGAAAGAGCCTTACTTTTTGTAGAAGATCTGTCCAAATAATTATCTAAAGTACAGTTTAAATCACCTCCAATTATTAAATTATATTGGGTGGATATAGGAATACTATTAAATATTTTCTTAAAAAATAGTGGATTATCAAAATTAGGTGCGTATATATTCATAAGAATTACTTTTTTTAAATGTAGTTCCCCTGTAATTATTAAATATCTACCCTCCTTATCCTCTATTATCGAATTAAGTTTAAAAGGTATACCTTTACGAATAATTATTGCAACCCCTCTAGATTTGTGTATAAACGAAGAATGATATACTTTTGAAATCCATTTAGCTGTTAATCTATATTGAGCATCTTTTTTAAGATGTGTTTCTTGAAGAAACGTAACTCCAGATTTCAATCTATTCAGCTGAGCTAATACCTTTCCCCTTTTAATTGGTTCATTGATTCCTTTAACATTCCAACTACAGAAGGTGATTCCATCACCCCCATTCCTTACATTCATATCTTGCATTTTATTGTTAGGGTGGCTTTTTTTGGAGTAGCCTTCTTGGCTCCTCCAGCCCGACATTACACCCCAACTTCAATCCGATGCGAATTTCCAATTCCATTAAACCATATCCATTTAATCTGATTATATAAAATAGATAGAAGTCATGATTATATAATATATAATATAAAATCAAGTATGTGTTATACAAAAAATAATAACGAGTGTAAATATAAAAAAAGTAAAGGGTGATAAAAAGGTGATCAGAAAAAAAAGAGACTACACTTTTATAGTGTGTAGTGTGCACAGGTGAAAGCCACACTAACATGGCTACTAATCTAGCGACTTCCGTTTTCTAAAAAAAAAAGATGTTAAATATTCCAGCTCTTATTTGGAATACTGTATATATTGGGGTGGGGGTGCTAACTTTATATTCTTAATAACTTTTTCTATTATTCATATTAATAGTTTTTAGTTGTTAATTTCAACTATAATTAGTATCATAATTAGTAATACTATATAAGTGGAGTAAGGGAAATCAAACTAATTAGTGATTAGCAATTAATAATTACAAATTAGTATTTATTAATTAATTAGTAAGCAATATAATACTACAATTCAATGTCCGTTATTTCGCCTTTTTCTCAGTGAGTGGTTCATAACCGCAGGTCCATAAAGTTCATTCATCAATTACTCCTGTCGGGTCTGCTCCTTCTTCCTCTGCCTCTCCTTCTTCTCCTTCTTCTACCTTCTTCTGTATTTTCCGAGCGAATTCCAGTGCCGATGTATGCTTGGTGAAACGAAGATCCTTCTTCTCGTAGGTAACTCTAAGTATTGCCGGGTACACCAGACCATATCTGATCTCCTTTTTTCCTTTTATATCTCTCAAGATGCGTCTTGTTTCTGTGAATAGAGCTCTTCTTTTAGCCACTTCGGCCGGGTAGTCTCTGAAGATACTGATGTTATCTCCTTCGTATTTCAGATTTCTTTTTCTTATTATTATCTTCATCATATCTTCAAAGACGCCGTCATAAACCACCTTTACAATTACTTGTCTTGGTGGTGCACCACTCCTAGAAGCCGGTCTTAAAGCCCTGTGGGCTCGGCCCAACAGGGGTTCTTCATCCAGATCCAAAACGTCCTTCAGGAGTTTAGCAAAGAATTTACGTGGGTCATGGTTTCCTTCGCGTCCCTCAGGCAAACCTACTATGCGCAAATTCTTACGTCTTTGCCGCCCCTCCAAATCAATACATTTCTCATTTATTTTACGTACTAATTCAGAGAGGCGTTTGTTCTCTTCGTTTATCTTCTCATTCTCCCTCGCAGTTGTCAGAGCAGCATCAGTTAATTCTTTAATCGTATCATTTTGTTGATCCAGTACAGTTGACATAGGGCTTAACCTCGCCTCTATTTTCGCATCCATCATCTCTTCCATCAGATTTTCAGTTTTTACTACAATAGTACATCCAATTTATTCATTCTGGTAAATTACTTGAGGGGGTCTAGAGCAGTGGTCATGTCTCCACGCCCACAATTCCAGGGTGGGATGATGAGTCAGGACTGAGAATATGGGTTAGCTTGAGTAAACGGTGTGTGACTTCTCAGTTCCTGACATTTGGGCCATCTCTCTCTCTGGCTTCTTGGGTCCCAGTAGTCTCTTGAATTAAAGGACCTCCCATTATTCCTTGGATTTCGGATGTGTCTATATTCTCTATGATCTCTAAATTTGTCGGAATCCTGGAAATCCCTTCTTTGACCTCTCTCTTTCATTCTTTCCTTTGTAGGACAGGCCCGACTCCAATGTCCCATCCCCCCACAAGTACAGCATTGATTAGGCAACATGGTTGGTCTTATTCTACCCCTGGGTTCCATTGGAACGGGCTCAAAATTGGGAGTGTAGCGGTGATAGTAATCTGAATAATCTGGGACCCTAATTTCTCCCAATCCATAATTTACTGGTATGCTGGGAATCCATGGTTCAGTTAGATTTTGGTAAACCTTCCTTGGCTGTGCGTTCACTTTCTCTCCTAGTTACAGGACAATTTTCCTGGTTCCTACCGTCCTTCCAATAATATCTCACAGCTCTGGCTATCTAACTAGCTTGGTTCTCAGACCAGTTCCTGTTATTGGTTTCAATTAAATCTGCTACTTTAGTGCGGAGACAATTCAACAAGATAGCACAATATTGAGGGGAACTTGCTCCATTCTGATAGCCTAGATCACCTGATCGGTCCATATATAATTTTTAAAAACGGTCTAGAAATTCGTCTGTTCCTTCACCCTTCCCTGGTTTTATATCCAGAACTCGACTTAAATCACCTGGTTTCTGAAACGTTTTTGCAAGGGCCGTTATGACAGCCTATTCTCTTGCACTGTCATCAATTACTGCATTTGCCAATCTTTCATGTCGGGTGTCCTAGGGCTACTAGAAATTTGGTATTCTCAGCTGGAGTAATTATCTGTTGTATGGTCTCCCACAAGTCCTGGGAATCTGCATGATGTACACTCATTGTGGTTCGCAAATACTCTATAAAGGCAGCAGGTGACTTCTTCCTATCGGGGATTCTGTTTAGTACAGCCATTATTTCATGGGGCTTCCTCAGCATATGGACGTCTGTGGGACAGGGATTATTCATATTCACTGCGCTGGCTGAATCTGCTGTACCTATTCCTTCCCTTACTGGTAAATGCCTATAGGATACCTGTTCAATTTGTAAGTTTTTGGTTACGTCAAAGTCTATTTCGGTATGTAAAATCACTGTCTCACCCTCAGATAAATCTTCCTGTTCACTATGGGTTTCCCTATACTACCCAAATAAATCATTCTTTTCTACTAGAGTAATCTCCCTAGGTTGTGGCTCACAGAAACATTCTGGTGGTTGCACTATATCTAACATACCTTTCTTTTCCTTAAACACCGGAGCTAACCATTTCGTTCTACTCCGGGAGCCATGAGAAACTGGCCGATCTATCAATGATGGCATAGATAGGATTGAAGGATCTGGTATCTCAGTATCTGCTGTTGACAGAACCTGTTCAGATGTAGAATCTGCAGGAGTTGTTATAGATTCTGCAGACCTAAAATATTTATTACAGACACAAGTCATACATGGTGCTAGTGAAGCCTGGGAAACGCAAGAGGAACATGGTGGGAGCTGTGAACTTCCACTGGCATTAACATTTGTCCACTCTTCTAAATACTCATCTTCTTCCCCCTCGAAGTCAGTACCAACCATCAGATTCCTAATCTTGAATTTTACAGGGACTACTTTTCTTCCAGGAGATCCAATTTTCCATTGTTCTGAGTGTTTCCCTTCATCTCCACACCTGTCCTTACCAATGCCTGGAAGTCGATCTACTTTACCTTCTTTTAGTTCTATTCCAAGTTTAGCGATCGTTTTTTCCCAACTAGCCATTCTTAACCTCCTTATTCGTCTTCCGATCCTCTAAATATTTTCTCCATAATCCTATTAAATATTTTGCACCTCTATTGTTACTCAGCTGCCAAATGATCTGTTCTATGTATTGTATCCCTCTCACTTTTCTAATTTCCCCCAGCGGCCATAGCTTATTTCCTAATTTCGTATTTAATGCTCATGATAAATGTCTTAATTTCCCTGCCTTGTGAGGAAACTCTATACACATTAGTTGCAATGGGCTCTTTTCCTCTTCTGTTCCATCTCTATCTGCATTATTCCCCATGCTTCCGAACACCTGTACATAATTTTAAATCCTTCCTTTTGATTATTAAATTTACCAAGCTCGCTCCTAGACAATGGCTAATGGTTCAAAGCGATCACAGCCTTACTCCTTTGCTCCACCAATCCTATTCCCTTATTCAAATTCTTATTCTATCTCCCACAAGTCCACACCCTTTCAACCTTATAACTTTCTCTGTCCACATTCACTCAAGAATCAGAGTACTTCAGGGAAAATTCAAGCACATCCAAACACAATCAAACACACTCCCGCACTCATTTAATCCTCAATCAAAACATCCAAAAATGATCTTCAGACATGTAAGTAACACCGTCCACAAGCAGGATAACATGTTACATATCACTATCAGGCACAACCACACTCCTAAATAAACCACAAACATTTGTTTATTATAAATCACACACTCTAAGAAATCGTCCTCATGGCGCAATCAATCAGCGGGATGACTCCTCCCCCGACACAGCGATCGAAGAAGTACAAACCCTGATCGATCCACCCTGATTCAGATTCTCACAATACAATCTTAAGCAAATACGAATATTTAACGTAACCACACTCTTACTTTGTTTCTAAATCCGTAAACACTCGCACAAGCAGCAATGCAATGACGGTCCACGGACTTAACACAACCTAAATCTTAACTTTTAATCCATGATATACTCATGATATATTATGATGACATAATTTCATTTACATACATAGAATATTTGCAAAATCCAGATCATATGACAATACGAAAAACTAGATTTTTATAATTTACAAAATGATTTAAAGAACTAGAGCACAGTTCACGAACACTTGATCTCGACATTGCGTCATGCTTTATCATGCAGTGAACCTCTCCCTCTGACACCAAATATTTTCCCCTTCCTACTTTACTCTTTGCTGAGGGGTACTACTGCTTAAATGACTACTTTTCCTCCCGAATGTTACTATCCCTCTGCTAGGACTGGACTTCTATAGGGAGACCTCTATTCCTCCTAAGTTCGACAGAATTAGGGGTACCTTTCGCTATTCGGTTTACTTTTCATCAAGTAAACAGGTTCCCGTCTCTCAGGTACTCTTCGCTATCAGGTACTAGTCAACAATCGACCAGACGGTTACTATTCACTGCTAATCAGCCGCTATCAATCACGGACATGCACCAACTGCGAAGTTCTATATACAGGAATTCGAATTCCACCTTTCTGGCAGAACTTCAATATGAAATTCAGTATTTGAAAATTTGGCTTTGCAAATATAGACTCGAACTCCTAATTTTAGTGCGTATCTCTTCTACTACGCCAGCTCTCAAATCAAAATAAATTGCCCAGTTGAATTCTTGAGTGGATTGGATTATTCCAGCCAATCTATACTCTGTCCATCCAAGCCCAGTACCTTCTCGAGGTTCTTCATCCGTCACTTCAGGGAGAGACTCAGATATCTTCACACAGACACGCCTCTCTGCTGGGCACTGAGGATTCAGCACTTTGCGCTGTGAGTTATCAATGCAAATTTTCAGAGCGCACCTTTTCAATTTGCGCTCCTGGCAAAGATCCGATCGAAGGCAAGACCTCTATTTCAATACCCCACCAAATTGGATCCCAAGTCTAACCCTGGGCCACTTCTTGCCAGATGAAGCGCGTTTGCCTCTCGTTAGAGCAGCTGCAGTCTGCCAACTACGTCCAAAGTTTTGGGCCTCGAACCCAGGAAAGGGACTGTAACCCAACTCCAGCAAGACCTCTAACCCCACCCTGGTTTTATGGGCCCCTAACCCAAAGGCGTGCTAACCACTCCCCCGTGCTTGCTAGACTATGTTCTAATAATCTCGATTAGACCCTTTCCCAAGCTCGTGAATGATCGATCTGCTCCGACTAACAAAGTGCCGAAAATCAATGCGAAAACCGTACCGTGGGCTCGATTTCTGCACTCGCGATCGAAACAGCTCAGCACCTTTGATCATAAACATGTTTGGGGGTCTTTTGAGATCCTGGATGAGCCCCCAATGTAAATTGCTCATTTCTAAGCTTCCTCCCAGTCTAGTTTCAGTAAAAACACTGAATCAAGCACTTGAAACAACTAAATTTTATTTTAACAAAAGCACATTACAGTTCAACTACTATACCTATCCCACTATGGGTTCGATCCTCATATCTGCCTGTTGAAGCCCTCTAGGCCTCGCTCAGACAGAGACACTCAGTCTTAAGCTCTCTCCAAGAAGATCGATGCTGGACCTCATTGTAGCGGACTTTTATATGTCCCAGGACTTCGAGGCGCCAAGCCACATGGGGGTGGTCTCTTAATAACCCAATTACAGATATTGATTAACCCCATATGTGGCAGACATTTCCCTAACCCAATAATACAGCAGCTCAATACATTGTATTCAAACCAGACTTCGCATGGAAGCCAATTTAGAAACATTTACACTGATCTGCAAGAAACCCAGACAAGGCTCAATACCTCATCCAATCACACTAGGCAAAGTTGCAACATTATTTACAATTATTTACAAGGTGTATGTCTGGTTTGCAGCCATCCAACCCATTCTATGCATTTTGCATCTAATTGACAGGGTTTGCAGATATCTTTATTCATTTATTCCAACGTATCTAGGCTTTAGGCACACTGGCACGACTCTGCAGCTTGTCCCAGCTCTGCAAAGAGCAATTCCAAATTGACCAAATCTCCCAGCAGCCCTGAAGCTTTTACCCCATTTTGAAGTCCTAGCCTCTCCAATTTAGCCAGGATTAACAAGAAAGTGTGGAAGGAGCTACATTGATTCAGCACCCAGGCTTACAACTAGTGTTTTATTTACTATCCATAAGGAGAGGAGTGATGCAAAACAGGCAGCTGAATTGTTATCATCTGTTCTACACCATTGCATCAAGGTAAGTTCAACCTTTGCTTTTTTTTTTATCATAAGAGGTAGCCAGTCCACCCCACCATATTTATTAAGAACACATGAGGTTAACTGTGAATTTATTATATTATATTACCCAGCAGAGGAGCTGTCACAATTCACTGACAACAACGCACTTTCGACATTGTACTCCGGTGCAAAGCAGATAATAGTGAATCAAGCATGAATCAAACAAAGCAAATATGAAAGGGACTTGGGTACTTAATGTCATCCATTTTATGTCATCATATTAAGCCAGAATCAACTCCATTACATTCTGAGTACTCATCAGTAAAACTCAATGACATACCAGCTTTGCATTATTTGTAGTTAATCAACTACAACTGACTACATTGTGTTTTAAATGTGATTTAATAGTAACACGGTCTAAGAATGGTTCCTCTTAAGTGAATTTATATTCTTCATACCATTTGAAAAAGTAATCTCCATATTCATTTTCCAGCTTTGGCATGCCATTATGTGAAATTCCTACTCAAAGCGGATATAAGAGTAAAATGTTTTACAATATTTCTTATCATACTTGCTTGTTGCAAAATATTGGCAACAGGCATATCCATCATATTTATTACATAATCTTCTATTGGACATGCTTATTTTAAGCAATATGGTTATTGGACATGAGCTCAGGAGGGTACACTTGGAGCAGTTGTTGTTGGGTAAGTTCACATCTGACATGTGAGAGTCGTTTAAAGGTCAGTTGATCAAAATTCAGAAGTGGCAAGTTTCAGTAAGGAAAAGGGATAAGGACAGCTAAGTAACCAAAACATGGATGATCAAAGAGGTTGTAAAATTGGTCAAAATTTAAAAAAAAAGTATGCACATGTAAGGTTTAAGAGGATGAAATCAAAAAGACGGTTTCAGAAAGAGTAAATAAATCAAGCAGATTATTAGAAGGACCAAAAGGTTTTTTATACCTATTTTAAAAACAAGAGGATAACCAGGAAGAAGGTGGATCACTCAAGATAATGGACAGAATTTTTGTTTCGAGGTCCTTGGATGTAGGCAACATACTAACGAGTCATTTGCATCTGTTTTCACCAAGGAGAAGAATCAGTCTGGAGAATACTAACATGCAAGGGCAGTTTGAAATTAAGAAAGAAGAAGTGTTGCGGCTCTTGAAGAGTATTAAGGTAGATAAATCCTCAGGGCATAATCATCTATATCCCATCTATATCCCATCTTATTAAGAGAAACAAGAGAGGAGATTATGGGACCCTTGACAAAGATCTTACATCTTCTTGAGCTGCAGGTGAGTTCCCGGAGAATTGTTCCTTCATTTAATGTCACATTTGTATGTAGTTGTGTGTCATGTTGCTTTTTTGGTATGACCGTGTGACAAACTAAATTCCTCGTATGCTGCAAAACATACTTGGCTAATAAATTATGATTATGATTTACAAATGTAAGTAGTGAGATTCCAGGGATTTACAAGCTAGTGAACTTCATGTCAAATATACATTTAATGGCAGGACCCTTAACAATCTTTTTTACACAGTCATCTTGGGATGAAAGTCCATAAGTCCCTGAATGTGGCAACACAAATAGATAGAGTTGTAAAGAGGACATATGATAAGGTTGCCTTCATATGCCTGCCCCTTCGTAGGGTACGTCAAACAATCTTTGTTCAAGGCGTACCTGGGCCCTATCCCCAAACTCTACCTCCGCTACATCGACGACTGCATTGGTGCTACCTCCTGCACCCACACACAACTCATTGACTTCATCCATTTCACCACTAACTCCATCCCCTACTCCCAATTTCTCCGTCTACACCACATCTGCACCCAGGATGAGGTGTTCCACAACAGGGCATCGGAGATGTCCTCATTCTTCAGGGAACGGGGGTTCCCCTCTTCAACTATAGATGATGCTCTCACCAGGGTCTCTTCTATACCCTTTAACTCTGTTCTCACTCCCCATCCCCCCGCTCGTAACAAGGGCAGAGTCCCCCTTGTCCTCACCTTCCACCCTACAAGCCGTCACAAACAACAAATAATCCTCCAATATTTTCACCGCTTCCAACGGGATCCCACCACCAGCCACATCTTCCATTCTCCTCCCCTGTCTACACAAACCACCCCCTCTCCTGGCACTTTCCCTTGCAACCGCAGGAAATGCTATACTTGTCGCTTTATCTCCCACTTGACTCTATTCAAGGACCCAAGCAGTCTTTCCAGGTGTAGCAGAGGTTCACCTGCACCTCCTCCAACCTCATGTATTGCATCCGTTGCTCTAGGTGTCAGCTGCTCTACATGGGTGAGACCAAGTGTAGGCTTGGCAATCACTTCGCTCAACACCTCTGCTCGGTTCGCAATAACCTACCTGATCTTCCAGTGGCTCAGCACTTCAACTCCCCCTCCCATTCCAAATCCAACCTTTCTGTTCTGAACCTCCTCCATGGCCAGAGTGAGGACCACCATAAATTGGAGGAGCAGCACCTCATATTTTGCTTGGGCAGTTTACACTCCAGCGGTATGAACATTGACCTTTAATTTCAGGTAGTCAATGCTTTCTCCTCCCCTTCTCAGATCTCCCTCAGGTCATTGTCTCCACCTCTTCCTTTCTTCTTCCCATCCCCCCCACCCACACATCAGTCTAAAGAAGGGTCTTGACCCGAAACATTGCCTATTTCCTTCGCTCCATAGTTGCTGCCTCACCCGCTGAGTTTCTCCAGCATTTTTGTCTACTTTCATGTCAGTGTTGCTTCCTGCAGAATGAGTTGACATTGTTTATCCTTGCCTTTCCTCCCTTGGGCTGGCAGATAGCAGTGGAACATTTGACACATAGCACTACAATCACAACATGTTTGAAAACAATGGTGATTTTATCAGAGCACTTAACATTCGTGAAGTAGGAGTCTGGGCTTGGCACCGTATGCTTCTTCTTGTTCTTTTGCTTCTCCTCCTCAGGCATAGAAACATAGAAACATAGAAAATAGGTGCAGGAGTAGGCCATTCATCCCTTCGAACCGTTCAATATGATCATGGCTGATCATCCAACTCAGTATCCCATACCTGCCTTCTCTCCATACCCCCAGATCCCCTTAGCCACAAGGGCCACATCTAACTCTGTCTTAAATGTGGCCAATGAGCTGGCCTCAACTACCTTCTGTGGCAGAGAATTCCAGAGATTCACCACTCTCTGTGTGAAAAATGTTTTTCTCATCTCGGTCCTAAAAGACTTCCCCCTTATCCTGAAACTGTGACCCCTTGATCTGGACTTCCCCAACATCGGGAACAATCTTCCTGCATCTAGCCTGTCCAACCCCTTAAGAATTTTGTAAGTTTCTACAAGATCCCCACTCAATCTTCTAAATTCTAGTGAGTACAAGCCAAGCCTATCCAGTCTTTCTTCATATGAAAGTCCTGATATCCCAGGAATCAGTCTGGTGAACCTTCTCTGTACTCCCTCTATGGCAAGAATGTCTTTCCTCAGATTTGGAGACCAAAACTGTACGCAATACTCCAGGTGTGGTCTCACCAAGACCCTGTACAACTGCAGTAGAACCTCCCTGCTCCTTTACTCAAATCATTTTGCTATGAGTGCCAACATTTGCTTTCTTCACTGCCTGCTGCACCTGCATGCCTACTTTCAATGACTGGTGTACCATGATACCCAGGTCTCATTGCGTCTCCCGTTTCCTAATCGACCACCATTCAGATAATAGTCTACTTTCCTGTTTTTGCCACCAAAGTGTATAACCTCACATTTATCCACATTATACTGCATCTGCCATGCATTTGCCCCCTCACCCAACCTATCCAAGTCACCTTGCAGCCTCCTATCATCCTCCTCAGAGCTAACACTGCCCCCCAGCTTCGTGACATCTGCAAACTTGGAGATGTTGTATTCAATTACCTACGTCACATTCACAACCTAAATTAATTTGGCTTTTTCATTATTTTGTTGTTTGAAGCCAACCAACAAATCTGAATGGGTTTATCTTTCAATTACATGTACGGGAGGATATTAATCTCAATTTTGATGTAAACATTTTCTTATTAGGGAAGGGGAAGAATGAGGCTTTCAGATTTATTTTTCTCTCTAAAATCAAAAACACCTTAATAAATAAGGACAATGCTATTCTGGGAGGCTTCATAATTTAGTAAATATATCAGGGAGTCCTTTTCAAAAGGATCATTGTTTTGGTGATGGATTGCTAACTGAATATTAATGGCTAAAATTAAACTAAGTGGAACTACATCAGTATTTTCATTTTAATCTTGAACCTGATATCAATGCATCTCTAACTCAGCAGTTCTGAGTTAAACAAGTAAGTCCAGTCAACCACATTAATCCTTGCAGATGGGATGAACATTTTTATGAGGCTGGCAGCATCACATTAACCAGCTTTATGGGTTTACCGTTTGTTTACCAAATTTCTTTGTTCCAGGAAAATACTAACTCCCTTGACTATTTGATAGACCATTGGATAACATCAGATCTTCCTCCAAAGCTCTATTTTACTTCGGTCACGTGAGTGACTACGTGAAGAAAGCCGTCCCCATGCATGCGCGTCATTACGTCTGACACATTGCGCAACGAGCGACTGGCAGGCGCGTCGCTCCTTCCAGCGTGTAAGTTTAAAATGTCCAGGTAAGTGTTTTTTCAAACAGCTTTTGCTGCAATCGTTGCTCCCGGTCCGGAGTACGTTTGTTGGAAAATTCTCGTATTGTGTTTTGTGCAAACATGTCTAAGGTGAAGAGGCGAGCCGCGACCAAAATGGCTGTGGAAGACCACGGGCGTGAGGGCAGCGTGCGTCCACCAAATTCACCTAGAGAGCCACTGGCAGAGCAGGCAGCAGCCACAGACTTGGTGCAGCGAGAAGGCACCTTGGCTACTCCACGGGGGAGGAAAGCCAGCAGAAAGTCTGTAAGGGCCCTGGACTCTGAGGAGTCGGGCCAGGAGGAGGTGGATGAGTTCCCTCCTCAGGGCAGTGGTACCGGCAGGCTGGCCCAGCTGGAGAGCCTTTTGGAGAGGTTACTGCAGCATGATACGCTCCAGAGGAAGGAGCTATCGGAGCCCGGGGAGTTTATTGTACCCGAGGCAGCAGCACGTGTGTCAGGGCTGCGTGATATCTCCATGTCAGATGATGGTAGCGTACGAGGTCAGAGCTATGCTGACCCAGAGTACGGAGGCACAGTTGGGCTAGAGGGACCATTGGGTGTATTGGCCATAGCATCCAGATTTGCGGTCCCAGCCCTCACCGACGAGACATGGGACAAAGAGCTCGCTGAGAATATCAATTGTATGGCTTCCCATCCTCTGAATGAACAGGCGATGGAGGAGACCACTGCCCAGTACACTACTCCACAGAACTGTGCCTCACTAAGTGTCCCCATAGTAAACCAAGTCAGAGCCCAGGAGGTAAAATTGAAGAAAGTACTCTGGCTACTCGCCTTGGGCATCATGGCCATTGCAAGGTCAGTGGAGGGGCGCCTCTCTCAGAGACTCAGGAGGACACATTGGCATTAATGTACAATGCACATTTTGAAATTAATTGTATCCGTAAAAATGCCACCCGTCCTACCATCATCCCTAAATTTGCTGGACTTTGTAAATCGGGGACAGTTCAACCCCAGACCTCCTATTCGGAGAAAACCTGAGTAAACAGGTGAAAGATTTGGACAAAGAGTCTAAGACTGTTGGGCTCATCAAGGTGCCTCCAAAGGGGTCGTATTTTCACAGACTGTACCCCTACCCTCAGGGGCCAGCCAAACGGTTCACTGGGTATGGTGGACGTAGTGTGGAGCAAACTACACAGAGGCCTCTTTTAGGGCAAGGCCCGAGCTGGGACATGTTCAAGATGAGGCGCTCTCCAGCTATCCTGCCCCCCAGACCTTGGGGGCAGAAGCAGCGACGTTACCACTGGTAAATCCTAAGGTTGGTGTGACTGCAATGGATATATTACAAGTTGGGGGGAGATTGCAATTTTTCTTACATGAATGGTAGTGGATAATATCTAACCCATTTATACTGCATAGTATTCAAGGTTTTCAATTTGAGTTCATTTCTGACTTGCCTCCATCTACTCAGCACACACCTGACCGTTAGTTTGTGTTCTCACAACAGGAGTGTATTAGTGCACAAACAGAGCTAGAGTCTTTGTTTAAAAAAGGTGTAATTGAAGGGGCAAGGCGTGAGTCTTATCAATTAATGTCCAACATCTTTATGAGGCCAAAAAAGGATGGAGGATGTCGAATGGTTTAGATTTGACAGAGCTTAACACAGTGCAGTATAAACATTTCAAAATGGAAACATTTGTTACAGCTAAAAACTGCTTGCCACTGTTATATGGCAAGCACTGACCTCAAAGAGGCTATTCAGTGGCTATTCATGAGCAGCACAGAAATGTTTTGAAGTTTAACTGGATGGGTCAGTTCTGGCAGTTTAAAGCTTTGCCTAACAGATTAAGTTCGGCTCCCAGACTATTCACAAAATTGCTCAAACCAGTCCTGGGGTTACTCAGAGAACAAATTCATATTGTCATGGCATATTTGGATGCATTTTAGTCATTGGGAGGACTTTTGAATTAGCTGAATCATCTGTGTCAGCTACAAAATCGTTTTCAAAAAGATTGGATTCATTATTCATCCAGTTAAGTCTAAATTGGTGCCATCTAAGATAATTCACTATTTGGGGTTCACCATTAACTCAGTACACATGTCAGTGACTCTGCCTCAGGGCAAGGAATTAGACTTAATTGAAGCCTACAGGAAACTCATTATTAATAATCACCCATGTATTAGACATGTGGCTTGAGTAATTGGAAAATTAGTGGTAGCATTCCCATCTGCTCACTTTGGGCCTTTGCACTACCAAGATTTACAGCGTTGAAAGGAACAGGCACTTAAGCTTCGGAGATGTCATTTCGATAGACCCATGCAGCTATCAGCTGATGCTCTAACTGAGTTACAATGGTGGATAGCCAATATTCAGTGCTGCTCTGGTACTATCCTAGTCAATACACCATCAATCATCCTGCAGACTGATGCCAGTACACTGGGTTGGGGTGCTACTGATACTCTCTCAAGCTGACAGATGGGACCTACAGGAAGCATCCATGCTTCAATCACACGTTGTTGGGTGCACTCTATGGGTTAAAAGCTTTTTGTACCAACAGGCATCATGTGCATGTCCAACTTCAGATTGACAATACAACTGTGGTAGCATACATTAATCACATGGGTGGCAGTAAGTCTGTATCCCGTGATAGGATGTCCAATCTTCTCTGGCACTGGTGTATTGCAAGAAATATATGGGTTTCAGCTATCTATTTACTGGGAAGGTGTAACACATTGGCAGACATCAGGTCACGAGAGTTCAATGATAAAGAAGAATGGATGTTAAATCACGAAGTGTTCAATGATATTGTCTTTCATTATGGTGCGCCGGATATTGATCTGTTTGCTTCTCGGCTTAATCATCAGTTACCAATTTATGTGTCATGGGAGCCAGACCCAGGGGCATATAACCATATATAACCATATAACAATTACAGCACGGAAACAGGCCATCTCGGCCCTTCAAGTCCGTGCCGAACAACTTTTTTCCCTTAGTCCCACCTGCCTGCACTCATACCATAACCATCCATACCCTTCTCATCCATATGCCTATCCAATTTATTTTTAAATGATACCAACGAACCTGCCGCCACCACTTCCACTTAAGCTTATTCCACACCGCTACCACTCTCTGAGTAAAGAAGTTCCCCCTCACGTTACCCCTAAACCTCTGTCCCTTAATTCTAAAGTCATGTCCTCGTGTTTGAATCCTCCCTATTCTCAAAGGGAAAAGCTTGTCCACATTAACTCTGTCTATCCCTCTCATTATTTTAAAGACCTCTATCAAGTCCCCCCTTAACCTTCTGCGCTCCAGAGAATAAAGACCTAACTTATTTAACCTATCTCTGTAACTTAGCTGTTGAAACCCAGGCAACATTCTAGTAAATCTCCTTTGTACCCTCTCTATTTTGTTGACATCCTTCCTATAATTGGGCGACCAAAATTGTACACCATACTCCAGATTTGGTCTCACCAACGCCTTGTACAATTTTAACATTACATCCCAGCTTCTATACTCAATGCTCTGATTTATAAAGGCTAGCATACCAAAAGCTTTCTTTACCACCCTATCTATGTGAGATTCCACCTTCAAGGAACTATGCACGGTTATTCCCAGATCCATCTGTTCAACTGTATTCTTCAATTCCCTACCGTTTACCATGTACGTCCTATTTTGATTTGTCCTGCCAAGGTGTAGCACCTCACATTTATCAGCATTAAACTCCATCTGCCATCTTTCAGCCCATTTTTCCAACTGGCCTAAATCACTCTGTAGACTTTGGAAATCCTCTTCATTATCCACAACACCCCCTATCTTGGTATCATCTGCATACTTACTAATCCAATTTACCACCCCTTCATCCAGATCATTGATGTTTCCAAATCTGAGGAAAGACATCCTTGCCATAGAGGGGGTACAGAGAAGATTCACCAGACTGATTCCTGGGATGTCAGGACTTTCATATGAGGAAAGATTGGATAGACTCATAGAAACATAGAAACATAGAAAATAGGTGCAGGAGTAGGCCATTCGGCCCTTCGAGCCTGCACCGCCATTCAATGTGATCATGGCTGATCATCCAACTCAGTATCCCGTACCTGCCTTCTCTCCATACCCCCTGATCCCTTTAGCCACAAGTGCCACATCTAACGCCCTCTTAAATATAGACTCGGTTTGTACTCGATGGAATTTAGAAGATTGAGGGGGGATCTTATAGAAACCTACAAAATTCTTAAGGGGTTGGACAAGCTAGATGCTGGAAGATTGTTCCCGATGTTGGGGGAGTCCAGAACAAGGGGTCACAGTCTAAGGATAAGGGGGAATTCCTTTAGGACCGAAATGAGGAAAACATTCTTTACACAGAGAGTGGTGAGTCTCTGGAATTCTCTGCCACAGAAGGTAGTTGAGGCCAGTTCATTGGCTATATTTAAGAGGGCGTTAGATGTGGCACTTGTGGCTAAAGGGATCAGGGGGTATGGAGAGAAGGCAGGTACGGGATACTGAGTTGGATGATCAGCCATGATCACATTGAATGGCGGTGCAGGCTCGAAGGGCCGAATGGCCTACTCCTGCACCTATTTTCTATGTTTCTATGTTTCTATGTACATGACAAACAGCAAAGGACCCAACACAGATCCCTGAGGCACCCCACTAGTCACCTGCCTCGAACCCGACAAACATCCATCCACCATTACCCTCTGGCTTCTCCCATTCAGCCACTGTTGAATCCATCTTGCTATTCCTGCATTTATACCCAACAGTTGAACCTTCTTAACCAACCTTCCATGAGGAACCTTGTCAAAGGCCTTACTGAAGTCCATATAGACAACATCCACTGCTTTACCCTCGTCAATTTCCCTAGTAACCTCTTCAAAAAATTCAAGAAGATTAGTCAAACATGACCTTCCAGGCATAAATCCATGTTGACTGTTCCTAATTAGACCCTCTTTATCCAGATACTTATATATATTATCTCTAAGTATCTTTTCCATTAATTTGCCCACCACTGAAGTCAAACTAACCGGTCTATAATTGCTAGGTTTACTTTTAGAACCCTTTTTAAACATTGGAACAACATGCGCAGTACGCCAATCCTCGGGGACTATTCCCGTTTCTAATGACATTTGAAATATTTCTGTCATAGCCCCGGCTATTTCTACACTAACTTCCCTCAATGTCCTAGGGAATATCCTGTCAGGACCTGGAGACTTATCCACTTTTATATTTTTCAAAAGTGCCAGTACTTCTTTTACTTTGAAACTCATAGTATCCATAGCTACTCTACTAGTTTCCCTTGCCTCACATAATTCAATATCCTTCTCCTTGGTGAATACCGAAGAAAAGAAATTGTTCAATATCTCCCCCATCTCTTTTGGCTCTGCAGATAGCTGTCCACTCGGTCTCTCCAATGGACCAATTTTATCCCTTGTTATCCTTTTGCTATTAATATAGCTGTAGAAACTGTAGGGGCAGTAGTGGTGGATGCATTCTCGCTACATTGGGGTGGAAAATTTGTGTATGTATTTCCCCTATCCTGCCTCATTACCCGACGTGTGGCGAAGATCCAGCAAGATTCCACCACTGGTATTCTGGTAGTGCCAGACTGGCCTACTCAGCATTGGTGGGACTAAGGGAAAAAAGTTGTTCGGCACGGACTTGAAGGGCCGAGATGGCCTGTTTCCGTGCTGTAATTGTTATATGGTTATATGATTATATGGTTCCCTCTGGTGCTAGCTTTAATCACACAGACCTTTATGGTAGTGCCCAAGAGCAGAAATCTGCTGGTACACCCAGTGACAGGGGATAGTCACACTCTTCATGACCATATAAATTTGTTGGTTTGCAGATTCTGAGGAAACCATCCCTGGGGCTTGGACTTTCAGAGCATACCGTTGATGTCATCACTGCGGCCTGGAGGAAGTGCACTCAGAAACAATACATTTCTCACATAAGAAAATGGGAGATGTACTGTTCCCGCTCTCATATTTCGTACCACACAGTTACAAACACTGATGTCTTGGAGTTTCTATCATCACTCTATCATGATAGTAAACTGAGTTATAATGCCATTAACAGTGCCCGTAGTGCTCTGTCCAATTATTTACAACTGGGGTCAGCACATCACATGGTAGGGTCCCACCCTTTAATAACTAAATGTATGAAGGGCGTCTTTAATTCTACTCCACCTAGGCCCAGGTACACTCGCATTTGGAATGTCAGTGTGGTCCTCACGCTGCTCCGTCAGTGGGCTCCAGTTTCATCTCTGTCCCTACACCATCTGGCATTGAAACTAGTTATGCTCATGGCCCTGGCCTCAGCACAACATGTCCAAACACTACACAAACTTAGACTGGACAATATGAGTTTGTCCCGCAATAATGTCACCTTTTTCATTAGGGACCTTGTCAAACAGAGCAGGCCAGGGGTAAGAAACATAGAAACATAGAAAATAGGTGCAGGAGTAGGCCATTCGGCGCTTCGCCCCTTCGAGCCTGCACCGCCATTCAATATGATCATGACTGATCATCCAACTCAGTATCCTGTACCTGCCTTCTCTCCATACCCCCTGATCCCTTTAGCCACAAGGGTCACATCTAACTCCCTCTTAAATATAACCAATGAACTGGCCTCAACTACCTTCTGTGGCTGAGAATTCCACAGAATCACCACTCTGTGTGAAAAATGATTTTCTCATCTTGGTCCTAAAAGACTTTCCCCTTATACTTAAACTGTGACCCCTTGTTCTGGACTTCCCCAACATCGGGAACAATCTTCTTGCATCTAGCCTGTCCAACCCCTTAAGAATTTTGTAAGTCTCTATAAGATCCCCCCTCAATCTTCTAAATTCCAGCGAGTACAAGCCGAGTCTATCCAATCTTTCTTCATATGGAAGTCCTGCCATCCCAGGAATCAGTCTGGTGAACCTTCTCTGTACTCCCTCTATGGCAAGAATGTCTTTCCTCAGATTAGGAGACCAAAACTGTATGCAATACTCCAGGTGTGGCCTCACCAAAACCCTGTACAACTGCAGTAGAACCTCCCTGCTCTTGAACTCAAATCCTTTTGCTATGAATGCCAACATACGATTCGCTTTCTTCACTGCCTGGGTGCTAGGGCTCAAGTAAAGTTTCATGGCATATCCCTCATATCCACGAGTGTGTGTCGTATCATCCATAACCCATTACATTAAGGACACCAGGAGCTTGAGAGCCTTGGAACTCCCTTTTGGTCAGCTACACCAAACCTCACAAACAGGTTACGGCGCAGACCATCTCTAGATGGATCAAAGAGGTTCTGGTGTGTGCAGGTGTGGACACTGACATTTTAAAACCTCATTCCACCAAGGATGTGTCGACGTCAGCAGCAAGGGACATGGACGTTCCTCTTGACCAAATTCTGGCGGCTGCGGGATGGTTGAATGAGAGGACGTACCAGAGGTTTTATAATAAGCCTGTCGCCAGATCAGGGGGTTTTGCTGACTCTGTTTTAAGTTCTGTTTCACAGATCCCCCCTGGGTGAGAGGGGTCACTGTTTGTTTTTTTTCTTTTCTGTTATTAAATCGTTACTATTGTTAAAACATGTAATGTTTGAATGCTTTAATTTTCTCACTCGTCCTTGTCAATTGATGCAGCTGACGCGTGGACTCATTCCTCAGCATGAAATCACAGACCTTCAAAGTCTTCACGTAGTCACTCACGTGACTCCGAAGTAAAATAGTAAGATTAAATGAGAACTTACCAGTTTGAAGTTTGATCGTTATTTTATGAGGAGTTACGATGAGGGATTACGTGCCCTCCGCTCCGTATCCTCATAACTTAATGATCATCTGGTAGTTCTAGTCATCTATAATCTTACTATGTTAGTTCAACAACTGTTATCTGTGACTTCACACCGTTGCTTTGAAGATTGACGCGCATGCGTGGGGATGGCCTTCTTCCCGTAACTCCTCATAAAATAATGATCAAACTTCAAACTAGTAAGAAACATAGAAACATAGAAACATAGAAATTAGGTGCAGGAGTAGGCCATTCAGCCCTTCGAGCCTGCACCGCCATTCAATATGATCATGGCTGATCATCCAACTCAGTATCCTGTACCTGCCTTCTCTCCATACCCTCTGATCCCCTTAGCCACAAGGGCCACATCTAACTCCCTCTTAAATATAGCCAATTAACTGGCCTCAACTACCTTCTGTGGCAGAGAGTTCCAGAGACTCACCACTCTCTGTGTAAAGAATGTTTTTCTCATCTCGGTCCTAAAGGAATTCCCCCTTATCCTTAGACTGTGACCCCTTGTTCTGGACTCCCCCAACATCGGGAACAATCTTCCAGCATCTAGCTTGTCCAACCCCTTAAGAATTTTGTAAGTTTCTATAAGATCCCCCCTCAATCTTCTAAATTCCAGCGAGTACAAGCCGAGTCTATCCAATCTTTCCTCATATGAAAGTCCTGACATCCCAGGAATCAGTCTGGTGAATCTTCTCTGTACCCCCTCTATGGCAAGGATGTCTTTCCTCAGATTTGAAGACCAAAACTGTACGCAATACTCCAGGTGTGGCCTCACCAAAACCCTGTACAACTGCAGTAGAACCTCCCTGCTCCTATACTCAAATCCTTTTGCTATGAATGCTAACATACCATTTGCTTTCTTCACAGCCTGCTGCACCTGCATGCCTACTTTCAATGACTGGTGTACCATGACACCCAGGTCTCGTTGCATCTCCCCTTTTCCTAATCTGCCACCATTCAGATAATAGTCTACCTTCATGTTTTTGCCACCAAAGTGGATAACCTCACATTTATCCACATTATACTGCATCTGCCATGCATCTGCCCATTCACTCAGTAAGTACTCATTTAATCTTACAATTTTAGAGCACCTTTTAGCAGTCCTCCAACCAGCAGCCTTCTATATATTCCACTCAAAGCCCCTCCCCCAGGACCAATAGTCAAGTCAAACAAACTTTATTGTCATTTAGAAATACATCAATATATGCAATTCCAAACAAAATTCCATTGCATTTGGCTCCCTGTGCAACACGATAATTAACAGAAGGATAAAATGGGAAAAAATCGATAAAAGGATAAAAGGATAAAATAGAAATGGTGGCAGCCCATTACATGGCAATCAGGAGTCTGATGGCTCGTGGGAAGAAGCTGTTGCAGAACCTTGATGTTCTGCTCCTTATGCAACAATATCTTTTGCCCGAGGGCAGCAGAGTGAACAGTCCGTGATGGAGATGTGTGGGGTCTTTTATAATACTGCTGGCCTTAGATACGCAATGTTTGGTCGCAATATCCCCGATTTAGGGGAGAGAAGTCCCAATGATTTTTTCCACTGTCCTCACCACTCTCTGCACGGACTTCCAGTCGGAGGCTTTACAGTCCCCAAACCAGACAGAGATACAGCTGGTCAAAATACTCTCTATTGTGCCCCTGTAGAAAGTAGTGAGGATGGGATGGGGGAGGTGAGCTCTTCTCATCCGGCGCAGAAATTGCAATCACTGCTGTGCTCTCTTAACTGTTGATAAGATGTTATTTGACCAGGTCAGACTGTTAGTGATCTGCACCCCCAGGAACTTAGTGCTACTGACCACCTCCACATCGCTGTCATTGATGTGAAGTGGTGTGGGACTGTGCCGGTTTTTCCTGAAGTCGACGATGACCTCCTTTGTTTTTTCGACATTCAGGTTCAGGTTGTTCGTATTGCACCAGTCCACCAGTTGTTTCACCTCCTCCCTGTAAGCCAGCTCATTGTCATTCCAGATGAGGCCCACCTCATAGTCTTATTATCTACTATCCTCTACTTTATATGGTTGTGAAAGTAATTGTGTTGATAAGGATCTTGCGTCAGGACATGAAGGTTTAATTGTTATCTGTGCCAACAATGGAACAATCAAATTCTTACTTCCAGCATCTTAACAGACCTGTAACCAAAATAACACAGAGATAATGTATAACAATCAAAAATACAATAAATTGACAGCTAATAATAGTTTATTCATTTAGATTAGTTTAGAGATACAGCACGGAAACAGGCTCTTCGGCCAATCATGTCCGTACCAAACAGCGACCCCCACACACTTACACTATCCTACACACGCAACGGAAAATTTACTAAGCCAATGAACCTACAAACCTGTACTTCTTTGGAGTGTGGGAGGAAACTGGAGCACCGGGAGAAACACCACGCAGTCATGGGCAGAATGTACAAACTCCGTATAGACAGCACCCGTAGTCACGATCGAACCTGGATCTCTGGCGCTGTCAGGCAGCAATTCTACCGCTGTGCCACATTGCTGCCCTAGTGCAAGAATCAGAGTCTCTAGAGCAACCACAGTCAATGGAAGAGCAGAGTTAGACGCAAAATGCTGGGACAGGCAGCATTTCTAGAGAGAAGGAACGTGTGCTGTTTCGGGTCGAGACCATTCTTCAGACTGAGGGTCAGGGGCGAGGGAGTCCAGAAATATGGAAGGGAGCAGATTTGTTGGGTTAGTGTTGAGTAGTGCTGAGCAACATCTGAAAGGATTGTGTCGGTGGCTAACTGCTCTTGAGTTATGTCAATGGTGTCAAGTTGGGAAAAGGGGAAGTAAGCATGCATGGACAGCAGGCAGTGAAGAAAATGAATGGCATGTTGGCCTTCATAACAAGAGGAGTTGAGTACAGGAGCAAGGAGGTCCTTGGCAGTTGTACAGGGCCCTAGTGAGACCACACCTGTAGTATTGTGTGCAGTATTGGTCCCTTTCACATTAAAACTATGCCTTCCAGTATTTGATATTTTCACCCTGAGAAAAATGTTCTAGTATATCTACCCTGTCCATGCCTCTCATAATTTGACATGCTTCTATCCTGATAGCATTCTGGTAAACCTCTTCTGCAACCGACAAAGCCTTCACAATGTTCCTGTGCTAGGCAATTAAAAATGCATACAATGCTTACTCCTGCACCTATTTTCTATGTTTCTATGTTTCTATGTTTCTATGCTCCAAATGCAGCCTAACAAAAGTTTTATAAAGCTGCAACATGACTTCCTGACTCTTCTACTCAATACCCCGACTGATTCCTAATTTGAGGAAGGACATTCTTGCTATTGAGGGAGTGCAGCGTAGGTTTACAAGATTAATTCCTGGGATGACGGGACTGTCATATGCTGAGAGAATGGAGTGGCTGGGATTGTATACTCTGGAGTTTGGAAAGGTGAGAGGGGATCTTATTGAATCTTATTCAACCTTTAGGTTGAAAAGCTGCAAAATTAATTTGACTGTTAAGAAAAGTGATAAAGCCAGAGCAATTGTTCTAGCATCTGCTGCAAATACGTTTTTGGAATGCATATTTAAGGACAAAGTTACCAAGCATTTAAAATAAAGTTAAACTGTTTTGAGGGTGCTGCTGTGATTTTATGCAAGGTTATTTGTCATGTCCAATGAACCAAGCCAATTATTTTGATAAAATAACTGAACTAATCGTCAGAAACATTCTTGATGTAAACTACCAGAGGAACATAAGAGGCAGATTGCTGGAATTAAAACTTACAGAACTGAAGGGAAAATATCAGACTGATGTTTAGATTAATTGGACAGTTGAAGACAGTGATTATTAATCATTGGTATGTACTCAACATTGAAGGAAGCATCCTTGGTGTTACACATAAATTATGTGCAGGAGCCTCAACTTTTTTTTTAAAAGAGCCAAATAGCACAATGGAGAGATATATCTCCTTATTTCTCATGTCACATATGTTGTAGGCTTAATATTAATTTAACTGAGAAAAATAGATGTTTACATTTTTTGTTAGTCACCAGTGAGAGTGTGTAATTTCCACACCTTGCGAAGCGGTTTAGATGAATACTGTATATTGAAGTATTTAAGGGAAGCTGGTTAAGAACATGAGGGAGGAAGGAATAAATTAATTGTGTAAGATCACAGAGAGTCTGTGCAGAACATAGAGATTGGAATTATTTTTGGGGGCTGAACAGCTTGCTTCAGTGCTTCCAAAATCTCATCAAATTCCAATTGTTGTACTTTCTATTTCAATATATCTCTAGGAATATTTCAGATACACTATTATATTAATTTATCATTTCTATGTTTTTTTTAATCTCTTTGTGTTAGGATGAATGTGGGCATCATTGGCATGACCAACATATGTTGCCCATCTCTAATTGTAATGAACATAATGGCTTTCCTTTCCAGGTCCAATGAAGCATCTCTGATCAGAAGTGTTAACTCCATTTCTCTTTCCACATTCATTGTTTCCAGCATTTCCTGATTTTATAAAATGTTGGCGTGTTGTAAATCACCTACCATGTATTATCATTTTATAAAATAATTTATTCCAGGTGATTAACTGTCAATGATATAAATATTAATTTAGTTTAGTGATACAACCATCAGACACCTATTCACACTAGTTTTATTATGCCATTATCTTATCCACCTCCTACATATCAGGAGCAATTTACAGAGGTCAGTTAATCTATAATGCAGATGTCTTTGGGATGTGAGATGAAACCGGAGCATCCAGAAGAAACACACAGTTACAGGGAGAATGTGCAAACTCCACACTGACAGCACCTGGGTCGGGATCGGACCCTGGTCTCTGATGCTGCGAGGCAGCAGCTCTACCAACTATGCCACTGTGCCACTGTGCTACCGAATTATTGTAGAATTTCTGACTTCTGACCTTATGCTCTTATTCTGAGAATGATTTTTTAAGTACTTGTTATGACTACAGACCAAAACTCTTGAGTTGCTCTTCAATTACAATGCCAAGCAAGTATGATAAATGTCCTCCTCTGAAGAATATTAATGGACCAACTTTTATTTTTTCAGTAGTCCAGTAATGTTGTTGTCATCAAAATTGATTATGGAATTTAAAAAAATTCCATACCACCATGGTTGGCTTTGAACTCAGCTATTCAGACTGTTAGTCAGTCCTGTGCACCATTACTATCCTTCCTGACAATATGTGCCAATATTGAATCTTTTGTTTTATTGCTAACATAGATAATCTTTTCCCTCTCTCAATGAACTGGGATATTTAAATACAAAATATTAACAAATGACCCCTCAGTAATTTATTCAAATGGTCAGTGTGATTAATTTTCCTGCAGTGTGCATCTGGAACAAGAAAATTAAAAAACACGCACTGTGAGTTTGTATAAGCATATTAATGTATACATTTGCTGAAAGGGTAGAATGGATAATAGATGTTACTTACAAATTGAAATGTCAGTCCTTCTAAAACCTTAATATCTGTATTAACCATCAACATTCTGAAAACTGCATCAAGCTATGAAAATATAACATAACTGAGCTAAAAAAAAAACACTTTTGACTTAGTTTGATTTTTTAATATAAATAATGTCATGAGATTTCCTTTCTAAGACTTTGCAGGCTCGACCAATTTGATAAATGTGCAATGAATTTTTAACAAATACTACAGCGGAAACATTTATAAGAAGCACTTGAAAATACATTAGATAAAAGAAACAATAAATGATTAGTCTATTTTAAGAGCAGAAATATATATATATTTTTAAATGCATCCTTTAAATAAGAACTGGATTGTGGGATTGGCTTAACAGATCATTATGGTAGGGATGGACTTAAAAGGCTATATTTTTAATTCTGTATTCTTTGATTGAAACCTACATCCATTGTTACTCAAGTACATAACTCACCAGATTTTAACAAGGGTGTAATTTTAGAACATCATTAAATGTTTGATCTTCAATGGAGTCTTTATTGTCACGTGTACCAGGTGCAGTGAAATATATTTTTTGCATACAGTTCAGCGACACTATCCCAATATATAAGCACAATCCCCCGATCAATACAGTATGCACGGAACAGCCCATGTGTATGAGGATGAGGATGCTAGGAGCAGCCCCTTTAGATAATGGAACAGGGGCTGCAGCCTCACACACTCCATATACACATGGCACACAGACTCTTCCAGCCCGCAAAAGTGGCAGGGGACTGGTGAGTCCATGAATTGCGAGAGAAATAGGTTGCAGAGGACTCCTCAGTGCAATACCCTCCACCCCACCGAGCCAGGCATGTTGTCGGGCCCGTCAGGAAGCGACCTTGTGCCGTGCGGCCCATTGGGAAACATTCAGTGAAATCAATTATAGAATAAAATAAAGTCAAACCAAAATTATTATTTTTAAAATGTATTGAATTTTCTGGGACATGGTTGTTGTTGGAAAGAGCTTATGTCTTTTTTCCTATAGAAACATGATGTGTAACTTGCGTATAATTTGTTTTTGTGTTTGTCTGAGCCCATGTGCTTGAGCAGCTGCAATAGCAAGATTTCCATTGTTCGTACACCTTGATGTACCTTATGCAAGTGACAATAAATGCAATTTGACTTGACGTGCTTGAAAGATAGAATGTGAAATCATTTTTCAAAAATTAAGAATTATGTTTAATCTTGGTTAATAGCTCGGACACAATTATGGGATACCACTTTACTGAAGCAGAGATGGACCTCCCATTACGCTGTTTTCAAGAGTAAACTGAATCCTGCAAAGTTTACGGTTTGCTAAATTAGTTTGTCCCTTTCAGGCATTGCTTGAAATAGGAACATCAGGGTAAATACAGCCGATTGGATATGTAGCTGATTGATTGTAAACAGTTGATATAATTTCCAGGGTTCAATGAATTTTGGCCTCTGGGTCATGGATTGAATTTCTTTTTTCCCTTTTTAAAGTTTGTTTTTGATGTCTGGCAAAGTGAGGCAATTTAATGAGTCATGCATAGCTTTTGACATCTGGATGTGTGGCAACATATCCCAGATGTCTCTCACACAATATTTCACTTCAAAGTGTGACACTTTGATAAACTTTGTCAAAGTTTATTTTGGATATAATCAGTTGGAAGGTAGGGGCGCACTATATTTTGAAATACCTGCTAAATAATATGATAAATATTAAGCATATTAAAAATGATCAAAAACAATCACATATATAAATTGCTCAACCTTTATTTTATTTATGCATAACTTTATCCCAGCAATTCATTTCTGATGTAAATTAAATTATAGTAGCTCTTGTGAATATAACTTGAATTCTCCTCAGCTGTAAAGCTAATCAGGCCACTTTTATTTAGCTTTCAAACGGAAAAAGAAATCTCGTGTGGTGTGTGATAAATGACCAAAGGAATAATGTATATTTTATGCTCTTGCCATATTTATACTGGCTAGCTTTTTGTCATATGACGGTCCAACCATGAAGAGGCAGAACTATTCATTGACTATATATTTAATGGTTACCATGCTAATTTTCCAGGACTCTTGAGACCTGCTAATGAAATTGCAGCAGAACCCAATGGACCGAGAAACAACAGATATAGAACATAGACCACAGATATGTACAGCATGGGAACAGGTCCTTTGGCCCACAATGTCAGTGCGATCATGATGCCAAGTTAAACCTATCTTCGCTACCTGCAATTGATCCATAATCCATAACTCTACACTCCCTGCATGTCCATGTTCATATCTAAAAGCCTTTTAAATGCCACAATCGCTTTTGCCTCCATCACCAGACTTGGTAGCTTGTTCCAGGCACCCACCATTCTCTGCATAAAAATCTTGCCCCACACATCTCCTTTATACTTTCCTCCAGTATCCTTATGCCTTCCAGTATTTGATATTTTCACCCTGAGAAAAATGTTCTAGTCTATCTATCCTATTCATGCCTCTCATAATTTTACATGCTTCTATCCAGATAGCATTCTGGTAAACCTCTTCTGCAACTGACAAAAGCCTTCACAATGTTCCTGTGCTAGGCAATAAGAAATGCATAAAATGCTCCAAATGCAGCCTAACAAAAGTTTTATAAAGCTGCAACATGACTTCCTGACTCTTCTACTCAATACCCCGACTGATTCCTAATTTGAGGAAGGACATTCTTGCTATTGAGGGAGTGCAGCGTTACAAGGTTAATTCCCGGGATGGCGGGACTGTCATATGTTGAGAGAATGGAGCAGCTGGGCTTGTATACTCTGGAGTTTAGAAGGATGAGGGGAGATCTCATTGAACCATATAAGATTGTTAAGGGCTTGGACACACTAGAGGCAGGAAACATGTTCTCAATGTTGGGGGAGTCCAGAACCAGGGGCCACAGTTTAAGAATAAGGAGTAAGCCATTTAGAATGAAGATAAGGAAACACTTTTTCTCACAGAGAGTGGTGAGTCTGGGGAATTCTCTGCCTCAGAGGGCAGTGGAGGCAGGTTCTCTTGATGCTTTCAAGAGAGAGCTAGAAAAGGCTCTTAAAATAGCGGAGTCAGCGGATATGGGGAGAGAGTAGGAGCGGGGATGATTGGGGATGATCAGCCATGATCACATTGAATGGCGGTGCTGGCTCGAAGGGCCAAATGACCTACTCCTGCATCTATTGTCTATTGTCTATTGTCTGATGAAGGAAATCGTAATATATGCTTTCTTTATCACTGCTTTATGCCTGTGTTACCATTTTTAGAGAAATATGTACTAAGATAATTCTGTAAATCCAGGCTGTAAAGAGTCTTACTATTAACTGCATACATTCCCCTTACATTCAACATCTCAAAGTGAAACACATCATAATTAATCAGATTCACATCCCTCTGTCATTTTTCCACCCATATCTGTAAATGATTTATATCTGTTGTATACCTTGCCAGCTTCATCGCTGTCCAAAACTCCTTTTTTTTTGCATCATCTGCAAACCTACTTACTATGGATTCCATCAACACTTTGGTTAATCATTTATAGATATCACAAGCAAGTACAGATCCCTGTGAAACACTGCTGGTCACAGACTTCCAGCAAGAATAATACTCTTCCACCCCTACCCTCTGTCTTCCATCTTCAATCAAAACTATCAAGTCACCATCGACAACATTCACTACCTTATCCTTATCAGTCATCTTTGTCACCTCCTGAAAAATGACAAACAAGTCAGCAAGGCATGATTTGCTGAGACAAAGCCAAGCTGACTGTCCTTAATTGTCCTATTCCCTTCCAAATGCAACTATATTGTATCCCAAAGAATCCTCTCCAATAGTTTCCCTACCTCTGACATATATCTCACTGCACTATAATTTCCTGGGTTATCTCTATTTGTTTTATGTAGGGGGTGGGTGAGGGGGTCGGGGATAACTTTCTTTCAATCTCTTACCTTGCCGGAGATGTGATTGTTTTCTGAATCATATCTCCTGTTGCTCTGCGGCTTAACATCATGGAGCTGGCAGCCTTGCTTGGGATAAACTTTGAGCCACACCGCGGGGGCCATGGACTTACCATCGGAGCTTGTGATCCCTTGCCTAGGATCGACGCTCCAACCGCGGCCTGCGGATTTCACCATCGAGGAGCTTGCAGTCTTGGGTAGATGCTGATGTCGGGAAGCTCCAAAGTCGCAGAAGGTTCGACTAGTCCCGGACCCGGCGTCCGATCGCCCGGCGTGGGGGAGCTGAGATCGCCCTGATGTGGGTGCTTGATCACCCCGACGAGGAGGGCACGATCGCCGGCTATGGGAGCCAAGATCGCCCCAACAACAGAAGGTTTGATTGTCCCAACTGCGGGAGAACATAGAAGGGAAGAAGATTGAACTTTTTTTTCATTCCATCACAGTGAAGAATGTGGGGGAGTCGCTGTGGTGGATGTTCATATTAAAGCATTTTTTGAGTGTCTTGTTGCACTTTATTGGTATGACTGTACGGCAAATCAAATTCCTCATAGGTTGCAAAACATACTTGGCTAATAAAGTACTATTATAATTATGAAGAATGATCAGATACCTAGTTAAATTGCTATCTCATGGGTCAAAGGCCTAAATTATAGAGCAAAACACATTAATTTGAATCCCATCACAACAGCAAGTTGCAATAAGGGCATTGACAAAACAACTGTAACCTTGCATAAACTAAATTGGTTCACTGATGTCCTATACAATGCATTCAGAAAGTATTCAGACCCTCACTTTTTCCACATTTTGTTACGTTACAGCCTTATTCTAAAATTGATTACATTCATTTTATTTATCATCAATCTACACACAATAACCCAATATAAAAAAAAGCAAAAACTGGTGTTTAGAAATATTTGCAAAGTAATAAAAAAGAAATAACTGAAATATCACATTTACATAAGTATTCAGACCCTTTACTCAGTACTTTGTTGAGGCACCTTTGGCAGCCATTACAGCCTCAAGTCTTCTTGCATATGACGCTACAAGCTTGGCACACCTGTAGTTTGGTAATTTCTCCCATTCTTCTCTGCAGATCCTCCCAAGCTCTGTCTGGTTGGATGGGGAGCGTGGATGCTCAGCTTTCGGGTCCCTCCAGATATGTTCGATTGGGTTCAAGTCCAGGCTCTGGCTGGGCCACTTCTTCTTCTTCTTCTTTTGTATGGCATGCACAGCCTAAAGTTGTAGGACAACTTGTTCTATTTGATCTTCCATTTATGCATGCCGAGTTGATTGCATTAGTCGAAACAGGGCGGACCACGTAAAGGTTGCAATTTTCCACCCTGCTGGGCCACTCAAGAACATTCACAGATTTGTCACAAAGCCACTCCTGCATTGTCTTGGCTGTGTGCTTAGGGTTATTGTCCTGTTGGAAGGTCAACCTCCAGTCTGAGGTCCAGAATATTCTGGAGAAGGTTTTCATCAAGAATCTCCATTCATCTTTCCCTCGATCCTAAATGGTCGGCACGGACTGGAAAGGCCGAGAAGGCCTGTTTCCGTGCTGTAATTGTTATATGGTTATATGGTTATATGATCCTGACTAGTCTCCCAGTTCCTGCCTCTGACCATGCTGCCACCACAATGCTTCACCGTATGTATGCCATTGGCCATGTGATGAGCGGTGCCTGGATTCCTCCAGATGTGACGCTTGGCATTCAGGCCAAAGAGTTCAATTTTGGTTTCATCAGACCAGAGAATTTTGTTTCTCATGGTCTGAGAGTCCTTTAGGTGCCTTTTGGCAAACTCCAAGCGGGCTGTCATGTGCCTTTTACTGAGGAGTGGCTTCCGTCTGGCCACTCTACCATAAAGGCCTGTTTGGTAGAGTGCTGCAGGTATTGTTGTCCTTCTGGAAGATTCTCCCATCTGCACAGAGGAATTCTGGAGCTCTGTCAGAGTAATTCTGACATCGGGTTCTTGGTCACCTCCCTGACCAAGACCATTCTCCCCCGATTGTTCAGTTTGGCCAGGTGGCCAGCTCTATGAAGGACCTGGTGGTTCCAAAGTTCTCCCATTTAAGAATGACAGAGGCTATTATTCTCTTTGGGACCTGGAATGCTGAAGAAATTGTTTTATACCCTTCCCAGATCTGTGTCTCAACACAATCTTGTCTCGGAGGTTGACGAACAATTCCTTCGTCTTCATGGCTTGGCTTTTGCTCTGACATACACTGTCAACTGTGAGACCTTATATAGACATGTGTGTGCATTTCCAAATCATGTCCAATCAATGCAATTTACCACTGGTGGACTCCAATCAAGTTGTAGAAACATCTCAAGGATAATCAATGAAAACACGATGAACCTAACCTTAATTTTGAGTGTCATAGCAAAAGGTCTGAATGCTTATGTAATGTGATATTTCAGTTAATTATTTTTAATTACTTTGCAAGATTTCTAAACACCTGTTTTTGCTTCTTCATTTTGGAGTATTGTGTGTAGATTGATGATTAAACAAAATAAATTCAATCCATTATAAAATAAGGCTGTAAAGTAACAAAATGTGGATAAAGTGAAGAGGTCTGAATACTTTCTGATAGTGCTTTGTTCCCGGGGGGGGGGGGGGGGGGGGGGCAGGGGAGCTCACAGCAGGCCATGCTGCAGGTGGGACTAAGAGCCTTGAGTCTTCAAGCTCCTCCATAAGCTTTTAATGGGTCACAAAGGAAATGTTTATTGTTGTAAATTTCATTTGAATGGATTAACTCTGGCATCTGTAGGATTTGATCGACTTGTATTGTTATGGAATGTATGTGGCGACTACAATAATTGTGCTACATTAAAAGGTCACAGTGGAGTAGTGATGGATTTACATTATAACACAAACGGCACCATGCTTTTTACAGCATCAACAGACAAAACTGTAGCAGTGTAGGACAGTGAAATGGGTGAAAGGATCAAGAGACTTAAAGGTCCTTCATGAATTCATGTTATCCAGCCCAATGGGGACCATAATTGGTATTTACCGGAAGTGACAACAAAACAATGAAGCATGGCATCAGAAGAAATCCATACGTTTCAAAACACGTATCAAGTACTGGCAGCAACGTTTAATGACTCGAGCGATCAGATTATCTCTGGTGGTAATGATGACGGCATTAAGGTTTTGGACCTCCGAGAAAACAAGTTAATTTGTACCATGCGTGGTCATACAGACTCGGTGACTGGTTTGACCCTGAGTGGGGTAAAATAGAACATCACCAACCTCGCTGACCACATCCAGGAAGCCATAGAGAAGATTCACAGTGTTGGAGAACAATACCACGACTACAATATCCCAGGAGGTGGTGGCCGTTCTGGATGTTTGGAGACAGGTGCACAACAGTCGTGCGCTGTGGACTGACCATCGGAACAATCTTGTTGGCAATTATATTACTGCGTTGTATGTGCGGATTGGCATCACAACCGCGTGGACTTTACTGAAGCCGGTGAGTTGGATGTAACGAGGTAACGCTTGTGGGTTGGATGTAACGAGGTAACGCCTGTTGGCCAGATGTAACGAGGTAATGCCTGTGGGTCGGATGTGATGGTAACTAGACTGTTCAAGGGGTGGAATGTTATACAATAATTTTGCCGGAACTGTCTGTTACTCATAGCGCTGTGGCCGTAGTGCTATATTTATAGCCCATAATGCTGTGGCCCATGGCTCTATATTTAAAACCCATAGCGCCGCAGCCAACAGCTCTTTGTTTAAATTTCCCCACGCTAAGCCGACAGTGCTCGGTTTAAACCATTGCGCTCCAAACCGGCAGCGTTGTGTGTAATCTTTATGCGCCAAGTCTATAGCGCTGTGTGTATTAATTTACGCGAAAAGTCTGTAGCGCTGAATATTGCTTTATGCACCAGTCTGCAGCTTTGTTTCTCAAATGGGGGCTCGCTTGGATGCACTCCTGCCATTGGTTATAATTTGATTTGGGAGTGGTGCTATTGGTCAAGACTTACAGCTGATTTCCTACCTGTATAAAGCCAGGTGCCAGTGAGCCAGAAGTTAGTTCATGTATGAGAGGGGTTCACCGACGGGCTGAGTCATGATCAGTGCCGCGGAGGGAGGGAGGGAGGGAGGGAGGGAGAGAGAGAGGGAGAGAGAGAGGGAGAGAGAGGGAGAGAGGGAGAGAGGGAGAGGGAGAGAGAGAGAGAGAGAGAGAGAGAGAGAGAGAGAGAGAGAGAGGTCGTGTTTTCTTCTCAGCTCTGCAGTTGAGAAGGATTGGAGCAGCCTTTCCAGGATTTTGCCGTTGGAGAGGGCACAGACCCAGGGGGGCTTCATAGTTCAACTTATTGTTGGGCTGTTGAAGCTTTTCTCTGGTCTGGGGAGCCTCCATCTGTGTGAAGATTCCTGAGTTTCTCCACATTGTCGAGGGTGCGGTTGGCGTTGGCGGATTGCCAAGAGTGCCTGTGATCTCCGTGGGCTGAAGTTGTGCGGTGTCTTTGTCGTTTTTGGCTCCGCTTCTCTGCCCTAACGTCATTTTGCTCAGTGCGGCTGCCTGGCTTAATGTGAAGAAGGTACTTTTGCGTCCAGCGCGACTGGGATCGAGTTTCCCGTAAGCTGCTCTTGGTTGTGGACGAACCTGGGGACTTTCCTGCTTCAGCTGGAGGTTTCTGTTTTCTGCTGCCTGTCTTTGACTGTGACTGTCTCTGGGACTTAACTTGGAGCTGTGCTGCTGAGGTGCTTGGAGCTGGTTTGTGCCTCTGTGAGGATGGCGATGGAAGGGGCGCGGCCGAAGGTCCGGACCTACGCAGCGACGGCATCAGTGGCGGGTGCGAGGCCATCTGAGCTTGAGCCTCATGTTGACTTGGATGGGGACAGTTTTGGTATTTCTGTTCAAACTGGGCCTATGATGTCTAGGGGGGTAATTACGAAGGCCATGAATGAACTTCTTGGGAGGGGGGCTATTGTCTCTTCTGAGCTCGAAAGGGGAAAGGTGGAGATGATACTTAAGACCCGGGAGTGTGTGGCCCGAGCGTTGGAGGAGGGGATCTCAGTGGGGGGGGTCCACGTACAGGTGGATCCGTGGGTATCCAGGGTGAGACCGGTTCTCCTGCGGAGCTGCCCCACTTATTTTTCGGATGCAGTGCTTATTCCACACCTGTCCAAGTTCGGGGAGGTGCGGTCTAAATGTTTTCGTCTCTTGCATCCCGGGGGGGACCCGGAGGAAAAAGGGGTCTTCAGTTTCAAGAGGAGGGTGTTCATGAAGGTGGGTGAGGGGGATGGTGCCGAGGGGAGTTTTGAGGTGGTGCATAAGGGTGTACCCAGAACCGTGCGTTGGAGTTGGGGCAAGGCACGGTGTCATGCGTGCGGCGAATTTGGACATCTCCGTAGGGAGTGTCTTTTTCGCGGGGGCACTGCTAGAGGTTCTAGTGTAGTGGCCCAGGAAAGCGCTGCTGGCCCATCTGGGGTGGCTGGTCAAACCTCAGCGGCGCGGGGTGGTACTGCTGACCCGGCTGAGGTTGCCAGTTCTGCCTTGGTGACCCGGGGCGGCAGTGCTAAGCCTTCTGGGTCCAGAGGTTCCGCTTTGGGGACCCTGGGCAGTGAGAGCCCAAGCCCCCCACGTCCCCTACGTCTTGCGCCTGTGGCGGTGGATGGAGGTGGGGCGCAGGAGGAGGGGAGTGTTGAGGGGGGGTTTTGGGAGAAGCAGGGGAAGCATAATAAGAAGAAGGAGAGGGATAGGGCCGCCCGAGCGAAGAAAGTGCAATCGGGTGAGTTTGGCTCCAGTGTGGTGCAGACTGCACCTGCTGGGGCCCAGGGGGGAGTTGTGGTGGCTCGGAAGGGGGGAAAGAAGTCTAAACGTGTGGGTGGCAAAGTGGTTGGGGGTAATGTGGAGGCGGATGACCCTTCCCTTATGGAGGTTACCGCACCTCCGCATGCGAGTGGGACTAAAAGGAGGCATTTGCCTGGTGAAGAGGAGGAAGGGCGTGGGTCCAGAGCGAAGGGGATGTCTTTCTCCGGGCTTTCCACCACTGAGGTGGCTGAAAGTGGTCTTGACCCGGTGTCTTCTGGGTCGGTGGTTGGGCCTTCTCTTCATGGATCTACAGCGGGTGTCACCGGACTGGGTGCTGAAGTTGATTCCGGTGGAGTTGTGTCCACTGGGCGGGAGTCTGTCCCTTCATCTCAGGGGCCCTCTGAGGGAGTTATCTCGGCGGATGCTGTGGTTAGCTCCCTTGGGTGTGTACCCTCTGGGTCGGATGAGGTCCCCTCGTTTCAGAGGCCTACTGAGGGTGCTAGCACGGTAGGTGACGTGGTTGGCTCCTCTGGTAGTGTGCCCTCTGTGACGGGGGATGTGCAGAGTCAGGCTGAGGGGGGAGTTTCGGGGGTGTTGTCGTTCAAGTCTGTGCTCCATATCAGTGCCAGTGGAGGTGCTGGGGGGCGGGATGCCTCGCCGGATGAGTTGTCTGGGGTGAGGTTAATGGCAGGTGGTGATTCTCTGGGTGATGCCTGTGGAGAGGGCACTCTGGATGATGTGGAGGTCAGGGCTGTTATGGGACGTGATCCTCTTTCAGAATCCGAGGGTGCCAGTGTTCCACAGGCCCTGGGGATGCCTCTTGTTGTTGCTTCCCCAGGCCCGGAGGAGGAGGGTGATGGTAGCGGGCAGGAGCCCAGCCATTCAGAGGGCTGCGAGTCTCAGGTAGGGGTGTTGGGACCCACCCCCAGCATTGATCCGGGTGGTCGTGTCATGGCTGTGGAGGAGGATAGCGATGCGGCCAGTGGGGGGGGCTCAGAGAGTGTTGTGTCAGACAGTTCTGGTCTTTCTGAGGTTGTTGATTCAGGTGCGAGCGGGTTGGCTGAGAGCCCAGACTCCAAGGCCGTGTCTGAGGCGAAGCTTATTGTTGAGGTGCGAGAGTTCTTAAAAATAAGTCGTGCTCCCAAAACATTATGGTGGGCCGTTACAAGGAGATGGGAGGATTGGCTAGATGTGCGGGAGAGTCTCGAGGCTATCCTTAGTAACAAGGATAGTGGTCTTTCTGACTCGGATTTGGGGCAGTTTTGGGGTTTGTTGAAGGTCCTCAGAAAAGGACCTCCTGTGACTACAGGGAGTGTGAGGGTCACAATCTAATGTGTCTACACATTCACAGTAGCTACATTAAATTTAAATGGGAGTAGAGCGAGTTTTCGAAGATTTCAGCTCTTATCAGCCCTAAGGGAGGGGAGATTTGCAGTTTGTTATCTGCAAGAGACACATACCGTTGCTAGTGATGAACCTACCTGGCAACTGGAGTGGGAAGGGAGGGTTTATATGAGCCATCTCAGCTCAAATTCGAGTGGGGTGGCTTTTTTGTTGGCCCCAAATTTTCTGCCAAGCATTTTAAAAGTGCAGGAAGTGGTGCCAGGACGTTTGCTCCATCTGGCCGTGAGCCTGGATGGCATGCCGTTGCATTTTATTAACGTGTATGCCCCTAGCTCCGGCACGATGCAGGCCGGCCTGCTTCGGGAGGTGAATGCTCTGTTGGGCACTATTGATAGGGGAGAGTGTGTCTTCCTTGGTGGGGACTTTAATTGCACACTTGAGGTGCGGGACCGTTCTGGTACTCAGTGTGCGCCTGCTGTAGCGAAGAAGCTGAGAGGCTTGATTGACTCCTTTGAGTTGGTTGATGTTTGGAGGGACCTTCACCCTGATTCCACTGCTTTTTCGCGGAGGTCTGAGGGCGGTGGTTCCCGCATTGATCGGTTTTATATTTCCCGAGCGTTTGTTTCCCGTGTCTCAGCGGCCTCAATGCGGCTGGTGCCGTGCTCGGACCATTGTCTGGTGCGTGTGGATTTCAATCCAGCGTGCGCTCGGGCTGGGTCCGCGTACTGGCACTTTAACAACAGGCTGCTGGAGGATCGGTGTTTCCGGGAGTCATTCACTCGGTTTTGGGTGAAGTGGAGAGAGAGGCAGAGGTGCTTCTCTTCCCTTAGGCAGTGGTGGGATGTGGGTAAAGCTCACATCCGTCTCTTTTGTAAGGAATATACATGGGGGTCGACTGGGAGGCGGGACTCAGCGGTCGAGAAGCTGGAGAGGGAGATACAGGACGCTGAGTCTCGCCTGGGTCAGTTTGGTGAAGACTCCAGCGAATGGGGAGAGTTTCAGAGGAAGAAGGAGGTTTTGAGGAGTCTGCTGCTTGAGCGATCTCGAGGCGCTTATGTGAGGTCTCGGGTCCAGATGCTGCACGAGCTGGACCGAGCGTCGCCTTTCTTTTTCTCTTTGGAGAAGGGGCGGGGAGCTCGAAAACAGCTTGTGGAGTTGCTTGCAGATGACGGCTCCTCTGTCACTGATCCAGAGAGGATTAATGCCTTTGTTAGGTCCTTTTATGGGTCCCTGTTCTCTGCGGAAGGATTCAGTGTGGAGGCTCAGCAAGATCTGTGGGAGGGTCTACCGACCGTAGATAGGGGGGAGGCTGATCTTCTTGATGGCCCCTTATCTTTGGAGGAGTTGACTCGCGCCTTGCATCAGCTCAGGAGGGGTAAGTCCCCCGGGCTGGATGGGTTGACGGTGGAGTTTGTTAGGGCATTCTGGGACGTCCTAGGGGGTGACTATATGTTGGTTTTGGGGGAGAGCCTGGCGACTGGAGTGATGCCTCTCTCGTGGCGTAGGACGGTTGTTGTCTTGCTGCCTAAGAAGGGCGAACTCCGTTTGTTGAAGAACTGGCGTCCAGTCTCTCTCCTTTGCACAGAATATAAAATTTTTGCACGGGCAATGGCAAATCGCCTGGGCTCCGTGCTGCATCAAGTGATTCATCCTGATCAATCTTATACAGTCCCTGGCCGGTCCATCCAGGATAACATCCACCTGGTTAGGGACCTGATTCATTTAGTCCAGGGTACTGGTGAGTCAGCTGCTTTTCTGTCTCTTGATCAGGAGAAGGCTTTTGATAGGGTAGAGCATGAATACCTATTTGGGACGTTGCAAGCGTTTGGGTTTGGACCACACTTCGTGGCCCGGGTCCGGCTTTTGTACGCTGCTGCGGAGTGTCTTGTAAAGGTTAATGGCGCGGTGCTATCTCCTTTTCATTTTGGGAGGGGGGTCCGCCAGGGGTGCCCTATGTCGGGCCAGTTGTATTCGGTCTGTGTGGAGCCGTTCCTGTGTCTTCTTCGGAGGAGGTTGACAGGCCTGGCCCTACCTGGCCCGCGGGTTGAGGTGATTCTATCGGCGTATGCCGATGACGTACTTCTTATGTTCACTGATCCTGGTGACCTGCGGAGGATGCGTGACTGCCAGGAGATATTCTCGGCTGCATCTTCTGCTAGGATTAACTGGAGTAAGTGCTCTGGACTTTTGGTGGGTCAGTGGCGGGTAGACTCCCTGCCGGAGGAGATGGCATTGTATGCGTGGAGTACCACGCACCTCCTCTATCTGGGGGTGTACCTGAGTCCCACTGAGGATGTTTGGCCGGCAAACTGGCAAGAGTTGGAGACGAAGGTGGTTGCTCGGCTGGGGCGCTGGTCAGGCCTGCTTGGAGTTCTCTCCTTTCGGGGGAGGGTGCTGGTCATAAACCAGCTGGTGGCCTCTATGTTATGGTACCGGCTGGCTACTCTTGTCCCGCCCTCTATATTTGTAACTGCTATACAGAAGAAGCTGGTGGATTTCTTTTGGGGAAATAGGAAGCATTGGATTTCCGCGGCGGTCCTGAGTCTTCCGTTAGAGGAGGGCGGCCAGTCCTTGGTGTGCGTGCGCACCCAGGTGGCGGCTCTCCGTCTCAGGACTCTGCGGAGATACATGTATGTAGAGAACCCTCCCAGATGGCACGCTCTGGCCACGTATTTTTTTCGTCAGGGTCGTTGCCTAAGGGGGGCCTCGCGGCTCCCGGTGGCGGGTGTCAGTCGACCCGCTCTAAGGGGCTTGCCTGTTTTCTATAGGGATGTGTTAAGAGTGGGGAATTTGGTGGTGTTCAGCCAGAGTGTTGTTCCACGAGGAGAGGGGGATGTTGTGGCTGCGGGTGTGGCTGGTCCTCATCCTGTCATGGTGGTTGTCGAGGAGAGGCGCGAGCCTAGAGTGGTTCAGATAGAGCTTACCCCTGCTCCGTCAGATCTGCTTATCGGGCCTAGGCTTCGGGATATTTCTCGGCCTCCGGCTCCGCATAATCTGAGCTGCCTTTCTGAGATGACCAGCATGCCATTTTGTGATGCAAGGAGACGCGCACTGTACAGGATGCTCCTGCACATTCTGAACCACCGTGCCTTCGTCTCCCGTCCTGACTCACCATGGAGGACGGTGTTACCATCCGAAGGAGGCGGGGGGCCCCAGTGGGGGTCCTTCTATAAGGGAGTTGTACCCCTTTATATTGGGGACCTGGGGTGGAGAGTGCTGCATGGAGCGGTGGTTTGTAATAAACTTTTGAGTCGGTTCACGGGCTCGTCTGCCGCATGTATTTTCTGCGGAGAGGAGGAGACCGTATTCCATGTGTATGTGGAGTGTGTGAGGTTACTGCCCCTGTACCAATATCTGAAGGGGTTGTTCCTCAAGTTCTGGCTGCATTTTAGCCCCACAATCCTGGTGTTTGGACACAAGGCGGGGAGTGGGGAGAGCCGAGTGTGGGGGGGGGACTTACCAGTCGGTTTGCTCCTTGGCCTGGCCAAGATGGCCATTCGTGGGTCCAGGCAGCGGGCGGTCGACGGTCTGGCGAGAGTCGGCTGCCTGCCCCTCTTTCGGGCCTACGTCCGTGCACGTGTGTCCCTGGAGAGGGAACACGCGGTGTTCACGGGGACTCTGGAGGCCTTCCGTCAGCGCTGGTCGCCGCGTGGGGTTGAGGCGATTATACATGAATGTACTGCTGTACTACAATGATCTGTTCATTATAGTGTGATTTTTGATTGTGTTTTGATGTGTTGTATTTTATGATTTGTGTTGAATAAAGTTTTTGAAATGAAAAAAAAAAAAAAAAAAAAAGAGAGAGAGAGAGAGAGGTCGTGTTTTCTTCTCAGCTCTGCAGTTGAGAAGGATTGGAGCAGCCTTTCCAGGATTTTGCCGTTGGAGAGGGCACAGACCCAGGGGGGCTTCATAGTTCAACTTATTGTTGGGCTGTTGAAGCTTTTCTCTGGTCTGGGGAGCCTCCATCTGTGTGAAGATTCCTGAGTTTCTCCACATTGTCGAGGGTGCGGTTGGCGTTGGCGGATTGCCAAGAGTGCCTGTGATCTCAGTGGGTTGAAGTTGTGCGGTGTCTTTGTCGTTTTTGGCACCGCTTCTCTGCCCTAAAGTCATTTTGCTCAGTGCGGCTGCCTGGCTTAATGTGAAGAAGGTACTTTTGCGTCCAGCGCGACTGGGATCGAGTTTCCCGTAAGCTGCTCTTGGCTGTGGACGAACCTGGGGACTTTCCTGCTTCAGCTGGAGGTTTCTGTTTTCTGCTGCCTGTCTTTGACTGTGACTGTCTCTGGGACTTAACTTGGAGCTGTGCTGCTGAGGGGCTTGGAGCTGGTTTGTGCCTCTGTGAGGATGGCGATGGAAGGGGCGCAGCCGAAGGTCCGGACCTACGCAGCGACGGCATCAGTGGCGGGTGCGAGGCCATCTGAGCTTGAGCCTCATGTTGACTTGGATGGGGACAGTTTTGGTATTTCTGTTCAAACTGGGCCTATGATGTCGAGGGGGGTAATTACGAAGGCCATGAATGAACTTCTTGGGAGGGGGGCTATTGTCTCTTCTGAGCTCGAAAGGGGAAAGGTGGAGATGATACTTAAGACCCGGGAGTGTGTGGCCCGAGCGTTGGAGGAGGGGATCTCAGTGGGGGGGGTCCACGTACAGGTGGATCCGTGGGTATCCAGGGTGAGACCGGTTCTCCTGCGGAGCTGCCCCACCTATTTTTCGGATGCAGTGCTTATTCCACACCTGTCCAAGTTCGGGGAGGTGCGGTCTAAATGTTTTTGTCTCTTGCATCCCGGGGGGGACCCGGAGGAAAAAGGGGTCTTCAGTTTCAAGAGGAGGGTGTTCATGAAGGTGGGTGAGGGGGATGGTGCCGAGGGGAGTTTTGAGGTGGTGCATAAGGGTGTACCCAGAACCGTGCGTTGGAGTTGGGGCAAGGCACGGTGTCATGCGTGCGGCGAATTTGGACATCTCCGTAGGGAGTGTCTTTTTCGCGGGGGCACTGCTAGAGGTTCTAGTGCAGTGGCCCAGGAAAGCACTGCTGGCCCATCTGGGGTGGCTTGTCAAACCTCAGCGGCGCGGGGTGGTACTGCTGACCCGGCTGAGGTTGCCAGTTCTGCCTTGGTGACCCGGGGCGGCAGTGCTAAGCCTTCTGGGTCCAGAGGTTCCGCTTTGGGGACCCTGGGCAGTGAGAGCCCAAGCCCCCCACGTCCCCTACGTCTTGCGCCTGTGGCGGTGGATGGAGGTGGGGCGCAGGAGGAGGGGAGTGTTGAGGGGGGGTTTTGGGAGAAGCAGGGGAAGCACAATAAGAAGAAGGAGAGGGATAGGGCCGCCCGAGCGAAGAAAGTGCAATCGGGTGAGTTTAGCTCCAGTGTGGTGCAGACTGCACCTGCTGGGGCCCAGGGGGGAGTTGTGGTGGCTCGGAAGGGGGTCAAGAAGCCTAAACGTGTGGGTGGCAAAGTGGTTGGGGGTAATGTGGAGGCGGATGACCCTTCCCCTATGGAGGTTACCGCACCTCCGCATGCGAGTGGGACTAAAAGGAGGCATCTGCCTGGTGAAGAGGAGGAAGGGCGTGGGTCCAGAGCGAAGGGGATGTCTTTCTCCGGGCTTTCCACCACTGAGGTGGCTGAAAGTGGTCTTGAACCGGTGTCTTCTGGGTCGGTGGTTGGGCCTTCTCTTCATGGATTTACAGCGGGTGTCACCGGACTGGGCGCTGAAGTTGATTCCGGTGGAGGTAGGTCCACTGGGCGGGAGTCTGTCCCTTCATCTCAGGGGCACTCTGAGGGAGTTATCTCGGCGGGTGCTGTGGTTAGCTCCCTTGGGGGTGTACCCTCTGGGTCGGATGAGGTCCCCTCGTTTCAGAGGCCTACTGAGGGTGCTAGCACGTTAGGTGACGTGGTTGGCTCCTCTGGTAGTGTGCCCTCTGTGACGGGGGATGCGCAGAGTCAGGCTGAGGGGGGAGTTTCGGGGGTGTTGTCGTTCAAGTCTGTGCTCCATATCAGTGCCAGTGGAGGTGCTGGGGGGCGGGATGCCTCACCGGATGAGTTGTCTGGGGTGAGGTTAATGGCAGGTGGTGATTCTCTGGGTGATGCCTGTGGAGAGGGCACTCTGGATGATGTGGAGGTCAGGGCTGTTATGGGACGTGATCCTCTTTCAGACTCCGAGGGTGCCAGTGTTCCACAGGCCCTGGGGATGCCTCTTGTTGTTGCTTCCCCAGGCCCAGAGGAGGAGGGTGATGGTAGCGTGCAGGAGCCCAGCCATTCAGAGGGCTGCGAGTCTCAGGCAGGGGTGTTGGGACCCACCCCCAGCATTGATCCGGGTGGTCGTGTCATGGCTGTGGAGGAGGACAGCGATGCGGCCAGTGGGGGGGGCACAGAGAGTGATTTGTCAGACAGTTCTGGTCTTTCTGAGGTTGTTGATTCAGGTGCGAGCGGGTTGGCTGCGAGCCCAGACTCCAAGGCCGTGTCTGAGGCGAAGCTTATTGTTGAGGTGCGAGAGTTCTTAAAAATAAGTCGTGCTCCCAAAACATTATGGTTTGCCGCTACAAGGCGGTGGGAGGATGTTCTAGATGTGAAGGAGAGTCTCGAGGCTATCCTTAGTAACAAGGATAGTGGTCTTTCTGACTCGGATTTGGGGCAGTTTTGGGGTTTGTTGAAGGTCCTCAGAAAAGGACCTCCTGTGACTACAGGGAGTGTGAGGGTCACAATCTAATGTGTCTACACATTCACAGTAGCTACATTAAATTTAAATGGGAGTAGAGCGAGTTTTCGAAGATTTCAGCTCTTATCAGCCCTAAGGGAGGGGAGATTTGCAGTTTGTTATCTGCAAGAGACACATACCGTTGCTAGTGATGAACCTACCTGGCAACTGGAGTGGGAAGGGAGGGTTTATATGAGCCATCTCAGCTCAAATTCGAGTGGGGTGGCTTTTCTGTTGGCCCCAAATTTTCTGCCAAGCATTTTAAAAGTGCAGGAAGTGGTGCCAGGACGTTTGCTCCATCTGGCCGTGAGCCTGGATGGCATGCCGTTGCATTTCATTAACGTGTATGCCCCTAGCTCCGGCACGATGCAGGCCGGCCTGCTTCGGGAGGTGAATGCTCTGTTGGGCACTATTGATAGGGGAGAGTGTGTCTTCCTTGGTGGGGACTTTAATTGCACACTTGAGGTGCGGGACCGTTCTGGTACTCAGTGTGCGCCTGCTGTAGCGAAGAAGCTGAGAGGCTTGATTGACTCCTTTGAGTTGGTTGATGTTTGGAGGGACCTTCACCCTGATTCCACTGCTTTTTCGCGGAGGTCTGAGGGCGGTGGTTCCCGCATTGATCGGTTTTATATTTCCCGAGCGTTTGTTTCCCGTGTCTCAGCGGCCTCAATGCGGCTGGTGCCGTGCTCGGACCATTGTCTGGTGCGTGTGGATTTCAATCCAGCGTGCGCTCGGGCTGGGTCCGCGTACTGGCACTTTAACAACAGGCTGCTGGAGGATCGGTGTTTCCGGGAGTCATTCACTCGGTTTTGGGTGAAGTGGAGAGAGAGGCAGAGGTGCTTCTCTTCCCTTAGGCAGTGGTGGGATGTGGGTAAAGTTCACATCCGTCTCTTTTGTAAGGAATATACATGGGGGTCGACTGGGAGGCGGGACTCAGCGGTCGAGAAGCTGGAGAGGGAGTTACAGGACGCTGAGTCTCGCCTGGGTCAGTTTGGTGAAGACTCCAGCGAATGGGGAGAGTTTCAGAGGAAGAAGGAGGTTTTGAGGAGTCTGCTGCTTGAGCGATCTCGAGGCGCTTATGTGAGGTCTCGGGTCCAGATGCTGCACGAGCTGGACCGAGCGTCGCCTTTCTTTTTCTCTTTGGAGAAGGGGCGGGGAGCTCGAAAACAGCTCGTGGAGTTGCTTGCAGATGACGGCTCCTCTGTCACTGATCCAGAGAGGATTAATGCCTTGGTTAGGTCCTTTTATGGGTCCCTGTTCTCTGCGGAAGGATTCAGTGTGGAGGCTCAGCAAGATCTGTGGGAGGGTCTACCGACCGTAGATAGGGGGGAGGCTGATCTTCTTGATGGCCCCTTATCTTTGGAGGAGTTGACTCATGCCTTGCATCAGCTCAGGAGGGGTAAGTCCCCCGGGCTGGATGGGTTGACGGTGGAGTTTGTTAGAGCATTCTGGGACGTCCTAGGGGGTGACTATATGTTGGTTCTGGGGGAGAGCCTGGCGACTGGAGTGATGCCTCTCTCGTGGCGTAGGACGGTTGTTGTCTTGCTGCCTAAGAAGGGCGAACTCCGTTTGTTGAAGAACTGGCGTCCAGTCTCTCTCCTTTGCACAGAATATAAAATTTTTGCACGGGCAATGGCAAATCGCCTGGGCTCCGTGCTGCATCAAGTGATTCATCCTGATCAATCTTATACAGTCCCTGGCCGGTCCATCCAGGATAACATCCACCTGGTTAGGGACCTGATTCATTTAGTCCAGGGTACTGGTGAGTCAGCTGCTTTTCTGTCTCTTGATCAGGAGAAGGCTTTTGATAGGGTAGAGCTTGAATACCTATTTGGGACGTTGCAAGCGTTTGGGTTTGGACCACACTTCGTGGCCCGGGTCCGGCTTTTGTACGCTGCTGCGGAGTGTCTTGTAAAGGTTAATGGCGCGGTGCTATCTCCTTTTCATTTTGGGAGGGGGGTCCGCCAGGGGTGCCCTATGTCGGGCCAGTTGTATTCGGTCTGTGTGGAGCCGTTCCTGTGTCTTCTTCGGAGGAGGTTGACAGGCCTGGCCCTACCTGGCCCGCGGGTTGAGGTGATTCTATCGGCGTATGCCGATGACGTACTTCTTATGTTCACTGATCCTGGTGACCTGCGGAGGATGCGTGACTGCCAGGAGATATTCTCGGCTGCATCTTCTGCTAGGATTAACTGGAGTAAGTGCTCTGGACTTTTGGTGGGTCAGTGGCGGGTAGACTCCCTGCCGGAGGAGATGGCATTGTATGCGTGGAGTACCACGCACCTCCTCTATCTGGGGGTGTACCTGAGTCCCACTGAGGATGTTTGGCCGGCAAACTGGCAAGAGTTGGAGACGAAGGTGGTTGCTCGGCTGGGGCGCTGGTCAGGCCTGCTTGGAGTTCTCTCCTTTCGGGGGAGGGTGCTGGTCATAAACCAGCTGGTGGCCTCTATGTTATGGTACCGGCTGGCTACTCTTGTCCCGCCCTCTATATTTGTAACTGCTATACAGAAGAAGCTGGTGGATTTCTTTTGGGGAAATAGGAAGCATTGGATTTCCGCGGCGGTCCTGAGTCTTCCGTTAGAGGAGGGCGGCCAGTCCTTGGTGTGCGTGCGCACCCAGGTGGCGGCTCTCCGTCTCAGGACTCTGCGGAGATACATGTATGTAGAGAACCCTCCCAGATGGCACGCTCTGGCCACGTATTTTTTTCGTCAGGGTCGTTGCCTAAGGGGGGTCTCGCGGCTCCCGGTGGCGGGTGTCAGTCGACCCGCTCTAAGGGGCTTGCCTGTTTTCTATAGGGATGTGTTAAGAGTGAGGAATTTGGTGGTGTTCAGCCAGAGTGTTGTTCCACGAGGAGAGGGGGTGGTTGTGGCTGCGGGTGTGGCTGGTCCTCATCCTGTCATGGTGGTTGTCGAGGAGAGGCGCGAGCCTAGAGTGGTTCAGATAGAGCTTACCCCTGCTCCGTCAGATCTGCTCATCGGGCCTAGGCTTCGGGATATTTCTCGGCCTCCGGCTCCGCATAATCTGAGCTGCCTTTCTGAGATGACCAGCATGCCATTTTGTGATGCAAGGAGACGCGCACTGTACAGGATGCTCCTGCACATTCTGAACCACCGTGCCTTCGTCTCCCGTCCTGACTCACCATGGAGGACGGTGTTACCATCCGAAGGCGGCGGGGGGCCCCAGTGGGGGTCCTTCTATAAGGGAGTTGTACCCCTTTATATTGGGGACCTGGGGTGGAGAGTGCTGCATGGAGCGGTGGTTTGTAATAAACTTTTGAGTCGGTTCACGGGCTCGTCTGCCGCATGTATTTTCTGCGGAGAGGAGGAGACCGTATTCCATGTGTATATGGAGTGTGTGAGGTTACTGCCCCTGTACCAATATCTGAAGGGGCTGTTCCTCAAGTTCTGGCTGCATTTTAGCCCCACAATCCTGGTGTTTGGACACAAGGCGGGGAGTGGGGAGAGCCGAGTGTGGGGGGGGGACTTACCTGTCGGTTTGCTCCTTGGCCTGGCCAAGATGGCCATTCGTGGGTCCAGGCAGCGGGCTGTCGACGGTCAGGCGAGAGTCGGCTGCCTGCCCCTCTTTCGGGCCTACGTCCGTGCACGTGTGTCCCTGGAGAGGGAACACGCGGTGTTCACGGGGACTCTGGAGGCCTTCCGTCAGCGCTGGTCGCCGCGTGGGGTTGAGGCGATTATAAATGAATGTACTGCTGTACTACAATGATCTGTTCATTATAGTGTGATTTTTGATTGTGTTTTGATGTGTTGTATTTTATGATTTGTATTGAATAAAGTTTTTGAAATGAAAAAAAAAAAAAAAAAAGAGAGAGGTCCTAAGGGGGGTCTCGCGGCTCCCGGTGGCGGGTGTCAGTCGACCCGCTCTAAGGGGCTTGCCTGTTTTCTATAGGGATGTGTTAAGAGTGAGGAATTTGGTGGTGTTCAGCCAGAGTGTTGTTCCACGAGGAGAGGGGGATGTTGTGGCTGCGGGTGTGGCTGGTCCTCATCCTGTCATGGTGGTTGTCGAGGAGAGGCGCGAGCCTAGAGTGGTTCAGATAGAGCTTACCCCTGCTCCGTCAGATCTGCTCATCGGGCCTAGGCTTCGGGATATTTCTCGGCCTCCGGCTCCGCATAATCTGAGCTGCCTTTCTGAGATGACCAGCATGCCATTTTGTGATGCAAGGAGACGCGCACTGTACAGGATGCTCCTGCACATTCTGAACCACCGTGCCTTCGTCTCCCGTCCTGACTCACCATGGAGGACGGTGTTACCATCCGAAGGCGGCGGGGGGCCCCAGTGGGGGTCCTTCTATAAGGGAGTTGTACCCCTTTATATTGGGGACCTGGGGTGGAGAGTGCTGCATGGAGCGGTGGTTTGTAATAAACTTTTGAGTCGGTTCACGGGCTCGTCTGCCGCATGTATTTTCTGCGGAGAGGAGGAGACCGTATTCCATGTGTATATGGAGTGTGTGAGGTTACTGCCCCTGTACCAATATCTGAAGGGGCTGTTCCTCAAGTTCTGGCTGCATTTTAGCCCCACAATCCTGGTGTTTGGACACAAGGCGGGGAGTGGGGAGAGCCGAGTGTGGGGGGGGGACTTACCTGTCGGTTTGCTCCTTGGCCTGGCCAAGATGGCCATTCGTGGGTCCAGGCAGCGGGCGGTCGACGGTCTGGCGAGAGTCGGCTGCCTGCCCCTCTTTCGGGCCTACGTCCGTGCACGTGTGTCCCTGGAGAGGGAACACGCGGTGTTCACGGGGACTCTGGAGGCCTTCCGTCAGCGCTGGTCGCCGCGTGGGGTTGAGGCGATTATAAATGAATGTACTGCTGCACTACAATGATCTGTTCATTATAGTGTGATTTTTGATTGTGTTTTGATGTGTTGTATTTTATGATTTGTGTTGAATAAAGTTTTTGAAATGAAAAAAAAAAAAAAAAAAAAAAAGAGAGGTCCTAAGGGGGGTCTCGCGGCTCCCGGTGGCGGGTGTCAGTCGACCCGCTCTAAGGGGCTTGCCTGTTTTCTATAGGGATGTGTTAAGAGTGAGGAATTTGGTGGTGTTCAGCCAGAGTGTTGTTCCACGAGGAGAGGGGGATGTTGTGGCTGCGGGTGTGGCTGGTCCTCATCCTGTTATGGTGGTTGTCGAGGAGAGGCGCGAGCCTAGAGTGGTTCAGATAGAGCTTACCCCTGCTCCGTCAGATCTGCTCATCGGGCCTAGGCTTCGGGATATTTCTCGGCCTCCGGCTCCGCATAATCTGAGCTGCCTTTCTGTGATGACCAGCATGCCATTTTGTGATGCAAGGAGACGCGCACTGTACAGGATGCTCCTGCACATTCTGAACCACCGTGCCTTCGTCTCCCGTCCTGACTCACCATGGAGGACGGTGTTACCATCCGAAGGCGGCGGGGGGCCCCAGTGGGGGTCCTTCTATAAGGGAGTTGTACCCCTTTATATTGGGGACCTGGGGTGGAGAGTGCTGCATGGAGCGGTGGTTTGTAATAAACTTTTGAGTCGGTTCACGGGCTCGTCTGCCGCATGTATTTTCTGCGGAGAGGAGGAGACCGTATTCCATGTGTATATGGAGTGTGTGAGGTTACTGCCCCTGTACCAATATCTGAAGGGGCTGTTCCTCAAGTTCTGGCTGCATTTTAGCCCCACAATCCTGGTGTTTGGACACAAGGCGGGGAGTGGGGAGAGCCGAGTGTGGGGGGGGGACTTACCTGTCGGTTTGCTCCTTGGCCTGGCCAAGATGGCCATTCGTGGGTCCAGGCAGCGGGCGGTCGACGGTCTGGCGAGAGTCGGCTGCCTGCCCCTCTTTCGGGCCTACGTCCGTGCACGTGTGTCCCTGGAGAGGGAACACGCGGTGTTCACGGGGACTCTGGAGGCCTTCCGTCAGCGCTGGTCGCCGCGTGGGGTTGAGGCGATTATAAATGAATGTACTGCTGTACTACAATGATCTGTTCATTATAGTGTGATTTTTGATTGTGTTTTGATGTGTTGTATTTTATGATTTGTGTTGAATAAAGTTTTTGAAATGAAAAAAAAAAAAAAAAAAAAAAAAAGAGAGGTCCTAAGGGGGGTCTCGCGGCTCCCGGTGGCGGGTGTCAGTCGACCCGCTCTAAGGGGCTTGCCTGTTTTCTATAGGGATGTGTTAAGAGTGAGGAATTTGGTGGTGTTCAGCCAGAGTGTTGTTCCACGAGGAGAGGGGGATGTTGTGGCTGCGGGTGTGGCTGGTCCTCATCCTGTTATGGTGGTTGTCGAGGAGAGGCGCGAGCCTAGAGTGGTTCAGATAGAGCTTACCCCTGCTCCGTCAGATCTGCTCATCGGGCCTAGGCTTCGGGATATTTCTCGGCCTCCGGCTCCGCATAATCTGAGCTGCCTTTCTGAGATGACCAGCATGCCATTTTGTGATGCAAGGAGACGCGCACTGTACAGGATGCTCCTGCACATTCTGAACCACCGTGCCTTCGTCTCCCGTCCTGACTCACCATGGAGGATGGTGTTACCATCCGAAGGCGGCGGGGGCCCCCAGTGGGGGTCCTTCTATAAGGGAGTTGTACCCCTTTATATTGGGGACCTGGGGTGGAGAGTGCTGCATGGAGCGGTGGTTTGTAATAAACTTTTGAGTCGGTTCACGGGCTGGTCTGCCGCATGTATTTTCTGCGGAGAGGAGGAGACCGTATTCCATGTGTATATGGAGTGTGTGAGGTTACTGCCCCTGTACCAATATCTGAAGGGGCTGTTCCTCAAGTTCTGGCTGCATTTTAGCCCCACAATCCTGGTGTTTGGACACAAGGCGGGGAGTGGGGAGAGCCGAGTGTGGGGGGGGGACTTACCTGTCGGTTTGCTCCTTGGCCTGGCCAAGATGGCCATTCGTGGGTCCAGGCAGCGGGCTGTCGACGGTCAGGCGAGAGTCGGCTGCCTGCCCCTCTTTCGGGCCTACGTCCGTGCACGTGTGTCCCTGGAGAGGGAACACGCGGTGTTCACGGGGACTCTGGATGCCTTCCGTCAGCGCTGGTCGCCGCGTGGGGTTGAGGCGATTATAAATGAATGTACTGCTGTACTACAATGATCTGTTCATTATAGTGTGATTTTTGATTGTGTTTTGATGTGTTGTATTTTATGATTTGTGTTGAATAAAGTTTTTGAAATGAAAAAAGAGAGAGAGAGGTCGTGTTTTCTTCTCAGCTCTGCTAAGAGAAGGATTGAAGCAGCCTTTCAAGGATTTTGTCGCCGAAGAGGACACAGACACAGGGGGGTTTCATAGTCTAACTTATCGTTGGGCTGTTGAAGCTTTCCTCTGGTCTGGGATGCCTCCAACAGTGAGAGAATTCCTGAGTTTCTCCACATTGTCGAGGGTGCGGTTGTCGTTGGCGGATTGCCAATAGTGCCTGTGATCGTGGGTTTGGAATATTGGCGGTGTCTTTGTTGTTTTTAGCGCCGTTTCTCTGCCCTAAAGTCATTTTGCTCAGTGCGGCTGCCTGGCTTAATGTGAAGAAGGTACTTGTGCTTCCGGCGAGACTGCGATAGAGCTTTCCAAAAGCTGCTCTTGGCTGTGGACGAACCTGGGGACTTTCCTGCTTCTGCTGGAGGTTTCTGTTTTCTGCTGCCTGTCTTTGACTGTGACTGTCTCTGGGACTTAACTTGGAGCTGTGCTGCTGAGGTGCCTGGAGCTGGTTTGTGCCTCTGTGAGGATGGCGATGGAAGGGGCGCGGCCGAAGGTCCGGACCTACGCAGCGATGGCATCAGTGGCGGGTGCGAGGCCATCTGAGCTTGAGCCTCATGTTGACTTGGATGGGGACAGTTTTGGTATTTCTGTTCAAACTGGGCCTATGATGTCGAGGGGGGTAATTACGAAGGCCATGAATGAACTTCTTGGGAGGGGGGCTATTGTCTCTTCTGAGCTCGAAAGAGGAAAGGTGGAGATGATACTTAAGACCCGGGAGTGTGTGGCCCGAGCGTTGGAGGAGGGGATCTCAGTGGGGGGGGTCCACATACAGGTGGATCCGTGGGTATCCAGGGTGAGACCGGTTCTTCTGCGGAGCTGCCCCACCTATTTTTCGGATGCAGTACTTATTCCACACCTGTCCAAGTTCGGGGAGGTGCGGTCTAAATGTTTTCGTCTCTTGCATCCCGGGGGGGACCCAGAGGAGAAAGGGATCTTCAGTTTCAAGAGGAGGGTGTTCATGAAGGTGGGTGAGGGGGATGGTGCCAAGGGGAGTTTTGAGGTGGTGCATAAGGGTGTCCCCAGAACCGTGCGTTGGAGGTGGGGAAAGGCACGGTGTCATGCGTGCGGCGAATTTGGACATCTCCGTAGGGAGTGTCTTTTTCGCGGGGGCACTGCTAGGGGTTCTAGCGCAGTGGCCCAGGAAAGCACTGCTGGCCCATCTGGGGTGGCTTGTCAAACCTCAGCGGCGCGGGGTGGTACTGCTGACCCGGCTAGGGTTGCCAGTTCTGCCTTGGTGACCCGGGGCGGCAGTGCTAATCCATCTGGGTCCGCGGTGTCCGCTTTGGGGACCCTGGGCAGTGAGAGCCCACGCCCCCCACGTCCTGCGCCTGTGGCGGCGGATGGAGGTGGGGCGCAGGAGGAGGGAAGTGATGAGGGGGGGGTTTGGGAGAAGCAGGGGAAGCACAACAAGAAGAAGGAGAGGGATAGGGCCGCCCGAGCGAAGAAAGTGCAATCGGGTGAGTTTAGCTCCAGTGTGGTGCAGACTGCACCTGCTGGGGCCCAGGGGGGAGTTGCGGTGGTTCGGAAGGGGGTAAAGAAGCCTAAACGTGTGGGTGGCAAAGTGGATGGGGGTAATGTGGGGGCGGATGATCCTTCCCTTATGGAGGTTACCGCACCTCCGCATGTGAGTGGGACTAAAAGGAGGCATCTGCCTGGTGAAGATGAGGAAGGGCGTGGGTCCAGAGCGAAGGGGATGTCTTTCTCCGGGCTTTCCACCACTGAGGTGGCTGAAAGTGGTCTTGACCCGGTGTCTTCTGGGTCGGTGGTTGGGCCTTCTCTTCATGGATCTACAGCGGGTGTCACAGGACTGGGTGCTGAAGTTGTTTCCGGTGGAGTTGTGTCCACTGGGCGGGAGTCTGTCCCTTCATCTCAGGGGCCCTCTGAGGGAGTTGTCTCGGCGGGTGCTGTGGTTAGCTCCCTTGGGTGTGTACCCTCTGGGTCGGACGAGGTCCCCTCGTTTCAGAGGCCTACTGAGGGTGCTAGCACGTTAGGTGACGTGGTTGGCTCCCCTGGTAGTGTGCCCTCTGTGACGGGGGATGTGCAGAGTCAGGCCGAGGGGGGAGTTTCGGGGGTGTTGTCGTTCAAGTCTGTGCTCCATATCGGTGCCAGTGGAGGTGCTGGGGGGCGGGATGCCCCACCGGATGAGCTGTCTGGGGTGAGTTTAATAGCAGGTGGTGATTCTCTGGGTGATGCCTGTGGAGAGGGCACTCTGGATGATGTGGAGGTCAGGGCTGTTATGGGTCGTGATCCTCTTTCAGACTCCGAGGGTGCCAGTGTTCCACAGGCCCTGGGGATGCCTCTTGTTGATGCTTCCCCAGGCCCAGAAGAGGAGGGTGATGGTAGCGTGCAGGAGCCCAGCCATTCAGAGGGCTGCGAGTCTCAGGCAGGGGTGTCGGGACCCACCCCCAGCATTGATCCGGGGGGTCGTGTCATGGCTGAGGAGGGGGACAGCGATGCGGCCAGTGGGTGTGGCACAGAGAGTGATTTGTCAGAGAGTTCTGGTCTTTCTGAGGTTGTTGATTCAGGTGCGAGCGGGTTGGCTGTGAGCCCAGACTCCGAGGCCGTGTCTGAGGCGAAGCTTATTGTTGAGGTGCGAGAGTTCCTAAAAACAAGCCGTGCTTCCAAAACATTATGGGAGGCTGCTAGAAGGCGGTGGGAGGATTGTCTAGATTTGCAGGCGAGTCTCGAGGCTATCCTTAGTAACAAGGATAGTGATCTTTCTGACTCGGATTTGGGGCAGTTTCGGGGTTTTTTGAAGGTCCTCAGAAAAGGAGTTCTTGCGACTACAGGGAGTGTGAGGGTCTCAATCTAATGTGCCTACACATTCACAGTAGCTACATTAAATTTAAATGGGAGTAGAGCGAGTTTTCGAAGATTTCAGCTCTTATCAGCCCTAAGGGAGGGGAGATTTGCAGTTTGTTATCTGCAAGAGACACATACCGTTGCTAGTGATGAACCTACCTGGCAACTGGAGTGGGAAGGGAGGGTTTATATGAGCCATCTCAGCTCAAATTCGAGTGGGGTGGCTTTTCTGTTGGCCCCAAATTTTCTGCCAAGCATTTTAAAGGTGCAGGAAGTGGTGCCAGGACGTTTGCTCCATCTGGCCGTGAGCCTGGATGGCATGCCGTTGCATTTCATTAACGTGTATGCCCCTAGCTCCGGCACGATGCAGGCCGGCCTACTTCGGGAGGTGAATGCTCTGTTGGGCACTATTGATAGGGGAGAGTGTGTCTTCCTTGGTGGGGACTTTAATTGCACACTTGAGGTGCGGGACCGTTCTGGTACTCAGTGTGCGCCTGCTGTAGCGAAGAAGCTGAGAGGCTTGATTGACTCCTTTGAGTTGGTTGATGCTTGGAGGGACCTTCACCCTGATTCCACTGCTTTTTCGCGGAGGTCTGAGGGCGGTGGTTCCCGCATTGATCGGTTTTATATTTCCCGAGCGTTTGTTTCCCGTGTCTCAGCGGCCTCAATGCGGCTGGTGCCGTGCTCGGACCATTGTCTGGTGCGTGTGGATTTTAATCCAGCGTGCGCTCGGGCTGGGTCCGCGTACTGGCACTTTAACAACAGGCTGCTGGAGGATCGGTGTTTCCGGGAGTCATTCACTCGGTTTTGGGTGAAGTGGAGAGAGAGGCAGAGGTGCTTCTCTTCCCTTAGGCAGTGGTGGGATGTGGGTAAAGCTCACATCCGTCTCTTTTGTAAGGAATATACATGGGGGTCGACTGGGAGGCGGGACTCCGCGGTCGGGAAGCTGGAGAGGGAGATACAGGACGCTGAGTCTCGCCTGGGTCAGTTTGGTGAAGACTCCAGCGAATGGGGAGAGTTTCAGAGGAAGAAGGAGGTTTTGAGGAGTCTGCTGCTTGAGCGATCTCGAGGCGCATACGTGAGGTCTCGGGTCCAGATGCTGCACGAGCTGGACCGAGCGTCGCCTTTCTTTTTCTCTTTGGAGAAGGGGCGGGGAGCTCGAAAACAGCTCGTGGAGTTGCTTGCAGATGATGGCTCCTCTGTCACTGAGCCAGAGAGGATTAATGCCTTGGTTAGGTCCTTTTATGGGTCCCTGTTCTCTGCGGAGGGTTTCAGTGTGGAGGCTCAGCAAGTTCTGTGGGAGGGTCTACCGACCGTGGATAGGGAGGAGGCTGATCTTCTTGATGGCCCCTTATCTTTGGAGGAGTTGACTCGCGCCTTGCATCAGCTCAGGAGGGGTAAGTCCCCCGGGCTGGATGGGTTGACGTGGAGTTTGTTAGAGCTTTCTGGGACATCCTAGGGGGTGACTATATGTTGGTTCTGGGGGAGAGCCTGGCGACTGGAGTGATGCCTCTCTCGTGGCGTAGGACGGTTGTTGTCTTGCTGCCTAAGAAGGGCGAACTCCGTTTGTTGAAGAACTGGCGTCCAGTCTCTCTCCTTTGCACAGAATATAAAATCTTTGCACGGGCAATGGCAAATCGCCTGGGCTCCGTGCTGCATCAATTGATTCATCCTGATCAATCTTATACAGTCCCTGGCCGGTCCATCCAGGATAACATCCACCTGGTTAGGGACCTGATTCATTTAGTCCAGGGTACTGGTGAGTCAGCTGCTTTTCTGTCTCTTGATCAGGAGAAGGCTTTTGATAGGGTGGAGCATGAATACCTATTTGGGTCGTTGCAAGCGTTTGGGTTTGGACCACACTTCGTGGCCCGGGTCCGGCTTTTGTACGCTGCTGCGGAGTGCCTTGTAAAGGTTAATGGCGCGGTGCTAGCTCCTTTTCATTTTGGGAGGGGGGTCCGCCAGGGGTGCCCTATGTCGGGCCAGTTGTATTCGGTCTGTGTGGAGCCGTTCCTGTGTCTTCTTCGGAGGAGGTTGATAGGCCTGGCCCTACCTGGCCCGCGGGTTGAGCTGATTCTATCGGCGTATGCCGATGACGTACTTCTCATGTTCAATGATCCTGGTGACCTGCGGAGGATGCGTGACTGCCAGGAGATTTTCTCGGCTGCATCTTCTGCTAGGATTAACTGGAGTAAGTGCTCTGGACTTTTGGTGGGTCAGTGGCGGGTAGACTCCCTGCCGGAGGAGATGGCATTGTATGCGTGGAGTACCACGCACCTCCTCTACCTGGGGGTGTACCTGAGTCCCACTGAGGCTGTTTGGCCGGCAAACTGGCAAGAGTTGGAGACGAAGGTGGTTGCTCGGCTGGGGCGCTGGTCAGGCCTGCTTGGAGTTCTCTCCTTTCGGGGGAGGGTGCTGGTCATAAACCAGCTGGTGGCCTCTATGTTATGGTACCGGCTGGCTACTCTTGTCCCGCCCTCTATATTTGTAACTGCTATACAGAAGAAGCTGGTGGATTTCTTTTGGGGAAATAGGAAGCATTGGATTTCCGCGGCGGTCCTGAGTCTTCCGTTAGAGGAGGGCGGCCAGTCCTTGGTGTGCGTGCGCACCCAGGTGGCGGCTCTCCGTCTCAGGACTCTGCGGAGATACATGTATGTAGAGAACCCTCCCAGATGGCACGCTCTGGCCACGTATTTTTTTCGTCAGGGTCGTTGCCTAAGGGGGGTCTCGCGGCTCCCGGTGGCGGTTGTCAGTCGACCCGCTCTAAGGGGCTTGCCTGTTTTCTATAGGGATGTGTTAAGAGTGAGGAATTTGGTGGTGTTCAGCCAGAGTGTTGTTCCACGAGGAGAGGGGGTGGTTGTGGCTGCGGGTGTGGCTGGTCCTCATCCTGTCATGGTGGTTGTCGAGGAGAGGCGCGAGCCTAGAGTGGTTCAGATAGAGCTTACCCCTGCTCCGTCAGATCTGCTCATCGGGCCTAGGCTTCGGGATATTTCTCGGCCTCCGGCTCCGCATAATCTGAGCTGCCTTTCTGTGATGACCAGCATGCCATTTTGTGATGCAAGGAGACGCGCACTGTACAGGATGCTCCTGCACATTCTGAACCACCGTGCCTTCGTCTCCCGTCCTGACTCACCATGGAGGACGGTGTTACCATCCGAAGGCGGCGGGGGGCCCCAGTGGGGGTCCTTCTATAAGGGAGTTGTACCCCTTTATATTGGGGACCTGGGGTGGAGAGTGCTGCATGGAGCGGTGGTTTGTAATAAACTTTTGAGTCGGTTCACGGGCTCGTCTGCCGCATGTATTTTCTGCGGAGAGGAGGAGACCGTATTCCATGTGTATATGGAGTGTGTGAGGTTACTGCCCCTGTACCAATATCTGAAGGGGCTGTTCCTCAAGTTCTGGCTGCATTTTAGCCCCACAATCCTGGTGTTTGGACACAAGGCGGGGAGTGGGGAGAGCCGAGTGTGGGGGGGGGACTTACCTGTCGGTTTGCTCCTTGGCCTGGCCAAGATGGCCATTCGTGGGTCCAGGCAGCGGGCGGTCGACGGTCAGGCGAGAGTCGGCTGCCTGCCCCTCTTTCGGGCCTACGTCCGTGCACGTGTGTCCCTGGATAGGGAACACGCGGTGTTCACGGGGACTCTGGAGGCCTTCCGTCAGCGCTGGTCGCCGCGTGGGGTTGAGGCGATTATAAATGAATGTACTGTTGTACTACAATGATCTGTTCATTATAGTGTGATTTTTGATTGTGTTTTGATGTGTTGTATTTTATGATTTGTGTTGAATAAAGTTTTTGAAATGAAAAAAAAAAAAAAAAAAAAGAGAGAGAGGTCGTGTTTTCTTCTCAGCTCTGCAGTTGAGAAGGATTGAAGCAGCCTTTCAAGGATTTTGCCGTTGGAGAGGGCACAGACCCAGGGGGGCTTCATAGTTCAACTTATTGTTGGGCTGTTGAAGCTTTTCTCTGGTCTGGGAAGCCTCCATCTGTGTGAAGATTCCTGAGTTTCTCCACATTGTCGAGGGTGCGGTTGTCGCTGGCGGATTGCCAAGAGTGCCTGTGATCTCAGTGGGTTGAAGTTGTGCGGTGTCTTTGTCGTTTTTGGCACCGCTTCTCTGCCCTAAAGTCATTTTGCTCAGTGCGGCTGCCTGGCTTAATGTGAAGAAGGTACTTTTGCTTCCAGCGCGACTGGGATCGAGTTTCCCGACAGCTGCTCTTGGCTGTGGACGAACCTGGGGACTTTCCTGCTTCAGCTGGAGGTTTCTGTTTTCTGCTGCCTGTCTTTGACTGTGACTGTCTCTGGGACTTAACTTGGAGCTGTGCTGCTGAGGGGCTTGGAGCTGGTTTGTGCCTCTGTGAGGATGGCGATGGAAGGGGCACGGCCGAAGGTCCGGACCTACGCAGCGTCGGCTTCAGTGGCGGGTGCGAGGCCATCTGAGCTTGAGCCTCATGTTGACTTGGATGGGGACAGTTTTGGTATTTCTGTTCAAACTGGGCCTATGATGTCGAGGGGGGTAATTACGAAGGCCATGAATGAACTTCTTGGGAGGGGGGCTATTGTCTCTTCTGAGCTCGAAAGGGGAAAGGTGGAGATGATACTTAAGACCCGGGAGTGTGTGGCCCGAGCGTTGGAGGAGGGGATCTCAGTGGGGGGGGTCCACATACAGGTGGATCCGTGGGTATCAAGGGTGAGACCGGTTCTCCTGCGGAGCTGCCCCACTTATTTTTCGGATGCAGTGCTTTTTCCACACCTGTCCAAGTTCGGGGAGGTGCGGTCTAAATCTTTTCGTCTCTTGCATCCCGGGGGGGACCCGGAGGAAAAAGGGGTCTTCAGTTTCAAGAGGAGGGTGTTCATGAAGGTGGGTGAGGGGGATGGTGCCGAGGGGAGTTTTGAGGTGGTGCATAAGGGTGTACCCAGAACCGTGCGTTGGAGTTGGGGCAAGGCACGGTGTCATGCGTGCGGCGAATTTGGACATCTCCGTAGGGAGTGTCTTTTTCGCGGGGGCACTGCTAGAGGTTCTAGTGCAGTGGCCCAGGAAAGCACTGCTGGCCCATCTGGGGTGGCTTGTCAAACCTCAGCGGCGCGGGGTGGTACTGCTGACCCGGCTAAGGTTGCCAGTTCTGCCTTGGTGACCCGGAGCGGCAGTGCGAAGCCTTCTGGGTCCGTAGGTTCCGCTTTGGGGACCCTGGGCGGTGAGAGCCCAAGCCCCCCACGTCCCCCACGTCTTGCGCCTGTGGCGGCGGATGGAGGTGGGGCGCAGGAGGAGGGGAGTGTTGAGGGGGGGTTTTGGGAGAAGCAGGGGAAGCACAACAAGAAGAAGGAGAGGGATAGGGCCGCCCGAGCGAAGAAAGTGCAATCGGGTGAGTTTAGCTCCAGTGTGGTGCAGACTGCACCTGCTGGGGCCCAGGGGGGAGTTGGGGTGGCTCGGAAGGGGGTAAAGAAGCCTAAACGTGTGGGTGGCAAAGTGGATGGGGGTAATGTGGAGGCGGATGACCCTTCCCTTATGGAGGTTACCGCACCTCCGCATGCGAGTGGGACTAAAAGGAGGCATCTGCCTGGTGAAGATGAGGAAGGGCGTGGGTCCAGAGCGAAGGGGATGTCTTTCTCCGGGCTTTCCACCACTGAGGTGGCTGAAAGTGGTCTTGACCCGGTGTCTTCTGGGTCGGTGGTTGGGCCTTCTCTTCATGGATCTACAGCGGGTGTCACAGGACTGGGAGCTGAAGTTGATTCCGGTGGAGTTGTGTCCACTGGGCGGGAGTCTGTCCCTTCATCTCAGGGGCCCTCTGAGGGAGTTATCTCGGCGGGTGCTGTGGTTAGCTCCCTTGGGTGTGTACCCTCTGGGTCGGATGAGGTCCCCTCGTTTCAGAGGCCTACTGAGGGTGCTAGCACGTTAGGTGACGTGGTTGGCTCCTCTGGTAGTGTGCCCTCTGTGACGGGGGATGTGCAGAGTCAGGCTGAGGGGGGAGTTTCGGGGGTGTTGTCGTTCAAGTCTGTGCTCCATATCAGTGCCAGTGGAGGTGCTGGGGGGCGGGATGCCTCAACGGATGAGCTGTCTGGGGTGAGGTTAATAGCAGGTGGTGATTCTCTGGGTGATGCCTGTGGAGAGGGCACTCTGGATGATGTGGAGGTCAGGGCTGTTATGGGTCGTGATCCTCTTTCAGACTCTGAGGGTACCAGTGTTCCACAGGCCCTGGGGATGCCTCTTGTTGTTGCTTCCCCAGGCCCAGAAGAGGAGGGTGATGGTAGCGTGCAGGAGCCCAGCCATTCAGAGGGCTGCGAGTCTCAGGCAGGGGTGTTGGGACCCACCCCCAGCATTGATCCGGGGGGTCGTGTCATGGCTGAGGAGGAGGACAGCGATGCGGCCAGTGGGGGTGGCACAGAGAGTGATTTGTCAGAGAGTTCTGGTCTTTCTGAGGTTGTTGATTCAGGTGCGAGCGGGTTGGCTGTGAGCCCAGACTCCAAGGCCGTGTCTGAGGCGAAGTTTATTGTTGAAGTGCGAGAGTTCCTAAAAATGAGCCGCACTTCCAAAACATTATGGTTTGCTGCTGAAAGGCGGTGGGGGGACTGTCTAGATGTGCAGGCGAGTCTCGAGGCTATCCTTAGTAACAAGGATAGTGGTCTTTCTGACTCGGATTTGGGGCAGTTTCGGGGTTTTTTGAAGGTCCTCAGAAAAGGAGCTCCTGAGACTACAGGGAGTGTGAGGGTCTCAATCTAATGTGCCTACACATTCACAGTAGCTACATTAAATTTAAATGGGAGTAGAGCGAGTTTTCGAAGATTTCAGCTCTTATCAGCCCTAAGGGAGGGGAGATTTGCAGTTTGTTATCTGCAAGAGACACATACCGTTGCTAGTGATGAACCTACCTGGCATCTGGAGTGGGAAGGGAGGGTTTATATGAGCCATCTCAGCTCAAATTCGAGTGGGGTGGCTTTTCTGTTGGCCCCAAATTTTCTGCCAAGCATTTTAAAAGTGCAGGAAGTGGTGCCAGGACGTTTGCTCCATCTGGCCGTGAGCCTGGATGGCATGCCGTTGCATTTCATTAACGTGTATGCCCCTAGCTCCGGCACGATGCAGGCCGGCCTACTTCGGGAGGTGAATCTCTGTTGGGCACTATTGATAGGGGAGAGTGTGTCTTCCTTGGTGGGGACTTTAATTGCACACTTGAGGTGCGGGACCGTTCTGGTACTCAGTGTGCGCCTGCTGTAGCGAAGAAGCTGAGAGGCTTGATTGACTCTTTTGAGTTGGTTGATGTTTGGAGGGACCTTCACCCTGATTCCACTGCTTTTTCGCGGAGGTCTGAGGGCGGTGGTTCCCGCATTGATCGGTTTTATATTTCCCGAGCGTTTGTTTCCCGTGTCTCAGCGGCCTCAATGCGGCTGGTGCCGTGCTCGGACCATTGTCTGGTGCGTGTGGATTTCAATCCAGCGTGCGCTCGGGCTGGGTCCGCGTACTGGCACTTTAACAACAGGCTGCTGGAGGATCGGTGTTTCCGGGAGTCATTCACTCGGTTTTGGGTGAAGTGGAGAGAGAGGCAGAGGTGCTTCTCTTCCCTTAGGCAGTGGTGGGATGTGGGTAAAGTTCACATCCGTCTCTTTTGTAAGGAATATACATGGGGGTCGACTGGGAGGCGGGACTCAGCGGTCGAGAAGCTGGAGAGGGAGTTACAGGACGCTGAGTCTCGCCTGGGTCAGTTTGGTGAAGACTCCAGCGAATGGGGAGAGTTTCAGAGGAAGAAGGAGGTTTTGAGGAGTCTGCTGCTTGAGCGATCTCGAGGCGCTTATGTGAGGTCTCGGGTCCAGATGCTGCACGAGCTGGACCGAGCGTCGCCTTTCTTTTTCTCTTTGGAGAAGGGGCGGGGAGCTCGAAAACAGCTCGTGGAGTTGCTTGCAGATGACGGCTCCTCTGTCACTGATCCAGAGAGGATTAATGCCTTGGTTAGGTCCTTTTATGGGTCCCTGTTCTCTGCGGAAGGATTCAGTGTGGAGGCTCAGCAAGATCTGTGGGAGGGTCTACCGACCGTAGATAGGGGGGAGGCTGATCTTCTTGATGGCCCCTTATCTTTGGAGGAGTTGACTCGTGCCTTGCATCAGCTCAGGAGGGGTAAGTCCCCCGGGCTGGATGGGTTGACGGTGGAGTTTGTTAGAGCATTCTGGGACGTCCTAGGGGGTGACTATATGTTGGTTCTGGGGGAGAGCCTGGCGACTGGAGTGATGCCTCTCTCGTGGCGTAGGACGGTTGTTGTCTTGCTGCCTAAGAAGGGCGAACTCCGTTTGTTGAAGAACTGGCGTCCAGTCTCTCTCCTTTGCACAGAATATAAAATTTTTGCACGGGCAATGGCAAATCGCCTGGGCTCCGTGCTGCATCAAGTGATTCATCCTGATCAATCTTATACAGTCCCTGGCCGGTCCATCCAGGATAACATCCACCTGGTTAGGGACCTGATTCATTTAGTCCAGGGTACTGGTGAGTCAGCTGCTTTTCTGTCTCTTGATCAGGAGAAGGCTTTTGATAGGGTGGAGCATGAATACCTATTTGGGACGTTGCAAGCGTTTGGGTTTGGACCACACTTCGTGGCCCGGGTCCGGCTTTTGTACGCTGCTGCGGAGTGCCTTGTAAAGGTTAATGGCGCGGTGCTAGCTCCTTTTCATTTTGGGAGGGGGGTCCGCCAGGGGTGCCCTATGTCGGGCCAGTTGTATTCGGTCTGTGTGGAGCCGTTCCTGTGTCTTCTTCGGAGGAGGTTGACAGGCCTGGCCCTACCTGGCCCGCGGGTTGAGCTGATTCTATCGGCGTATGCCGATGACGTACTTCTTATGTTCACTGATCCTGGTGACCTGCGGAGGATGCGTGACTGCCAGGAGATTTTCTCGGCTGCATCTTCTGCTAGGATTAACTGGAGTAAGTGCTCTGGACTTTTGGTGGGTCAGTGGCGGGTAGACTCCCTGCCGGAGGAGATGGCATTGTATGCGTGGAGTACCACGCACCTCCTCTATCTGGGGGTGTACCTGAGTCCCACTGAGGATGTTTGGCCGGCAAACTGGCAAGAGTTGGAGACGAAGGTGGTTGCTCGGCTGGAGCGCTGGTCAGGCCTGCTTGGAGTTCTCTCCTTTCGGGGGAGGGTGCTGGTCATAAACCAGCTGGTGGCCTCTATGTTATGGTACCGGCTGGCTACTCTTGTCCCGCCCTCTATATTTGTAACTGCTATACAGAAGAAGCTGGTGGATTTCTTTTGGGGAAATAGGAAGCATTGGATTTCCGCGGCGGTCCTGAGTCTTCCGTTAGAGGAGGGCGGCCAGTCCTTGGTGTGCGTGCGCACCCAGGTGGCGGCTCTCCGTCTCAGGACTCTGCGGAGATACATGTATGTAGAGAACCCTCCCAGATGGCACGCTCTGGCCACGTATTTTTTTCGTCAGGGTCGTTGCCTAAGGGGGGTCTCGCGGCTCCCGGTGGCGGGTGTCAGTCGACCCGCTCTAAGGGGCTTGCCTGTTTTCTATAGGGATGTGTTAAGAGTGAGGAATTTGGTGGTGTTCAGCCAGAGTGTTGTTCCACGAGGAGAGGGGGATGTTGTGGCTGCGGGTGTGGCTGGTCCTCATCCTGTCATGGTGGTTGTCGAGGAGAGGCGCGAGCCTAGAGTGGTTCAGATAGAGCTTACCCCCGCTCCGTCAGATCTGCTCATCGGGCCCAGGCTTCGGGATATTTCTCGGCCTCCGGCTCCGCATAATCTGAGCTGCCTTTCTGAGATGACCAGCATGCCATTTTGTGATGCAAGGAGACGCGCACTGTACAGGATGCTCCTGCACATTCTGAACCACCGTGCCTTCGTCTCCCGTCCTGACTCACCATGGAGGACGGTGTTACCATCCGAAGGCGGCGGGGGGCCCCAGTGGGGGTCCTTCTATAAGGGAGTTGTACCCCTTTATATTGGGGACCTGGGGTGGAGAGTGCTGCATGGAGCGGTGGTTTGTAATAAACTTTTGAGTCGGTTCACGGGCTCGTCTGCCGCATGTATTTTCTGCGGAGAGGAGGAGACCGTATTCCATGTGTATATGGAGTGTGTGAGGTTACTGCCCCTGTACCAATATCTGAAGGGGCTGTTCCTCAAGTTCTGGCTGCATTTTAGCCCCACAATCCTGGTGTTTGGACACAAGGCAGGGAGTGGGGAGAGCCGAGTGTGGGGGGGGGACTTACCTGTCGGTTTGCTCCTCGGCCTGGCCAAGATGGCCATTCGTGGGTCCAGGCAGCGGGCGGTCGACGGTCAGGCGAGAGTCGGCTGCCTGCCCCTCTTTCGGGCCTACGTCCGTGCACGTGTGTCCCTGGAGAGGGAACACGCGGTGTTCACGGGGACTGTGGGGGCCTTCCGTCAGCGCTGGTCGCCGCGTGGGGTTGAGGCGATTATAAATGAATGTACTGTTGTACTACAATGATCTGTTCATTATAGTGTGATTTTTGATTGTGTTTTGATGTGTTGTATTTTATGATTTGTGTTGAATAAAGTTTTTGATATGAAAAAAAAAAAAAAAGAGAGAGAGAGAGTTGTGCTGCTGCAAAAATGGACCACGTGCATACCAAGACAAGTATTTTTGTTCTCTCTTATTCCAATAAATCTGATGTGTTCATGCATGAGAGAGGTTCACCGATGGGCTGAGTTGCGATCAGCAACGCGTACGGAGGAAGAGAGAGTGTGCTGCTGTAAACCAGACCCCACGCATACCAAGAAAATTGTTGTTTTTGGTCTCTCTTGCCAATAAAAATGATTTGTAACTAAACAGACAAGTAAGCCTTTTTCTGTTCTGCTAGTGAGATCCTTGAACCTGTTCCCTTGAAACACACTCCACTTGCTTTTACAGTCATATAGGGATGGATAATAGTAACATTAAATGAGAACTTACCAGTTTGAAGTTTGACCTTTATTTTATGAGGAGTTACGGTGAGCGATTACATGAGGAAGCCCCGCCAGGCGCATGCGCATCAATCTTCAAAGCAGCGGCGTGAAATCACAGTAACTACAGTCTAAGTGATATAGTAAGTCTCAGAAAATTAGAACTACCAGATGATCTTTGCAATTATGAGGGCCGGGAGCGGAGGGCACGTAATCACTCACCGTAACTCCTCATAAAATAAAGATCAAACTTCAAACTTATAAGTTCTCGTTTAATCTTACTATTTTACTTCGGAGTCACGTGAGTGATTCCGTGAAGATTTCAAAGCTCTGTGATTTCATGCCGTAGATTCAGTTCTATACGACACACTGCTTCGGTTGACACAGCATAAACAAATAATGTATTGAACATTGCTTAAATTATACAATGAACATTTTAATAATAAAAAGAACAGTAATAACCCCTCTCTCCCATGGGAAAATTACAAATGAAAATCAAACAGAAACCAAAACAGCATGCCCAAACCCTTCCACTGCGAGGACAGGTTTGTCATAGAATCTTGAAAAAGTTCCTTCACTAGAGCATCCTGCGGCCCCGAGGATTTGGTCTAAAGGCATGCCCTGTGCCTTCGCTGCGGATGTTGATGCCGCATTGGGGGAGTGAGATTTAAACACATCAGTGTCTACTGCAGCACAATCCAAAACCTGTTTCAGCCACCTGAAATAGTTTGTACAGACACCTTTTAATGAGGTTTTTTGTGGCTGAATGAGCATCGCTGTTTCAGAGCCTCTGAGACTCTTGTTTACCTCGATATATTGACTCAGGTGCGGAACTATACATAGCCTTAGGTCACTGGGGTATGCTTTAAAGCTTAATTTGGTTCCAGCCATCCCTGGCCTGCTTTGTTTGATTAACTCATATACATAAAACTTAATATTATCTACTGAAGAATGCATGCTATCCAGTCGTAGCTTTTGCAATGCCTGGACCCATTGCGCTGACACTAGCGCCATGAGCATGACCACTTTAAGTGTTAACTTCTGAAAAGACAGAGATGTAATTGGAGCCCATTGCCGAAGCAGTGTGAGAACTATGCTCACATCTAAGATTTTCATATATCTAGGCCTGGGAGGGTTTTTGGTAAAAATACCTCTCATGAATCGGGACACTAATGGATGAGATCCGATTGAATGTTGGCCCGACACTTGCCCTAAATAGGAGGACAAAGCACTCCGAGCACTATTAATGGCACTATACCTCAATTGCTCATGAAAATGCAATGTAGCAAGGAACTCCAATACATCTGGTATGCCTGCAGTATGATAAGATATATCCGACTGTAAACAAAACATCTCCTATTTCTTCCCTATCTCCCTAGCTACGCCTGCCTCTTTGTCGGGCACGTCGAACAATCTTTGTTCTCGGCGTACCAGGGCCCCACCCCCGACCTTTACCTCCGTTACATTGACGACTGCTTTGGTGTCACCTCCTGCACCCACGCAGAACTGACTGACTTCATCCATTTCACAACCAACTTCCATCCGGCACTCAAATATACTTGGACCATTTCCGACATTTCCCTACCATTCCTTGACCTCACCATCTCTATTGCAGGTGATACACTCCTGACTGACATCCACTACAAACCAACTGACTCCCACAGCTACCTGGACTACTCTTCCTCCCACCCTGCTTCCTGTAAGGACTCCATCCCCTATTCCCAATTCCTCCGTCTACGCCGCATCTGCTCCCAGGATGACGTGTTCTACACCAGGTCATCGCAAATGTCCTCGTTCTTCAGAGAACGGGGTTTCCCCTCCCCCACTATAGATGAGGCTCGGACCAGGGTCTCCTCCATACCCCGCAAGACTGCCCTCTCTCCCCATTCCCCCACTCACAACAAGGGCCGAGTCCCCCTGGTCCTCACCTTTCACCCCACCAGCCAGCGCATACAACAGATAGTCCTCCGCCAGTTTCGTCACCTCCAACGTGACCCCTCCACTCGCCACATCTTCCCATCTCCCCCCCTGTCTGCCTTCCGCAAAGACTGCTCCCTCCGCAACTCCCCCGTCAATTCTTCCCTTCCCTCCCGCTCCACTCCTTCCCCGGGCACTTTCCCTTGCAACCGCAAGAGATGCCACACTTGTCCCTTCACCTCCCCCATCCAATCCTTTCAGGGACCCAAGCAGTCATTCCAAGTCCGACAGAGGTTCACCTGCACCTCCTCCAACCTCATCTACTGCATCCGTTGCTCCAGATGCCAGCTGATCTACATCGGTGAGACCAAGCGTAGGCTGGGCGATCGTTTCGCCGAACACCTCCGCTCGGTCCGCAATAACCAACCCGACCTCCCGGTGGCTCAGCACTTCAACTCCCCCTCCCACTCCGTATCCGACCTCTCGGTCCTGGGCCTCCTCCACGGCCAGAGTGATCAACACCGCAAGTTGGAGGAACAGCACCTCATATTCCGCTTGGGGTGTCTGCATCCTCTGGGCTTAAACATTGAATTTTCTCAATTCTGTTAACCCAGACTGCCTCCCCCCCACCTCTCCCTCAGCCCTCTGGCCCTGACATTCCTTCTCCATCTCCCCCCCCAGTCGCACTAGCTTCTCATTTTCACACCACAAACAGCTTACAATGGCCTGCTTCCTTTATCACGAATACTTTTTTGCATATCTTTCACTCATTGTTCCTTATCTCTCCACATCACTGTTTATATCTCTTGTTTCCCTGATCCCTGACCAGTCTGAAGAAGGGTCTCGACCCGAAACGTCGCCTATCTCCTTCGCTCCTTAGATGCTGCTGCACCCGCTGAGTTTCTCCAGCTTTTTGTGTAACCATCAGGTTTTATAATGTAACTCCAAATATATATTTGTGTTTCTATCCAGCAAATTAATCACAGATTATTGTAAATCAACAGATTAATACGATCATGTAAAGGGTGACTCTCTCCTGTCACAGGGTGAACCAACAAGTTGCTGCATTTCGGGCTAGTCATAAATGGCTATGTCATCAGTCTCAGGACCAATGGGAACCATGGCTGTGTGGGCCAGTCAGGAACTACCAAAATGCCTGAAGCGGATTCCTGCTCTATTTTGGTGAGACATTGACTGATGAGGCAGAATGGGGGTAAAGCGTAAAAGAACGTATGTCCCCAATGTAGCGAGAATGCATCCACCGCTACTGCCCCTGGATTCGGTTGCCATGAGGAGAATCTAGGTAACTGGTGATTTAGCCTGAATGCAAACAGATCTATGTCTGGCAGTCCATACCAGCTGACAATCATTTTGAAAACTTTTTGATTCAACATCCATTCTATGTTGTCATTAAATTTGCGTGACCTGGTGTCTGCCACCACATTATCTCTACCTGGTAGGTAGATAGCTGAGACCCAGGTATTTCTTGTAATGCACCAGTTCCAAATGAGGTTAGCCAGATTATCATATGATACTGACCTAATTCCTCCCATGTGATTGATATATGCAACAGCTGTGGTATTGTCAATCTGGAGCTGAACATGTAAATCACTCATTGTTGAACAATATGCTTTTAGGCCATAGCATGCACCCAGCAATTCTAAATAGTTTATCCCATGCCTCTGCAGGATTAATGCCTCTTGCACACTCCATCTGCCGCCACAGCTAGACTCGGTATCAGTGGCTCCCATTCCCGAAGCACTCACATTTGTTTCTAAAATAACTGAGGGTTGTTCAGTCAAAATGTCTTTAGTGCTTCGTGAGACATTAATTATCCACCATTGCAACTTGGCAATAGCTTTGGCTGGCAACTGCATTGGTTGATTGAAATGACCTGCATGTTCTTTCAGTGCTTGTTCTTTAGCTCATGGCCCATTCTGATAGTGCAGAGGTCCGAACTGCACTCCAGGGAAAGCCACAACTAATTTATCAATAACACTGGCTACTTGCCGGATGGAAGGTTGTTGTTCCTCTACCAGATTGCTACAGGCCTCCATAATTTCCGCAGTTTTGGCCGTAGGCAAAGTCACTGATGTATTAGTTTAATCAATGATGAACCCCAAATAGTCAATCATTCTAGATGGTACTAATTTGGATTTAGTTGGATGGATGAGGAAACCTAACCTCTTAAACAGGTGTTTGGTCACTGAAACCGATTCCTTAGCTGCCTCCTGAGTGCTGCCTATAATCAGTATATCATCTAGGTATGCCATTACAATGTGATTGTGGACACAGAGTAGCCCTAATGCTGGTTTCAACAACTTTGTAAATAACCTAGGGGCTGAGGTTAACCCATTGGGCAAAGCTTTAAATTGCCACAGCTGTCCCATCCAACTAAATTTCAAGTATCTACGGTACTGGTGAGGAATTGATACTGAATAATATGCATCTTTCAGATCTATGGTTGCCATATAACAACCTTTTGATACCAGTTGCTTAGCAGTACTGAAAGTTTCCATTTAAAAATGTCTATACTGGACATAAGAGTTTAGTCGGGTTAGGTCCAGAATGATTCGACACCACCATCCTTCTTCTGCCTGGGGAATATATTGGACACAAATTGTTGAAACTGATGTGCCGTCCTTTCAATTACCGCTTTTTGGAATAAAACCCCAATTTCATCATTCACCTGTTGAGTTTCTGGTCCTGAAAAAAACAATACCCGATAAGTGTATTTTGTGCAGGTGGATGTATTTCTGACAAACTCAATTTGAGACCCCCAGATACTGTCCAGTATGAATAGATCTGATGTTATGCAGCACCATTGATCATAAAACAATTGGAACCTATCCCCGACCGGTGGCTGCTTCCCAGTGGATATACCCTGGACTGAACCAGTTACTCGTACCTCCATGGTTGCTCTTGGATTCCTGAGCCTCCTGGCGATGTTGCGGGTGTGCAGTGGTGCGTGCCAGCGGCGTGCAGCTGGAAACCCCTGGCTCAGTCCTTGACCTGCTCCAGCGTCTGTAGCTTGCCTGAAGGGGTATGGCTTGTAAGGCGGCATCCTGCCCCCGGGATAAATTTGGATGAGGCCGATGGTTTTTGCCTCCTCATCCAGTTCTTTTACTTGCTTCACCAGATCCTCCCCAAATACCAAGTTGTGTGTCTGGACATTAGAAGACTTGCATAATGCTGCAAAGTGTGGATTCAGGGTTGGATTTATGGCTATTTTCCGGATGCAATTAAGCTCGAAATGAACATTGCACAGCAGGGCTAGCATGTCCTGCTGTGTACATGACAGTGGTGCTTCTTGGACCATTCGCCCAAACGCTGTTATTCCTGCACCCACTAATTTGAGGACTTCCTGAAATCTCAGCTCCTGCCCCCTCATGGATGCGCTCATTTGCCCCCAGATGGCCGAGTTCACAGTGGGCACCTTGAGCGACGCATTGTTAACAGGTGTTTGATAACGTAACAAAGTCTCCTCCATTATGGAGTCCTGGAGCTGGTGAGAGGCCATATAATTAATATTACTGGCCAGATTTTCATCCATGGCTTCACCAGTTCCCGCCGGTATGGCAAAATTACTGGCCACATCCGGCACACCTGGAGCATAGCTCATGTGCTTTGGTGCATGCTCATCTGCAGTGACACCAACTTCAGGGTCAGATTCATACTGCTGTGGCTCTCCCGAGTCATGCTCAAGGGAGGTATCACGCAGCCCTTGAAAAGGAGCTGCTGTTGTGCGTTCCCATTCATATTCGTAGACGTATTGTTGGTACTGCTCCTCGCCATATGGACCTCTGCTTGAGTTTGATCCAGAGAGCTATTGGGGAACCCTGGGGGTATGCAACCCCATCTGGAACACCTCATGATTAAGCATTTGTTCTATTAGGTGTTCCATTTTGTCAAGACGTCCCCAAACCTTTTTATTTGAAGGAGGGGAGTCTTCCTGGCCTGACTCATATAACCATAGAACCATATAACAGTTACAGCACAGAAACAGGCCTTCTCGGCCCTTCCAGTCCGTGCGGACCATTTATTTTCCCCTAGTCCCATCTACCTGCACTCAGACTATACCCCTCCATTCCCTTCCCGTCCATATACCTATCCACTTTACTTTTAAATGTTAAAATTGATCCTGCCTCCACCACTTCTGCTGGAAGATCATTCCACACAGCCACCACTCTCTGAGTAAAGAAGTTCCCCCTCATGTTACCTTATCCGAGTCGATAGGCCTGGCCATTTTTCTCTTGACCTTCCTCCCGACAGGAGTGGCCACAGTGCTCTAAAGCACTGGAGTTGCTGGTATTTGCTGAACTTCCGGTGGCTCTGTAATCGGCGTCTTTGGAGCCGGCGTTTCTGAAGCCGGTGTTTCCGCTGCCGACCTACGTTCGCTAACCGCGGTCCCGCGGGTAAGTTTCTTACTTCTAACGGCAGCAGCCTTTTTAGTTACTTTTTCCGTTTTAGGTTTCTCCTGCTGGCTCCTGTAACCAGCCTCACGGAACTAAGTAAACCGCAGAAAGTTTTTTGAATCACTTGCCTGCTGGTTTATAACTTACTGCCGGTGGAGCTGTGCTCTCCAGCCCATCGGTGCGCCATGCGTCTGACATAATGACGCGCATGCGCCTGGTGGAGTTTCTTCATGGAATCACTCACGTGACTCCGAAGTAAATTGATAACAGTCTTGACAACCATGGCTACTTTAAAAGGGACACTTCCTGTGGACCAGGATAAACCCATCTCCCTTCCAGTTTGCAATCAGGAGGGAAATGCAACTGATGGACCACACTCCTGATTGTGGGTGACCACTCTGCCTTTTCCCTCCTATCATGATTCTTCTGTCTATGTGAGCAAAAGATTAAGTCCTTCCAAATTTCACACTGGTCTCCAAGCATCACCTGAAAATGTAAGTATTCCCTTATGCCCATGAATATTTTTGTTAAAGTCACTGAAGCAGATTTAGATATTGTATTAAAATACAACCTTTATCTTAGTAAGCTCCATGGATTTTGTTGACACTTTTGAATTCCATACAGCTCCTCTGCGGTTAATGCTTTCTTGCACATAAAATGTTTCTCAATCATGTGCAACCCATGACATTAAGTAAGTGTATAAATCCAATAAATGGAATGCAGCATCATATTGAACATTGACATTTGAAGTGAAGGTGTAATTTTTTGAATACATGTAGTTTTAATAACTGAACAACAGAACTTTGAGAATGATGGCAGTTTTAAACTCAAGGATATTTGTGCTGAAAATGTTAAAAACTTAGAGCAAAACATATGTTTACATCTGTGGTGAAACAAGAGACTGCAGATACCAGAAATGGAGTTAAAAAAAAACTGCTGGAGGAACCTGTGCTTGAAAGTACCTGTGCTTGGAACCTTGCTGCCCAACATCACTTTCAGAGGCAGAGACCCGGGTTCGATCCAGACTACGGGTGCTGTTTGTACGGAGTTTGTACTTTCTGCCCGTGACCGCATGGGTTTTCTCCAAGATTTTTGGTTTCCTCCCACACTGCAAAGACTTACAGGTTTGTAGGTTAATAGGGTTGGTATAAATGTAAATTGTCTCGCGTGTGTGTAGGATAGTGTTAATATGTGGGGATCCCTGGTTGGCGCGGACACGGTGGCCAAAGGGCCTGTTTCCACACTGTAACTAAACTAAACTGAACTAAACTAAACTCAACTAGTAAAACAGCATCTGTGAGGGGTAAGAAAGTGAAGTGAGATAGGTGAGAGGTTGTTCAAAGAGATGAGAAGGATGACAGTCAGGTGGAATCCTGTGGGTGAGTAATTGGAAGACAGGCAGGTGAGTGATAAGTGGACGTAAACAAAGAAAAATATATATGAACACCCATTGAAGCCATGTGGAGAGAGCAGTGTGTGAAGGTTGAGAGTTGCTTGAGGAAGTTAAGCATAACACAAAGACGACTAAAACTGGGGCTGATGAGTAAGGAAGGAGATAATGCAGCAGTTATTTTTTGTTTTTACATTTGTTTATTTTTACCTTTTAAATCAAAGATGCAATTAAATAAGAATATTCATATAATAATGGTATAAAATGATAAGAGGCATGTTTTTGCTTTCTCCATTAATTTATAAGGAATCTGTTAATCCTGGCCAAATTGGAGAGGCTAGAACCCTAAAATTGAGTAAAGGCTTCAGGGCTGCTAGGCCATTTGGTCAAGTTAAATGTGCCTTCTGCAGAAATAGGTCACGCTGCAGAGTGGTGCCGGTTTGTCTAGAGCCTAGATCAGAGCTGCAGGAAGAGAATGGGACCCTGACAATTAGGTGCAAAATGCATAGAATGGATTGGATGAATGCAAACCAAACATACACATTGTAAATAATGTTGCAAAGCGTTACTTTACGGGATGTTGATTGGATTAAGTATTGAGGCTTGTCTGGTTTTCTTGTATATCAGGGAACATGTTGCGATGTTCGTTTCCTCTGAGAAACACTGTTTGAATAGAATGTATTAGGCACTGTATATTGGGTTAGGGAAATGACTGCTATGTATGGGGTTAATCGACCTCTGTAATTAGATTGTAAAGATACCACCCTCATGGCCCCTCGAGGTCCGGGGACCTATAAAAGTCTGCTACCACGAGGTCCTGTGTCGATTTTCTGGGAGAGCGCTTAGGACTGTGTGACCTTCTGGATGGTCTCTGTTTGAGCAAGGCCAAGAAGGCTTGATCTTGCAGATGCAAGGATCGCACCCATGGTGGTTAGGTGCAGTAGTGGGAGCTGTAATAGTGTTTTGTCAAAATAAAGTTTAGATGCATAAATGCTTGACTGAAACTAGACAGAGGGAAAGCTTAGAACGAGCAATTTACAAATCGACCACTAGTTTCCTCACTCACATGACTAAGAATAGACTGGGCAGTTTCTGATATACCTCAGGCCATAAATACACTGCTGTGTGTTGAATGTTTGTCATAAGAAACACACCCACATTTCCTCTTTGTTGACTTCAATAGATGGTGGAAGTTGACTGCTTTGATGATAGGGCTCTTGACTTGCAACACTACATTTACATTCAAGTGGTAAGTTGAAACAGCTCAGTTTCCTTCCACAGCAATAACCTCAGAAACATACCAGATGGGAAAACATAGTCAGCCCTGTGATGTTGTGAGAGTGCTGGCATGATTCACACATCATAATCTTTCCCATGTGACCAGATGATAATGGAATTATTTTCTTATTAACCAAATCATTAAGTACTTACATATTTAACATGTACAGATAAACTAATTGGGATTTTTTAGGGAATGAGTTTCCATGTTAATATGCTAATCCACCGATTCTAATTGTTCCTGCACATGTTATTCTTGTTTTCCAAGTGTCACAGCATGTGAATATTTCATCTACACAACAAGTACCAGTTCTAATATGGTATAGTTTCAGAAGTTCTCTCATCACATTTTTTTATAATATATTTATAAACAATGATATTTTGACACAAATTCTCTGTTTATTTTTATCCGGCTTCCTCTCATCTTTGGTTGAATTTGATTAATGAGCTGCCCCAAATTATAGTTATAATAATAATCATAATAATTTTCTACTTTCATATCTTTAATCTAGTTTTCTTGTATCAAATAATCACTTAAATATAACCATATGTTTAATTCATTTCCTCTTGATTTGCATCTTATTCTTCAGTTCCTTCTTTATCCAGTAGGTGTTAGGTGGATCAAGGGGAGGTGAAGGATGACAGACAGAATGAATCAGGTGGGGGAATGAAAATTGGAGGATGGACAGTTAGGCGATAAGTGGAAGTAGAGAGAGAGGAAAAAAAATATATTAAAAAGATAGGTGTAGGTGTTAGGGGTCGAATTTGAATAAGGATTGAGCTCAATGCATTTTGCGGAGTTACTCCAGCTTTTTGTGTCTATCTTCAGTTTAAAACAGCATCTGCAGTTCGTTTCTACACACTCGATGCATTTTGTGTTGGACAAGTTTGTGGTTCAGAGTTTAATTTGGTAATTTGCTGAATTATATATTTCCTTACTTTGCATCCATGCGTGTAGTATGATGCAAAAAATTGCAATAAATTTGATATCAGTATAATAGTGATATAAAACATTCTATTTAGTTCATTAACACTGTGTGATGTGTGCAACAAATATGGCACTGTCAAATAACACTGACGGGTAACAATTATAGTCATAGAGTGATCGTGTGGAAACGGGCTCTTCGGCCCAACTTGCCCACACTGGCCAACATGTCCCAGCTACATTAGTCCCACCTGCCTGTGCTTGGTCCATATCCCTCCAAACTTGTCCAATACATGCACCTGTCTAACTGTTTCTTAAACATTAGGATAGTCCCAGCCTCAACTACCTCCTCTGGCAGCCTGTTTCAATCTCCCACCACCCTTTGTGTGAAAAGGTTACCCGTCAGATTCCTATTAAATATTTCCCCCTTCATCTTGAACCAATGTCCACTGGTCCTCGATTTCCCTACTCTGGGCAAAAGATTCTGAACATCTACCCAATTTATTCCTCTCATGATTTTATACACCTCTATAAAATTACCCCTCATCCTCCTGCACTCCAAGGAATAGAGACCCAGCCCACTCAACCTCTCCCTTGAACTCAGACCCTCTAGTCCTGGCAACATCCTCATAAATTTTCTCTGAACCCTTTCAAGCTTGACAACATATTTCCTATAACATGGTGCCCAGAACTGAACACAATATTCTAAATGGGGTCTCACCAACGTCTTATACAATTGTCATGTGACTTCCCAACTTCTATACTCAAGACTCTGACTGATAAAGGTCAATTTGCCGAAAGCGTTTTTGACCACCTTATCTACCTGTGAATCAACCTTCAAGGAACCATGCACCTGCACTCCTCGATCCTTCTGCTCTACAACACTCACCAGAGGCCTACCATTTACTGTGTAGGTTCTGCCCTTGTTAGACATCCCAAAGTCCATTGTTAGAGAATGGAGCAGCTGAGCTTGTACACTCTGGAGTTCAGAAGGATGAGAGGGCATCTCATTGAAACATATAAGATTGTTAAGAGCTTGGACACACTAGAGGCAGGAAACATGTTCCCGATGTTGGGGGGGGGGGGGGGGGGGTCTAGAACCATGGGCCACAGTTTAAGAATAAGGAGTAAGCCATTTAGAACAGAGACGAGGAAACACTTTTTCTCACAGAGAGTAGTGAGTCTGTGGAATTCTCTGCCTCAGATGGTGGTGGAGGGGTACTCTGGATGCTTTCAAGAGAGAGCTAGATAGGGCTCTTAAAAACAGTGAAGTCAGGGGACATGGGGAGAAGGCAGGAATGGGGTATTGATTGGGGATGATCAGCCATGATCACATTGAATTGCGATGCTGGCTCAAAGGGCCAAATGGTCTACTCCTGCGCCTATTGTCTATTCTCTATTGTCTATTGTCTATTGTCTGTTGTCAAAATGCAACACCTCACACTTTTCTGTATTAAATTCCATCAACCTTTCCTCCGCCCACCTAGCCAATCCATGCAGGTCCTCCTCAAATCTTTCACAATCATCTTCACTATCTGCAAAACCACCCACTTTTGTTTCACCAGCAAACTTGCTAAACCAAATCATTAATGTGGATGACAAACAGTAGCAGGCCCAGCACTGAAACCTGAGGCACACCACTAGTCACAGGCCTCCAATTGGAGAAGCACCATTCCACCATCATCCTCTGCTTCCTTCGATAAAGCCAATTTGCTATCCATTCAGCTATCTATCCTTGGATCCCATGCGATCTAACCTTTCTGAGCAGTCTACCTTGCAGAACATTTGATGAATGCCTTACTGAAATCCATGTATACAACATCTCAAGCTCTGCCCTCAGTGACCTTTTTGATCACGTCTTCAAAAAACTCAATCAGATTTTTGAGACACGACCTCCCACGTACAAACCATGCTGACTATCCTTAATCAGCCCTTGCATGTCCAAATGGCTGTATAATCTATCCCTCAGAATACTCTCTAGTAACTATCCAAGTACAAATTGTTAGTCTGAAGAAGGGTCTCGACCCGAAACGTCGCCAGGCAGTCTGAAGAAGGGTCTCGACCCGAAACGTCGCCCAGTCTGAAGAAGGGTCTCGACCTGAAACGTCGCCAGCAGTCTGAAGAAGGGTCTCGACCCGAAACGTCGCCTATCTCCTTCGCTCCTTAGATGCTGCTGCACCCGCTGAGTTTCTCCAGCTTTTTGTGTAACCATCCAAGTACAAATGTTAAGCTCAACAATTTTAATTAAAGCTTGTCGCTATAGCAATTTGTTATGTAACAGGAATTATGTCATATGACAATTGGTTGATATGTGTATCGAAAGGGGCTGTCTAATTGGCGAGTTTAGAAGAGTTTCAGAGAGTTTGAAAAAAATGTCATGTTGAAGACCTCCTTCGACTATGTAGAAGACCTCCTTCGACCTCCTTCGACTATGTTGAAGACTAGCTTCGACTAGCTTTGGGAAAATTGGACACGGAATAATGGAGAGTGAAGATGACCTCCTTCGATCTCCTTCGACCTCCCTTTAATCTCCATTCAACTATGTTGAAGACTATTTACGATTACCTTCGACTACCTTCGATTACCTTCGAGTACCCTCGATTACCTACGAATAACATGCCGATCTACTATGACCTACTTCGACTAAACCTATGAGTAAAAAAAGTATAGATTTTTTCCATGGCACCCTTTTTTTTACTCGCGGGCATTTTTCAACATTGAAAAATATGCCGTGACCTAGTTGAGGCCTCGAGTACGCAGGGACTACTCTCGAGCATGAAGGATAGTTACAAAGACCTCCTAGGACCTCGTGTCGACCACGCTGTGAGTATGAATCGAGGGCAAACTCGTCTGAACTCGTGGATTAGGTTGCCGTAGTGGGACAGCTCCTTAAGGAAGGGATTTTCAACAGAGAGAAAACTTAATTGGACCAAAATGCTGGAATAACTCAGCGGGACAGGCAACATCTCTGGAGAGAATGAATGGGTGACGTTTTGGGCTGAGACCCTTCTTCAGCCTCTATTCATTGGACCAAAGTTGAAAATAATACCAAGGACCAAACCTGAGAAAATATGTTTACATGTATTGTTGCCAGGATTTAAGTACAACAGAAACAATATGAGAATGTTGTTTTAATTTCTCTTGGGAACGTTCGTTTCCTGGATTGATTGAGCAGAATTTGATTCAAACTATAGTCTTGGCATCAAGGACTATTGAACATTCATACATTTGCTGTTGTCAGAAACAGTACAATATGATTGGGGACTGTGTGTACTTGAATAGTGTAAACTGTAGTTGTTATCCTTTGTATAAAAATCATGAACATATTGGTTCTTTCTTCATGAATTAGGAGCCATTTTCATGGTGAATAATTGTTGTAAATGTTCGAACAATTAACTAGCATGTGAACATTCTAGTAAACATTCCTAGTTACATTTTGGCTTATAATTATCTCTGTTTAACCATTTTATTTGCTTGAAAGATACAGCATGGAAACAGGGCCTTATGCCCACCCTGATCATGCCGATCATCGATCACTCGTTCACACTATATTATCCCACATTTGCATCCACTCCCTACACACTAGGGCCACCTTTACAGAGACTGATTAACACACAGACATGTGGATGTGGGAGGAAACTGGTACACCCAGAGGAAACATACCCAGTCACAGGAAGAGTGTGCGAACTCCACACAGGCGTGCAAATTCCACACAATCTCGAAGTCAGGATCGAACCTGAATCTCTGGCATTGTGAGGCAGCAGTTATGCCACTGTGCTGTTGAGTTGGGCCTGGTTTAAGGCTATAAATTATTGCTTGTTCTTGGCATCATAAATGTATGTGAACATGAATGACCATCTCTCTCTATATTCAAGCTATACATTTTTATACAATTACATAAGAAATTGGAAAAGAAGTAGCCAAAAAGTTGCATATTATTCAGAAAGTACTTGGTTAAACATTTCCACATTATATCTGTATCTATTAATTCTTCATGCACCTCACTTACTGAAACTTCATCCTTGTCTTAGTTTTAAGTGGGCTATCTATTACCTGAGACTAACATTCATTCTCAGCTACGAAATTGGTCTTCCAACCTGGCTAACTATCTAACAAAATGTTTATGTTTCAACATGCTTACTTCACGTCCTGGTCTCCAGATAATTTAGTTCCTTTACTAAGTATCTCTTCTCATCTCGGTTAACATACAAAAAATGTTCTGAAATATTTTTGTTCTTCGGGGACTCATTTACCAATGATCCAAGTAAGCCTCTACCTTAACAAAAATATCAGTATGAATTATAAATAAAGGACATAAAGGATCCAAAAAATGGTTACAACTAACTAATAATGATGGCAATTATTAGTTGTTTTTGAAAGGATTTGATGACATTATTTGGTCTATGGTGCAAAGAATTGGTCTCTTTATTTATGGAAGGATGTCAATATATTGGAAGCAGTGTGGGGAGAGTTTACTGCATTGATACTGGATAGGTTGCGTTGTTAACAGACTCATAGTTTTAAGTGTTATTCCAAAAGATGTTGAATTATTTTCTATCTCAAAGGAGTTCATGCCTGTACTCGACTCTCAATGACATGAGTTCTCGGTGTTTGAACCAAAAAATACCTTAATAGCTTTGATGGTGCATTCTATTTGCTAGCCTTTGTTATTCTTTCCAACTATTGTTGGGTGATCAGTTTCCTGCAGGACCTCGGTCTTCAGGTGTTTTGTTTCCCTTGAAGAAAGGTTGGGCATCCAATTCAGGAACACCTTTATGTTTGTAATAAATTAGCGTGTGACATGCTTGAGCACATTAGTCACAACCCGAAACCAGTCTCCCAAAACAAATATGTTATTCCAAGCGCCTTACAGGGGGACAGAGGAAAGGTTTCACAAGTGTTCTCAAATCCCTGCTGACTCCGGTGATTCATGGGCCCATGTGTGCTCGAAGTAGAAGAGCAGTATTCAGGTTATTGTTGAGGACCTCAAGGCTTTCCTTTAGGAGCACATGGAACCCCTGTAAAAGCAGTGGAAGAAACCAACTGTCCACCTAACTATCTTGTAAAGATCCCCCATCCTGTCTTTCGCTGGAAGGGTCCATTTGTTCTTGCATTAGCCTGAGCAGCTGCTTCAGAACTCAGAACTATAAATTCTGTGTGGAATGATCTTCCTGCAGAAGTGGTGGAGGCAGGATCGATTTTAACATTTAAAAGTAAAGTGGATAGGTATATGGATGGGAAGGGAATGGAGGGGTATGGTCTGAGTGCAGGTAGATGGGACTAGGGGAAAATAAATGGTTGGCATGGACAGGAAGTGCCGAGAAGGCCTGTTTCCATGCTGTAATTGTTATATGTTATAAATCAGAGTGGAAGCAGATTAACCTTGATGCCAAATTACTGTCTCAGAAAAATAAGAATTAAAACAAAAACAAAAAAACTGTCAGCAATGTGATTTCAGAATTCTATTCAGAAAATAATAAAAATATCAATAAATGAATAACTAGTATCAACATAGAAGTTTAATTATGGGAGACCAAGCACAGGCTTGGCGATCATTTCACGGAACACCTCTGCTCAGTCCTCCTCCATTGCCAGAGTGAAGCCCAGTGGTAATTGGTGGAACAGCACCTCATATGTTGCTTGGGCAACTTACACCCCATTGACTTAGAGTCATAGACACACAGAGTCTAACTTCAGGACCGTTGCTTTCTCTCTCTTTTTGTTCCTCCCCCTTCCCAGTTCTATGACCAGTCAGAATGTCCCCAGTTACATTTTATTGCTGTTTGTCACCTTCTCCTAGCTAACAATGATGTTTTACATTTTCCTACATTTTAGAATGTTCTACATTTTCCTTGAACACCATCTCTTTTGATGTCTCTTTTTCACACCTTACCCTTCCTTATCTCTGTATCTCCCTCTCTCCTGACTCTCAGTTTGAAGAAGGGTCTCACCCCAAAACATCACACATTCCTTTGGAGATGTTGCCTGTCCTGCTGAGTTACTCCAGCATTTTGTATCTATCTTGAAGATATGTCATGGGACAATGTGCTCTGTACAAATGCAAAAACGTGTGCTTCTCAAAAAATACAAGCAGCTGCAATGTAATCAGCAGGGTTCACTTTTGGTTGGCCATTGGCTATGGCGGAGGCCTCCCTGATATACTGAAACACCATATGTTTTTTCTGTCCGATAACAATTATCAACGTATGCATATTCCCTTGATTATTTTTCCATTGACAATACTTAATAACACCTCGGTTCAAGCCGAGAGGATAAAATTCCATTTTTTACATTTTTCCTTAGGCAGTCCACTGGAGTTGAGTTGGGGTGTCTTGTATCCATGCCAGTTCTGAAATTGTAAGATATCAATGCACAGTGCTGACTCTGAGATATTGGTCCAGGGGCAAGGAGGTTCAAGATCACTGAAGACCAGCATCTGCTCTATAGATTTTGTAGTCATGCACAAGAAAGTGGGTAAGCACACATGCCAAAAGCCTATGTGACCACATACACTTAATCCCTCTCTCTTAGTTCATAGGCACACAGACTTACCATTGACCACACAAATAATGTTTCCTACACCCTCTTCCTTGGTCCTACCCCCTTTCCCCTATCCACTACCCACCTTCCTTCAATTTTCCATGTCTCAGATTTCAGTTTTCTCTCTCTCCTCGCACAACTGCCTTCCAGACCTCTCTGCTCCCTTGGTTCCTCCATTTCTCAGCTCTTTCTGCCTCAACCCATCCACTTTCATTTTAGTATCTATTCTCTACATATTCTGAACTCTCCCTGCTCTTTCCCTCCAGTTTCCATCACCCTCTAGCCTATCTACCTACCTTCTTCAGCCTACCTACCACCCTCTCCCAGCCACAGTCCTGCAATTGGACAAGTTATAGTAGGCCCATCTTGTACCTCTCCTGAAGAACCTGGAGAGAACCTTCAGCTGCCTGCCCAGAGCTCTCTGAAGTCAACAGATCTGTGGGTGAGTTGTTGTGGCCAAGTGCATTATTTCCCAACTACTGGAGGAAGATTCATCCTGCAGGAGCCGAAGCATGTCACACAATCACAAAACTCATAACAGTCACAGGTGCAGACCACAGCATGGAGATTCAGTATGTCTGGGATTGAATTAAACCTCCCTCACTGGGTGGCAACGCACAGTGGAACTAACAATTCCAGTCTGAATTGTTTTTTTTTACAGTGTGTTTGTCAGAATCATTTTAATATAGTCACACCTTTCACTTTACATCCATCAAATGTCCTCTGCCCTGTGCACTCACATAATTATACATAGAGAAGCATTAACATTCTCCCCTATGTGTCTAAACTATCACATTCATTAGAATTTGTCATGGTACTATTAAAATCTCCATTAGTGGTTTAAAACTGTTTAAAATATTACTGCTTGTTTAGAACCTACAAATTAAACAAAAAAATTGCAAATACCCACAATAAATAATCAAGCATATTATTTAGATGCGCAATAATTTGCATTCAGCAGAGTTCAAATAGAGCAATTTATTTTAAGTGCAGATTAAATCATCAGGTTCTTATGAAATGAAATCAACAGGATGAAAAACAGGCAAATTCTACAATAGGCACGTATTCTGCTCAGGCTAATTTATCCACAGGTGGTGAAGATAAAATTGCTCCCCATGGCATTTCACGTTCCACAACCAGTAACACTTGATTTTTTGAATGTACAATAACTTTCTTTCTCTTCCATAACCTCCAACAGAGGGGAAAAAAATCAGTTTCCTAAAAAGAAAAATCATCAAATTATGACATTTTGTTAAAATGTCACAACCATCATGACAATAGCTCAACATGAATTTTAGGATATATCTGAGTCATTATTAATTCTGCACCCCTTGCATTCAACATCTCTGAACTAAGCTATTGTTTTGACTTAACTGGTATGGTTTTACATGCACTTTGTACAAATTAGCTTTAAACTAAATTCAGAAATCTTGAAGTAACTTAATTTCACAACTGTGCACATATGCATCTAAATGGGTGTCCTGATGGGCAAAGAAAAATGGAAAACTATCAACTGGGTCCAAGGCAAGGACCAGAGATCCTGAGGTGAGTAATGGTCTATGAGATATAGATCAAGGATCAGAGGCAAGAATTAAAATCCAGAAATAGTGAGTTTGTTAAGTTGGCAACATTTAGGGGTGGTGAGTGGGAAGTCTATCATTGCCGTAGGCTTGCGCCTTTGATGATAAGAGCAGCATACAGCTTGGACCATTGGACCACAGTGGGATCAGAATCCTCAAAGTACTGGAGAATGTGGAACACCAGCAAATTGGATGGATGGACATTTTACGAATGGGTCTCATGATATTGGGTACAAAATCAGGGTGAGTGCGGAGCAGTTTGGTATCAATGAGAAGTAAAGGGATTTACTTTTAAGGGATTCTAAAGCAAAGCCGTGTTAAGGGCATGTCCTACAAGCATGCAACTCTATGCGATTAGCGCGACCTAACGTGGTCGCTTGAGCCATCCAGCATCGCCGCGCCGGTCCCACTTCGATCGGCGGAGCCGTGCGGAATTGTGCAGAGTTCGTCCCGACATCGGCGGGGCTCCGAAAAACTGACTATGTTCAAAAATTCCGCGCGGCAACGGCTGTTGACCTCGATGCATTACACACCGCCCCGACATTGTGCCTCCGTGAACATATCTGTAGGTGCCTCCGTGACCCTCTATGTGTGTGGCTCCATGGCCCTCTGTGTGTGTGCCTCTGTGCCCCTCTATGTGTGCCCCTCTCTGTCCTGGCGAACTTACCTTAAGACTTCACTCCAAGTTTGCCTCACTTTGCACCGCGTTGCGCCACTCACCCGACCTCCGCGAGGCCCCTGCTGTCGGTTTGGTCATGCATGCTGCATGCAGGCGCATGCTGGTGGGAACGGCCCTGTACAGGGGATCACCCGACCTCGGCGCAGCCCCCGCTTCTAGTTTGATCGCGTTCATCGCATAGAGTTGCATGCTTGTAGGACAGGCCCTTTACTAAAGCATGTTTTCCTTTGAGTTACCAGGACAACATTTAAGCTTCTCTTCAATGGGTCAGAGTTATTGTTGTATGGGGAATTAAGTCAATTTGTGCATGGTTGATGCATAAATGAGTTCAGATACATAAGGGTGACTCATTCAGAGAGGTGTCCAGTGAATTTCTGAAATGGTACAAAACAACCCAGAAAAAGTGGGTATTACATTTCCACGTCAGGTTAAGTTAATATTCAATCCCAAAACGCTGAAACAAAAACAGCATTATGTGATTTAATGTTTTGGTCACTCTGTTCAATTAGTAGCAGTTGATCTCAAGTGAAAGTAAAATGAGCTAACCTTCTTCTATACCCTGTCAATATATAGGCTGTTCACAGCAGATGTTGAACTGCAATTTTATTGCTAATGGTATCTTATTTAATTGTATACAAACTAAACACATTATAAGAACATTGCAACTATCTGCGTGGAATTACAAATACAGTAAACCTTGGATATAATGGACCATTAGTGGGGAATGGTCTCCTTTATTGCTGATTGCCCATTATAACCAAGTAGTGTATTATTGTTGTACAAGTAGTAGAAATAAACTGCTGCAGTTGCTGGTTGATATACAAAAGATCACAAAATGCTGAAGCAACTCAGCAGGTCTGGAGAATATCGATCGGACCAGGGGCCACAGTTTAAGAATAAGGAGTAAACCATTTAGAACGGAGATGAGGAAACACTTTTTCTCACAGAGGGGGGTGAGTCTGTGGAATTCTCTGTCTCAGGCAGGTTCTCTGGATGCTTTCAAGAGAGAGCTAGATAGGGCTCTTAAAAATAGCGGGGTTAGGGGATATGGAGAGAAGGCAGGAACAGGGTACTGATTGGGGATGATCAGCCATGATCACATTGAATGGCGATGCTGACTCGAAGGGCCGAATGGCTTTTCTGCACCTATTGTCTATTGTCTACCCTCAGTCACTTCCTCACTCCCTCCCTCCCTCCATAACTCCTCTCCCCTCCCTACCTGCTCCTTTCCCTCTATCCCCATGCTCCATACCTCCCCCAACCCAACCCCCTCACAATGAAAATCGCTATGTTTTAAAAAAATGAAACCTCCCCCCTATTCCACCCTCCCCACAATGAAAATCGCAATGTGTTTTTTTTAAATGAAATTCTCAATGAAAATCGTGTTTTTTCTTTAAAATAACCTCAACACAATGTAAATGAAAATTGAAGTATTTGATTAAAACTGAGTTTTTTTCAAAATCGTGATATTTTATGTGAATGAGATTCAGGATCCCATTGTGACATAAATGTGAATGAAAACAAAAGATTGAGATTCGGGATCCCATTGTGATGTCAATATGACATCGAACGCGGCTGATGGGCAGGGCAACTGGAAAAGTGGCTTGAAAAGTGATTTGTGAAAATTTTAAATGTCAATAGCTTGTAAAATATACCATCAATCTGAATGAACTTTTTTTCATTTACATCACAGGACAATGATGTGTAAGGTGGGCCAAAAAATTGTAGTGTTATTGTGTGCCGTTTTGGCGTAGTTTCCGGCATTCACACACACGCATGCAAACAAACAAGATGAGAGTTTTAGTTGGGTCCCATTCTCCCACAGGAGGACTGGTCCCCCAATGCAATATTCCACCACTCACGCACAGCCCCCAAATGTGCAGGCACTGCTGATGGGTCCCCATTGTGACTCTCCTGATCCCCCCTCCTCCCCTCACCCCCCCACCACTCCACCCTTTGTCATTCCCCACCCCCCCTCCACGCACTCGCTCCTTCCCCCCCTCAACCCCCTCCAACCACTCTTAGCGGCTCTCCGGCGGCGCAGCCACTCCCACGCATTGGGTTCCCATTGTGACGTAGAACATACAGGCATTACTGTGCAGGCACAGCTGACGGGCACGGCAACTGGAAAAGGCATTTATTAAAGCTTACAATGTGAATAACTTATAACATAACAATAATTTAAGTGTTAAAGATGAGACTTATTCAGTTCAGTTCTTTCCTGTTTTGTCTCTTGTTGCATTCTGCCGGGGGAGGTGGATGGCTTCAGGCGGGGCCTGTCGAGGGCCGGTGGGGAGGGGGGGAACGCTGCCTTGGCCTATCGATATTATGGCCTAATGCTGCCACTGCCTACCCATGCCATTGCCTACCCATGCCACTGCCTACCCACCCCGCAGCCTACCCCTGCCATAGCCGATGCCTGCCACAGCATACCCCTGCCGCACCCTAACCCTGCTGCAGCCTATTCCTGCCACTGCCGTGGACTACCGCTACCACTGACAACATCTGCTGCAGCCTACCATTGCCACACGTGACCGGCTTCAGGCGGGCACTGGTAGGGAGCATCCTGTAGCTGGGGAAGGGCATGGCTTCACGCGGGGACTGGTGGGGATGGGCGTCCTGCAGCCAGGGGAGAGGGGGCAGCTTCAGGTGGGGGCTGTCAGGGGGCCGGTGGGAGGGGGGAATCATCCTGCACTCACTCCATCCCCCTCAACCTGCCCCCGTCCATTCTTAGCAGCTCCCCAGCGGCGCAGCCATTCCCGCCCATTGGATTCCCACTGGGACTTAGAACATGCAGGTAATACTGCGCAGGTGCAGCTGACGGGCATGGCAAGTGCAAAAGGGATTTATTAAACTGTGAATAACAAAATACAACAACAATTTCAACATTAAAGATGAGATTTATTCAGCCAATTCTTTCTTGTTGTGCCTCTTGTTTGGTTCTGCAGCTGGGGAAGGGGACGGCTTCAGGCGAGGCCTGTCGGGGGCCAGTGGGGGAGGGAGGAATGTCCTGCAGCCGAGGGTGGGAGATGGCTTCAGGCGAGGCCTGTTGGGGGGCAGTGGGGAGAGGTGCGAGCGCTGCCATGGCCTACTGCTGCCATGGCCTATCGCTGTCATGGTAACCGCTGCTGCTCCCACCAGCTTCAGCCAGGGACTGGTGGGAAGCATCCTGCAGCTGGAGATGGGACAGCTTCAGGCAGGGGCTGGTGGGAGGGGAGCATCTTGCTGCTGAGTCGGGACAGCTTCAGGCGGGGGCCGCTTGGGGGGGGGGGGACATCCTGCAGCCAGGGGAGGAGAACGGCTTCAGGCAGGGGCTGTTGGGTGGGTGGTGGGGGGATTGGAGCATATTGCAGCCAGCGGAGGGGGACAGCTTCAGGTGGGGGCTGTCAAGGGCCAATGGTGGGGGGGAGGGGCATGTCCTCGAGCCAGGGGAGGGGGATGACTGCAGGTGGGGGCTGGTGAGGGGAGAAGGAGGGAGTGTCCTGCAGCTGGGATCGGGACAGTTCAGGCGGGGGCCGGTGGGAGCGTCCTGCAGCCGGGGGAGTGTTCAGCTTCAGATACGGGCTGTTTGGGAGGGGGATGGTGGTGGTGGGGGGGGAGCGTCCTGCAGCCGGTGGAGGGGGATGGCTTCAGGGAGGGGCTGTCGTCGGCTGGTGGGGTGTAACGTCCCACAGCCGGGGGAGGGGCTGGCTTCAGGCAGGGGCTGTCAGGGGCTGTGTTGGGCCAGTGGGGGAGGGGGGAGTGTCCTGCAGCCAGGGAAGGGGACGGCTTCAAGTGGGGCTGGTTTCTGGAGGGCTAATATAACATTGTGGGCCAAATAGACAATTCTTCGGCAAGTGCGGGTGTTGTGGGCTGAATGGACTGCAGCTGGCGATTGCTTCAGGCGGGGGCCATTCTATATCCAGAGGAGCGGGATGGCTTCAGGTGGTGGGTTGGCGGGAGTGTTCTATATCTGCGGGAGGGAGATGGCTTCAGGCAGGGGCCTGTTGGGGGGGGGGGGGGAAGCGTCTTGCAGCTGGGGACGTGCATGGCTTCAGGCGGGGGCCGGTGGGGGTGTTCTGTCACCGGGGGAAAAGGCGGTTTCATACGGGGGCTGGCAGTGAGCGTCCTCCAGCTTGGGGAGGGGGACGGCTTCAGGCGGGGGCTGCCGGGTGCAGATGGGGTGGAGGCTCCAGGTGAGGGCTGTTGGGGGCCAGTGAGGGGGAGCGCTTGCAGCAATGAGAGTGGGAGGGGGAGGGCTTTGGGCGGTGGTCAGTTGGGGGGGGGGCTTTCTGCAGGGCTGAAGTGACTGGTTTCCAGAGGGCTAGTCTGGATATTATGGGCCGAAGGGTCTTTTTTTGTGCTAGAGTCGGCAGCACTCAATAGCTGGCTGCCTGCCAGCCGCACTCACTCACTGGCTGCCTGCCGGCCGCACTCACTCGCCGGCTGCGTGCCGGCCACACTCATTCACTCACCGGCTGCCTGCCGGTCGCAATCACTCACTCACCGGCTCTCTGCCAGCCGTACTCACTCACTCACGGGCTCCCTGCCAGCCGTACTCACTTACTCACTGGCTCCCTGCCAGCCGTACTCACTCACTCACCGGCTGCCTGCCGCCCACACTTACTCACTCACTGGCTGCCTGCTGGCCGCACTCACTCACCAGCTGCCTGCCGGCCTCACTCACTCATCCAATGACTCACTCGTCGGCTCCCGGCTCGTCGTGGTGGCCAACCCATCGCACTCTCCACACTCTGCTCACTCCGCTTCTTCAGCGTTATGCTGCTCGTCACTGATGATTGACAGTGGGTGCTGGAAGGGGCATTTTTGACAATAGACAATAGACAATAGGTGCAGGAGTGGGCGATTCGGCCCTTTGTGTCAGCACCACCATTCAATGTGATTATGGCTGATCATCCCCCGTTCCTGCCTTCTCCCCATATCCGCTATTTTTAAGAGCCCTATCTAGCTCTCCCTTGAAAGCATCTGTGGCAGAGAATTCCACAGACTCACAACTCTCTGTGAGAAAAAGTGTTTCCTCGTCTCCATTCTAAATGGCTTACTCCTTATTCTTAATCTGTGGCCCCTGGTTCTGGACTCCCCCAACATCGGGAACATGTTTCCTGCCTCTAGCGTTTCCAAACCATTAACAATCTTATATGTTTCAATGAGATCCCCCTTCTAAACTCCAACAAGCCCAGCTGCTCCAATCTCTCAACATATGACAGTCTCACCTTCCCGGGAATTAACCTTGTAAACCTACGCTACACTCCCTCAGTAGCAAGAATGCCCTTCCTCAAATTAGGGGACCAAAACTACACACAATACTCCAGGTGTGGTCTCACTAGGGCTCTGTACAACTGCAGAAGGACCTCTTTGCTCCTATATTCAATTCCTCTTGTTATAAAGGCCAACATGCCATTTGCTTTCTTCACTGCCTGCTGTACCTGCATGCTTACTTTCATAGGATGAACAAGGACCCCCAGATCCCATTGTACTTCTCCTTTTCCCAACTTGACAACATTTAGATAGTAATCTGCCTTTCTGTGTTTGCTACCAAAGTGGATAACCTCACATTTATCAGCATTAAACTTCATCTGCCATGCATCTGCCCACTCCCCCCAACCTGTCCAAGTCACTCTGCATCTCATAGTATCCTCCTCACTGTTCACACTGCCACCCAGCTTTGTGTCATCCCCAAATTTGCTAATGTTACTTGTTACTTGTGTTACTTCATACTAATGTTACTAATGTTACATCATCGGTTCTGACCTCCCTTCCATCGAGGGGATCTATCACAGTCGCTGCCTCAAAAAGGCTAACAGTATCATCAAGGACCCACACCTGGTCACACACTCATCTCCCTGCTACCTTCAGGAGCCTGAAGACTGCAATGACCGGGTTCAGGATTAGCTAATTCCTCACAGCCATCAGGCTATTAAGCTTGGCTCGGACAAAACTCTGAACATTAATAGCCCATTATCTGTTATTTGCACTTTATCAGTTTATTTATTCATGTGTGTATATATTTATGTAATGGTATATGGGCACACTGATCTGTTTTGTAGTCAATGCCTACTATGTCTCTGCTGTGCTGAAGCAAAGCAAGAATTTCATTGCCCTATCAGGGACACATGACAATAAACTCCCTTAAATCTAATGTTACGATATTAAAACCTTCATAACTTTTACAATATTCCACCAATCAGAACACTTGGTGCACTTGCAGCACAGGAGAATGGCAACTAAGATTGCCAAAAATCATAGCGTTATCGCGTACTGTTTTTGCGCAAATTAAAAACCAATGCAAACCGGAAGAGGACAAGATGAGAGTTTTAATTAAGTACTAGATAGATATAGATAGATATAGATATAGATGACTAGTATTATGTACATTAATGCATCATGTAACTGGTGTTTACAATTCAAATTGAAGATATTTAATACAGTGAGTTGACACTTTCCATTTCATTGAAAAAGACCCTTAAAAATATATTAAACTGAAGTATTAATTAACTCTGTAACAGAGCATTGCCAAAATGGAAGAAAGCATGCGATGTGAAAAGATCATGTCAGGATGTTTGATTGGTTTGATTGCATCCAGAAAATATAAAAGAGAATCCGAATAAATGGAAAATAACATATAATAAATTTGGGACATTTATGTTTTAGCTCATTAAAATTGATGTGATAAGCCATGATTTGTGATGTTGGGTTTTATTCATGAAGCTGTAAATACCTACTTTATGAGAGGGTATACTGCAGTCCATTCCATTTACATATTTAACCCTACCCACTAAAAACAAATCAGTTTGAAAATATTGCAGTGTAAGTCGGTACAGGGATTGATATTACGTATTCCTCTTATGTCAGGCCTGTAAACTATGGTTATTTCCTCTGCTCCAGGATAGCTCACTGTTGAAAACTACAAGCCAAGCCTGGGTTACCCATGCCTGACCTGAGGACAGACTATATGTGAACACCACCCTTACTAATAGGGGTTCTGCTATTGCCGGCATGGAAAGAAAACCAAATTATATAGCTGTTGATATCTGCTGAACTGAAAAAACCCCCCAAAAAAACGAGGTAATAGTTGTGATTACTTTAACAGCTAAGGACAATAATTAGATATTTTTCGAATGGAAGAAAAAACCTTTTTGCCCATTGACTCCATGTTGGGTCTCAGACTAATCCTGTCAGCCCCATTTCCCTACTTTTTCCACTGGCCACTCAAATAACCCCCTCCCCATTTTTTTCTGCCACCCACCTACCATCAGGGATATTACCCTACGAGCTTGTTGCTAGGAATAGGGATGAAATTAAAGCATGCTGAAGAAACCCAGATAGTCACAAAGAGAACATCCGATTTACATGCAGAACATACTGGAAGTCAGGATAAACCTAGGGTGGAGACAAAACTAATTGTTTAGCCTATTTAATCCTGCAGATAGTGTTTGAACATGGTAATCTAATATCTGGTAAAGGCAGGCAGAAAAGATAGAAAATTGAGTAATGCAGTCCACAGTGATGATTTGTCACCATACTGCCATTTAGGGGTTTTATTCTTATAAAGTCTTCCAAGTCAATTCTTATCTTGTCTTCAAGTTTTGTAACCACATTAAACCGAATGAGCAACCTCCCCACTAGATATTAAAGATTTATGAGCTATTTATTGATGAATTGTTTATTTCTTTCAACTGTTGCTATCATTTCATCCAGTTTGATGTTTTCAACAGTTGATAAATTTAAGTAGTCTACAGATCATGGTGCGGCATGTGCTGAAGTATTTTGTTACTGGCTTTAAAGCATCTGCACAGAGTAGATATTCCCATATATGGATGCATTAGGAAGCGTTTCTAGACACAGTATTATGTTTCTTTGTGACATAGATGGAGACCATGTGGCCCATTAACTCTATATTTGCAAGAGAACAATCCCATTTGTTCCAATTCCCCACATATTTATTTTTAACCTAATCTACTTCAACTGTCCATTAGCAACATCCCTTTCCCACCCAGCACTTACATTTGAGGCAATATACTGGCCATTTAACCCACCACCCAGACTTCTTTGGAATGTGGGAATAAATTAGAACACCCAGAGGAAATCCACAGGCCACCGGCACACATAATATCACCAACTTCAGCACAAAAATAACTTTTACCACCAGTCTCACACTCCTCTTCTCCGCCACAGATGATCAACCAAGAGCATTAGCGCACAAAAAAACTGGAGTCCTGTCTTACTTCTTTCAATAGCCTTGCTGCAGTGAACAGGTAACTCTCCATACCAGCACCTCCAACTGCTACAGTTTTTCAGAAACCCAAATGGTTTCCCTCTACTAACACTCTCCTCAGCCTGGCAAAACCTCCACCCCATCAAAATCAATCTGAATAGGGACCTGACCCGAAACATCACCTATCCATATTCTCCAGATATGCTGCCTAATCTGCTTAGTTACTTCAATGTGTGTGTTTTTATTGCCACAGTTCTCTTCTACCTTCAATGCAGGCTAGCTTTAAGCAGTGCAAAACACTCAGATATTAGTGACTTTTCTGACGTGTGCATTTAATCAACAGCACAGGAAGCGCAGGCTGTATTGCAATGTACAGGCAGTACCAGAGCATTGTTCTGCCTATATTTTAAACAACACACATGGTCTAATCACTCACAACTTGCCTATTTTGATGGGTTCTTCAAATGACCTTTCCTCCAAGACAGTCAATTTATCTTTGCACTTAATTTAAAGTATGGGTGGAATAAGTGAAATATTCAGAAAAAAGACTTTTTAATGAATGTATGCATCTTATTGCAGTTTTGGATTTGTTTTCAAAAAACGGCTTCTTTCACTTGGGGGTTAAGTGCCATCAACTGAAAACTGTGGAGGCTCCTTGTAGGAGCGTGCAGGAGTTCAATTAGCTTGAAGCCTTTGTCACTTACATTTACATGCTACCGCTAAGGTTGAAATGTTACAATGTTTTCTCTTTACAAGGTCAGCAGCTTCCAGTAATTTGCTATTGTGGCATGTCTTAGCGCATTAGCTGTTCTTTTTTTAATTTGTTTACTCTTGTGGGCAGAGAGTAGATTATTGCATTTATTGCTAACAAATTGAAACTGCATTTTCAACGTGAATATTTACAAAAATAATTGTCTAGTTCTTCAGTTTTCAGGGGAATTGTATCGACTCAACAGACTTTCATGCTCACTGGTTTTGGAAGTTCTTATTTTGGAGAAAAAAAAGAGGAAAAAAAGAGAAAAAATGGGGAACCTGACATCAGTAATAAAATAAAACATATTAGTTCATAAGCAGCAGCACAGTTTTGCAGTTGTAGAGCTGCTGCCTCACAGCGCCAGAGACCCAGGTTAATTCTTATCTACGGGTGCTGTCTGTGCAGTTTGTATGTTATCCCTGTGACCACATGCATTTTCTCCGGGTGCTCTGATTTCCTCCCACAGTTCAAAGGCGTGCAGGTGTGTAGGTTAATTGGCTGCTCTACATTCCCACTAGTATGTAGTGGGATGGAGCATAGAACTAGTGTATGGCTAATTGATGGTTGACATCGACTCCGTGGCCATAAGGCCCTGTTACCACACTGTATGTCTAACCTAAACTAAGCTAAGCTAAGCTAAACTAAATGTTAGGAACAGGGCAGATTGTTTAGAAAACAATAATCTGATTAGGTAGAGAAATTAAGTTCTTTTTTAATCAAATCTGATGCATTCAGATGAGTCAGATCAATCGTGATCTTATTGAATGGCAATTGATTTATCATGTTCCATGTGCAGAATGGATGGGTTAGAATAGAGGAAACTATTGAAATTAGTTTATGTGAATTTTCATAAGGAATTCCACAATGTGCCACATGAATTGTTGATGCTCATGATTGAGAATAGCGATATTTTAGCTTAATGCATCAGCATGAATTAAAGATAAGGAAATAGAGATAGTAATAACTGGGTTATTGTCAGGATGGCAATTGCAACTGGAGAGGCTCAACAGGGATCACTGCTTGAGCTTCAGTTATTTATATTCCATATGAATGCACTGACTGCAATGCATTCCATTTTTTCTAACAATAGAAAATTAGATGGAAGGTTAAGCTGTGAGGTTGATAAAAGAGACTTCAAATGCGATGTTGAAGGATAAGTGAATGAGCAAGAAGCAGGTGGATGAAATATAACCAAACAGAAATGTAGAACATTTTGGGGAATTTGGGAATAGTAAATAATGAAGTTCGGAGAAATTAGCGTTGACTTTTTAATGAAATACAAATAAAATATCATTCAAGGAGGTTTTTTGTGTGTCGTTTATTGCCATGTGTACTGAAGCACAGTGATAAGCTTGTGATACCCAGTCAGCAGAAAGACTATAAATGGTTACAATCAAGCTGTCCACAAATTTTACATTGGTTTTAATTCAAGGGAACTGAACTGGAAGAATGAAGATGGTCTTGCTTCAATTGGCCAGAGCCCCATTGAGCCCAAATCTACACATGTAACTTTGTTCTGCATAACAAAAGAAGAAGGATTTGAATCTTAAGGTTCGAACATGCAGTCCCTCCAGCATGTGTGTACCTGTTTAGATTGTGATCTTGTTGATTAGGAGAATTGTGTGTAGGAAGGAACTACAGATGCTGGTTTAAACCAAAGAGAGACACAAAAAGCTGGATTAACTCCAGCTTTTCATCATTGTCTTTTCATCAATTTTAACATTCCACAGTCATTCAAAATTGCACCAAGAACTTAGAACTATCAATAATTTATGCTGTTTTCCAAATGTACATTGTTTGTTGGATAATTGCATTAAAAGACTTGTCTGAGACAAGGTGTAACAAAAGTACACTATATTTTGTTTATCGATTCCTTCATGAGATGAGATGGATGTCTTTTAAAGGGAGATGGCCTGGATACTTTAGAATTTTCAAATGTGAGAGGGTTATCTGATTGAGTTTGTTGGGACTTTGCCCTTGCTGGTGAGCCTGGATTTACAGATCAAAGTCTTAAAGTGGGAAGAAAGGAGAATATTATTCACTCACAGGGTTGTATAATTTTCAGGTTCTCTGAGCTGGAGAACTGTGATACCCAGTCATCAAGTATGTTCATGAATGTTATTAGTAGAGTCTAATGTGTTGAAGAAATAATGGACTGTGGTGAGAGAACAGAAAAATGAAAATGAAATGCTTTGACTGAATGGCAGAGCAGGCCAAAGGCTTGCTCTTGATCTTTATTCAACTTCACAAGTTGCTGAGATGTATATGTGCGCCAGTGACATATAGAGGTAAAGATACAAAGAATGATAGATACTGGAATCAGTGTAGAATGGTCCCAACTCGTAACATTGTCCATCCATTCCCTCCACAGTTGTTTAGGAAGGGAACTGCAGATGCTGGTTTGAAGATAGACACAAAAAGCTGGAGTAATTCAGCGGGTCAGACTGGAGAAAAGGAATAGGTAACGTTTTGTATCTATCTTCCCTCCACAGATTTTGTCTAACCCGCTGAATTAATCCATAATTTTGCGTTTTGACATTTTGAGGTGGTCTTTTGTGAGTTTTGTTGGAGAACATACCATCTCTGACAGAGAAACCAGGTAGACCACTGTCCTTCACCTCTTCTTCTTGCGTATGGCTTGCACAGCCTAAAGTTGTAGGACAACTTGTGCTAATTGATCTTATATGATTGTGCATGCCGGGTTGATTGCATTCGTCGAAACAGGGCGGATCACGTGAAGGTAGCAATCTTCCAACCCAGACCACTGTCCCATAATGCTTACTTGGATGCTGCGATAAAAAAAATCAGCCATCATCTTACTGCAGGGTCAAACAAGCATTAGTTCATATTGATTCATACCCTTACACCATGCCTACAAAAACCTTTACATTAAAGTCCATGGAATGAGTTTCAGAAGCAGAATATAATCTACTGATGCAAATATTAAGCATATTTTGCACTTCTAACTAGCAAATGAATTTAGACAGCACATTTAAGACAAAGATGTTAACCATCTATCTTAACATATACTTAATTTTAGAACTTCTTCCAATATATTTTTATTTTCTATTGCACAATGGCCAAATTGCTCTTTGTTATTTATCCTTTAATATTCTAATAACAATTATCCTAATAACAATTATCCTTTGTTATTGTGGGAGATTCGACGTTGTGCAGCATTTGTAATTTTAGTGGTTACTGCACTACAAAAGAGATGCGAGGATGGTCTGTTGCCTCCCTGGTGCCAGGGTTCAGGATGTCACAAGCCGAATTTGGAACATCCTCGAGAGAGAAAATGAACAGCTGGCAGTAGTTGTGCACGTAGGCACAAATTACATCAGGAAGAAGAGGAAGGAGGTTCTCCAACAAAAGTTCATAAAGCTGGGAAGTAGACTTAAATGCCAGACTTCTGGGGTGGTTATCTCTGGATTGCTTCTGGTACCTCGTGTTCGTGAGGACAGGAACATGGAGATAGGGGATCTGAATATGTGGTTGAGGGGCTCGTGCAGGGAGCAAGGATTTAGATTTATAGGCCACTGGGATCTCCTCTGGGGTAGGGGTGACCTGTACAAAAGGGACGGGTTACACCTTAACTGGAGGGGGACCGACATTCTGGCAGGCAGGTTTGCTAGAGAAACACGTGTGGGTTTAAACTAAATAGTGGGGGGGAAGGATTGACAAATTGGGAGTATAAAGATGGAGTTGAAGGGGAAGTGGCTACAGGAAAAATTACAAAAGATTCTCGAATTACTGGGAAGGAAAGCTGTATATGAATGCGCAAAGTAAAAGGAATAAAGTGGATGAGCTTGAGGCACAGTTACGAACTGGCAAGTATGATGCTGTGGGAATTACTGAGACATGGCTGCAAGAGGGCCATGGCTGGGAACTGAATATTCAAGGGTATACCTCTTATCAAAAAGACAGACAGGTGGGCAGAGGGGGTGGGGTTGCCCTGTTGGTGAGGAATGAAATTCAGACCCTTGCAAGGGGTGACATCGAAACAGGAGATGTGGTGTCAGTATGGGTAGAACTAAGGAATTGTAAGGGTAAAAAGACCCCAATGGGACCAATTTGCATGCCCCCAAACAGTAGCCTGGACATAGGGTGTAAGTTGAAACAGGAGTTAAAATTGGCATGTAGCAAAAGTAATCCTGTGGTTGTTCTGGTAGATATCAACATGCAAATCAGGTTGGTACTCGACCCAAGAAAGGGACTTTGTAGATTGACTTTGTGATGGATTCTTAGAACAGCTTGCATTGGAGCCTACCGGGGAGAAGGCAATTCTGGATTTAGTGTTAGGTAATGAACCGAATTTGTTAAAGGACCTCGAGGCCATTTATCATTAAGAGGCATGAGCCATTAGGAGGCAGTGACCATAACATGGTCAGGTTTAAACCACAATTGGAGAGTGAGAAGAATAGATCGAAGGTGTCAGTGTTGCAGTTGAATAAAGGGGACTATGGGGCCATGAGTGAGGAGCTGGCCAAAGTTGATTGGAAACATACACAAGCAGGGATGACAGTGGAACAAAAATGGCAGGTGTTTCTAGGAATAATACAGAAGATGCAGGATCAGTTCATTCCTTGGACGAAGAAAGATTCCAAGGGGAGAAAGGGATGACCATGGCTGACTAGGGACATCAAGGACAGTATAAAAGTTAAAGCGAAGAAGTACAATGTAGCAAAGATGAGCGGGAAGCAAGAGGATTAGGCAATGTTTAAAGAACAACAGAAGATAACTAAAAAGACAATACGGGGAGAAAAGATGAGGTATGAAGGTAAGCTAGCCAAGAATATAAAGCAGGATAGAAAAAGTTTCTTCAGGTATGTGAAGACGAAAAAGTTAGTTAAGACCAAAGTTGGACTGAAAAAGGTGAATTTATTATGGGGAACAACGAAATGGAGGATGAGTTGGACAGGTACATTGGATCTGGCTTCACTAAGGAGGACACAAACAATCTTCCTGATATAGTAGTGGCCAGAGGATCTGGGGTGATGGAGAAAGTGAAGGAAATCCACATTAGGCAGGAAATGGTGTTTGATAGACTGATGGGACTAAAGGCTGATAGATCCCCAGTGCCTGATGGTCTGCATCCCAGGTTACTTAAGGAAGTGGCTCTAGAAATTGTGGATGCATTGGTGATAATTTTCCAATGTTCTATAGACTCAGGATCAGTTCCTGTGGATTGGAGGGTAGCAAATGTTATCCCACATTTTAAGATAGGAGGGAGAGAGAAAACAGGGAATTATAGGCCAGTTAGCCTGACATTGGTGGTGGGGAAGATGCTGGAGTCAATTATAAAAGATGAGATAGCCGAACATTTGGATATCAATAACAGGATTGGTCTGAATCAGCATGGATTAATGAAGGGGAAATAATGCTTGACTAATCTTCTGGAATTTTTTGAAGATGTAACTAGGAAAACGGACAAGGGAGAGCCAGTGGACGTAGTGTGCCTGGACTTTCAGAAAGCTTTCGATAAGGTCCCACATAACAGATTATTGGGCAAAATTAGGGCAAATGGTATTGGGGGTAGAGTGCTGACATGGATAGAGAAATGGTTTGCAGACTGGAACGAAGAGTAGGGATTAACAGGACCCTTTCAGAATGGCAGGCATTGACTTGTGGGGTACCGCAAGGCTCGGTGCTGGGACCGCAGCTATTTAAAATATACATCAATGATTTGGATGAAGGGATTCATAGTAACATTAGCAAATTTGCAGATGACACAAAGCTAGGTGGCAGTGTGAACTGTGAGGAGACTGCTATGAGGATGCAGGGTGATTTGGACAGGTTGGGGGAGTGGGCGGATGCATGGCAGATTAAGTTTAATGAGGATAAATGTGAGGTCATCCACTTTGGTAGCAAGAACAGGAAGGCAGATTACTATCTAAATGGTGTCAAGTTGGGAAAAGGGGAAGTACAACGGGATCTGGGGGTCGTACATCAGTCTATGAAAGTAAGCATGCAGGTACAGCAGGCAGTGAAGAAAGCGAATGGCATGTTGGCCTTTATAACAAGAGGAATCGAATATAGGAGCAAAGAGGTCCTTCTGCAGTTGTACAGAGCCCCAGTGATACCACTCCTGGAGTATTGTGTGCAGTTTAGGTCACTTAATTTGAGGAAGGACATTTTTGCTATGAAGGAGTGCAGCTTAGGTTTGCAAGGTTAATTCCCGGGATGGCGGGGCTGTCATATGCTGAAAGAATGGAGTAGCTGGGCTTGTACACTCTGGAGTTTAGATGGATGAGAGGGGATTTCATTGAAACAAATAAGATTGTTAAGGGCTTGGACACGGTAGAGGCAGGACACATGTTCCAGATGTTGGGGGAGTGCAGAACCAGGGGCCACAGTTCAAGAATAAGGAGGAAGCCATTTAGAATGGAGATGAGGAAACACTTTTTCTCACGGAGAGTGGTGAGTCTGTGGAATTCTATGCCTCAGAGGGCGGTGGAGGCAGGTTCTCTGGATGCTTTCAAGAGAGAGCTAGATAGGGCTCTTAATAATAGTGGGGTCAGGGGATAGGGGGAGAAGGCAGGAACGGGGTACTGATTGTGGATCATCAGCCATAATCACATTGAATGGCGTTGCTGGCTCAAAGGACCGAATGGCTTACTCCTGCACCTATTGTCTATTGTCTTTTGTTACCAGTGTACAAAGCCACTCGTCTTATAAGATATGAATCCTGTTGTGGTTTTGTTAAATAAATGTGAGATCAGTGAAACAAATTTAGAAATGATAGCTAAATACTAAATATACAGTGGGGAAATTTGACAGTTATGTTACATCATTTGATTGTGATTTGTGGAAAGACATTCTTCTAGAAAATTCCATGTTAAAAGGAAACAAGTAATAGACATGATTACTGCTTTTAAAAGTCTTCATCTTTTAAAAAAAAATTATTAGTGCACTGGATAAAATGAATGACAGCAATAACAAATATACTTTTAAAAGTTTTCAAAAGTGTGAGAGAAATGTAATCTAAAAAAGGGATGTGGAAAGTTCAAATTACAGATTCAACATGAAGAAATTGAAGGTAAAATAGTTTGAAATATAAATTCAAATTGAAGGAGAAAGATCCCAATGACAGGAATTGAAATATGATTTAAAATATAAATTAATCAGTAAGGAAAAATAATCTGCTGAGTATACTTTATAAACTCTGTTTGATAGTAATCTCAAAATGAGTTTATGTGGGTACATTTCACCATATTACTAATTTACTTTGAAATTCCTGATAGTAAACTTGTAAGGCTGGTCATAGCACACCTCAAATGCTGCCTACCTCCCACTCTGGACCCCTACCAGTTTTCATACCGCAAGAACAGGAGCACGGAGGATGCCATCTCAACGGCACTACACTCCGCCCTTTCCCACCTTGACAACAGAAACACTTATGTGAGAATGCTGTTCATCAACTACAGCTCAGCATTCAACACCCCTCAAAATTGATCGCCAAACTCGATGACCTGGGCATCAACCCCTCCCTCTGCAATTGGTTACTGGACCTTCTAATCAACAGACCACAGTCTGTTAGGTTGGATAACCACTCCTCTTCTACCCTCACTCTGAACACTGGCGTACCCCAGGGCTGTGTGCTGAGCCCCCTCCTCTACTCCCTCTTCACCTACGACTGCATACCTGTACATGGTACCAACACCATCATCAAGTATGCAGATGACACAACGGTGATTGGCATCATCAGCGACAACGATTAGTCGGTCTACAGGGAGGAGTTTCAGCTCCTAACAGCATGATGTGCCAACAATAACCTGGCCCTCAACTCCAAGAAGACCAAGGAGCTCATTGTGGACTTCAGGAGATCGAGAGGCTGCACGCACAACCCCATCCATATCAAAGGGACGGAGGTGGAACATGTTTCCAGCTTCAGGTTCCTGGGGGTCAACATCTCTGATGACCTCTCCTGGATCCACAACACATCCTCGCTGATCAAGAAGGCTCACCAGCATCTCTTCTTCCTGAGGAGACTTAAGAAGGTCCACCTGCCTCCCCAGATTCTGGTGAACTCCTTCCACTGCACCATCGAGAGCATCCTTACCAACTGCATCACAGTATGCTACGGTAACTGCTCTGTCGCCGACTGGAAAGCTCTGCAGAGGGTGGTAAAGATCACCACGCATCACTGGCTCCTCACTCCCCTCCATTGAGTCTGTCCATAGTAAATGATGCCTGCGCAGGGCACACAGCATCGCCAGGGACAGCTCACACCCCAATCATAGACTGTTTACCCTCCTCCCATCCGGGAGACGCTACAGGTCCCTCCGCTGCCGTACCAGCAGGCTCAAGAACAGCTTCTTCCTGGTGGCTGTCACACTCCTCAACGCTGCACCTCAATGACTGCCTGTCTCCGCCTGTCTCCACCCCCCCCCCCCCCCCCCCCATGTGTATGTATTACTTGTTTATTCCTAAGTTCACCCTTCGGAGATACCAACTGCATTTCGTTGTCTCTGTATTGAATGACACTGACAATGACAATTATAAATTGAATTGAATTGAATTAATTATTTCAGCAAACATTATACCAATTTTGTTGTGGTGTAAATTGAAGTACATCACTGTATATGTGTGTATGAAACCTGAACGGAAACCTCTGGAGACTTTGTGCCCCACCCAAGGTTTCTGTGCGGTTCTCGGAGGTTTTTGTCCTCCGGCAACCACTATTAACTAGCTTCGCAACCGGCTTTGACTAAAAAATTACCGCTTTTTAAAACGGAAACCACTTTCGACCATTAGGGAGACTGACAAAAACCTCCAGGAACCGCACGGAAACATTGGGTGGGGCGCAACGTATCCAGAGGTTTCCGTTCAGGTTTCATAAGTGGGACAGGGGCATTAGGAAACCTGAACAAAAACCTCTGGAGACTTTGCGCCCCACCCAACTACAATCCAGGGCCTCGACATTGAGTTACAACATTCTCCTGCCGGCCACAGACTAGTTTTTCCACACATTTGTAAATGTTTCCTGATGCTCTAAATAAAAATAAGAGTAGCAAAGTCAAATGTGGGTCCCTTGAAGACAGACATGGGTGACATTATTATGGGTAACAAGGAAATGGCAGAAAGTTGAACAGGTACTTCGGATCTGTCTTCACTAAGGAAGACACAAACAATCTCCCAGATTTATTGGAAGACAGAGGATCTAAGGGGTCGAGGAACTGAAAGAAATTTTTATTAAGTGAGAAATAGTAATGGGTAGGCTAATGGGACGGAAGGATGATAAATCCTCTGGTCCGGAAGGACTGCATTCCAGGGCCCACAGGGAGCTGGCTCCTGAAATAGTGGATGCATTGGTGATCATTTTCCAATATTCAAAATATTCAGGATCAGTTCCTGTGGATTGGATGATAGCTAATGTTATCTCACTTTTCAAGAAAGGAGCGAGAGAGAAAAAGGCGAATTACAGACCAGTTAGCCTGACTTCGGTGGTGGGAAAGATGCTGGAGGGAATAATGGGGCATTTGGATAGCAGTAAGAGGATTAGTCCAAGTCAACATGGATTTATGAAAGGGAAATCATGCTTGACTAATCTTCTGGAATTTTTTGAGGATGTGACAAGTAAAATGGATCAGTGGATCTAGTGTATCTAGACTTTGAGAAAGCCTTTGATAAGGTCCAGCACGGGAGACTGGTGACTAAAATAAGAGCATGTGGTATTGGGGGTAGGGTGTTGACAAGGATAGAAAATTGGTTGGCGGACAGGAAGCAAATAGTAGGAGTGAACGGGTCCTTTTCAGAATGGCAGGCAGTAGTGAGTGGAGTGCTGAAAGGCTCGGTGTTGGGGCTGCAACTGTTTACCATATATATTAATGATTTGGATGAGGGAATTAGGAGCAACACTAGCAAGTTTGCGGATGACACAAAGCTGGATGGCAGTGCGAACTGTGAAGAGGATGTTAGGATGTTGCAGGGGGACCTGGACAGGTTGAGTGAGTGGGCAGATGCGTGGCAGATGCAGTATAATATAGATAAATGTGAGGTTATCCACTTTGGCGGCAAAAACAAGGGGGCAGTTTATTTTCTCAATGGAGTTAGGTTAGGTCAGGGGGAGGTGCAGTGAGACCTGGGTGTCCTTGTGCACCAGTCACTGAAAGTTGGCGTACAGGTACAGCAGGCAGTGAAGAAAGCTAAAGGAATGTTGGCCTTCATAACAAGAGGATTTCAGTATAGGAGTAAAGATGTTTTTCTGCAGTTGTATGGGGCTCTGGTAAGACCACATCTGGAGTATTGGGTACAGTTTTGGTCTCCTAATTTGAGGAAGGACATCCTTGTGATTGAGGCAGTGCAGCATAGGTTCTCGAGATTGATCTATGGGATGGCGGGGCTGTCATATGAGGAAAGATTGAAAAGACTAGGCTTGTATTCACTGGAGTTTGGAAGGATGAGGTGGATCTTATACAAACATATACACTTCTTTTTGCAATGCAGCCTTTCAAAGCAGTTACCACCACCAACAACAGCCATTTTTGTTTTTTGCAGTGCAGCCATTTAAAAGCAGTTACCACCACAAACAACTGCCATTTTTTTTTGCTGTGCAGCCTTTCAAAGCAGTTACCACCACCACCAACAGCCATTTTCTTTTGCAGAGCAGCCTTTCAAAGCAGTTACCACCACCACCACCAGCCATTTTTTTGCAGTACAGCCTTTCCAAGTAGTTATCACCACCAACAACAGGCATTTTTGTTTGCAGTGCAGCCTTTCAAAGCAGTTACCACCACCAACAACAGCCATTGTTTTTGCAGTGCAGCCATTTAAAAGCAGATACCACCACGAACAACAGCCATTTTTTTTGCTGTGCAGCCTTTCAAAACAGTTATCACCACCAACAACAGCCTTTTATTTTGCAGTGCAGCCTTTCAAAGCAGTTACCACCACCAACAACAAGCTTTTATTTTTGCAGTGCTGCCTTTTAAAGCAGTTACCATCACCAACACAGCCATCTTTTTTGTGGTGCAGCCTTTTAAAAGCAGTTACCACCATCAACAACACCCATTTTTTTTTTGCAGTGCAGCCTTTCAAAGCAGTTACCACCACCACCAACAGCCATTTTATTTTGCAGTGCAGCCTTTCAAAGCAGTTACTACCACCAACAACCCATCTTTTTGCAGTACAGCCTTTCCAAGCAGTTACCACCACCAACAACAGGCATTTTTGTTTACAGTGCAGCCTTTCAAAGCAGTTACCACCACCTACAACACCCATTTTTGTTTTTGCAGTGCAGCCTTTCAAAGCAGTTACCACCACCAACAACAGCCTTTTTTTTTTTGCAGTGCAGCATTTCAAAGCAACCATATTTTCATTTTCAAACCACATCAAGGGCACTCACAGTTGAGGAGACATATGTTCAGTGTTATTCAAATCTCAGAGAGACGTGACCCTCTCGCTTCCTCCATCTTGCAGAAACTGAGTGAGACACACCACTTCTGGGTTTTATAGTCCCTCCCCCCTCCCACCAGCAGGGGCAGCAGAGAGAATGGCAAAATTTATTAAAACATTAATATCTCTCTGATTTATCATCGATGTGAAATGTCCTCTGGTCCAGTCCAGCGGAGGGGGGCTCTGAGCGAGTTGGCCAAAAATGCTGGCCATAAGTGGCAGCGTTCTCTCGGAAATCACATCGCAGTGAGTCAAAAGCAGTCAAGATCTTACTTTTAGGAATATAGATTACAAATAAAGAAAATATACTTGGTCTCTAGATAACTTTCAAGCGATTAAGAGATGAAGGATGAATGCACTGAGTTTTTTGCCTAAATTAGTGAAATCAAGAACCAGGTTTAAGGTGAAACAAGAGAGATTTAATAGGATCCTGAGGGCAACTTTTTCATACATAAGGTGGTGAAAATATGGAACGAGCTGTCAAAAGAGGCAGTTAAGACGGGTACTATAACAACATTTAAAATACATTTGGGCTTGGAATAGGAAGAGTCTAGACTAAACACGGTGGATTTCAGGGATCTAGACTAAACACGGTGATTAGTGACTGATGTAGATGGGTATCTTGGTTGGCATGGGCAAGATGGGCCGAGGTGTTGTATGATTCAATAATTCTAAGATTGGTTCTGTGAATACAATAAACCCTCATTATAATGGACCCAAAAGGGGGAGAATGGTATCTGTTAATGCTGATTGTCCGCAATAACTGGGAGGGTATTAACATTATATGTAGTTGAAATAAAGACTGAGTCACTACACAAAGTGCCTTTCAAAGGTCACTACACAAAGTGCTGAATCAACTCATTGGGTCAGGCAGCATCTCTGAAGGGCATGGTGGAACGACATTGGGACCCTTCTGCAGACTGATTCAGTGGCTGAGTTAGTCTGGCACTTTGTGGTGTTTCATCTTAAAATTAGGCACTGACGCTGCTGGTCTTCACCAGTTGATGTGGCTGCTGTTATAGCTCACATTGTAGCCCCTGGGGACAGTGCTTTCTACAGGCGGCTGCTACTGACTGCATGTGCTCAGTCGCCGTGAGGCTCCCTCCAATCTCAGCCATTGCTTTGGCCGCTCCCCGACTGCCTCATGCTCCTTCACCCCCACTGTCAAAGACATTTTCAAAGGGAGAGTATATCGGCAACTCCAGGGAAGAAGGAGGAGGCGGCACATAGGAGTGAAGGGGCTGAGTGGACAGGGATGGGAGAAGGATACGAGGGCAGCAGTAGAGGTGGGTAAGAGACCGAGTAGCCAGAGTGAGGGGGAATGGAGGAGGAGGCAGCAGTGGTGCACGGAACTGATGCACCAGTCAACAGAAAAGAAACGGCAGCTGGTGAGAGGGGGTGGAACCACATGGTGTCCAAGCACGCCCTGTCAGTGGCGGCAGCCTGACCCAGCAGTGACAATGCAGGCCGTACCAACTGCTGCATTAACCAGACCAGCGGAGATTTTTGTCAAATGCTCTGCATTACATATATTCAAGAATAATCTGGATCCATACTGGTTAATTGAAAGTCAAACTCTTTTAGAGAATGATGTGATTCCCCTAATACATGATAGCAAATTGTACTATATCTTCAATAAAATGTTATGTCCCAGTTGATAATTGATAATTTTATCAATCTGTTTGATCCTGATTACATTCTTGGTGGCATTATTTGATGACATCTGTGGAACAACAGGTCTCATAAAATAAATGAGGGTGGCACAGTGATGCAGCGATAGAGCTGTTGCCTTACAGCTCCAGAGACTCGGGTTCGATCATGACTACGGGTGGTGTCTGTACGGAGTTTGTACTTTCTCCCTGTGACTGCTTGGATTTTCTCCAAGTGCTTCAGTTTCCTCCCACACTACAAGGACATACAGGCCTGTGGGTAAATTGGCTTCTGCAAATTGTAAATTGTACATAGTGTGTAGTATAGTGCTAATGTACGGGAATGGCTGTTCAGTGTGGACGGTGGGCGAAAGGGCCTGTTTCTGTTCTGTACCTAAAATAAACTAAAAAAAATGGATATGACTTGCTAGAAATAAATGGAATTATTCATTGTAAGTTCATGATTTGAGCAATTTGAAAATCCACCAGGGAAGTGACTGAACATGGAACTTTGAAAGAATGAATTGAAACGATCAAGCAGGGGAAATCAATAGAGCAGCTGATTGAAGTGTTAGGAAATACACTGAGGGGGGAAACAATAGCTGGATTGATAGACAGAAAAATAAAGCCCTCATGTTAAAATATTAATCGGGTGCTCACTGTTGAGGGAGTGCTACCCACTTCAATTGATGTAGACAAAAAGGTGAAATGAAAATTGAACTCATTCATTAATTAGTGGGGGGTTTCTTTACCCTACTCCTGCCCGATACATGTTTAAAGAAGGAGCAATAGAAAGTGAAAATGTTACCCTAATCTTTTAATGGCATGTAATAATAGTCAAATAAAGGCTTATTGCTGTGTAAAATTAATAATAATATGAAATCCTGGAAATGGTAGTCCTGTACATTAAGCATATTACCAGACTTTGGGTTCAATCATATTATTGTGCAATATTCAGCTAGAAATAACCAAGCTCTTATTTTAGTGATGACAGTTATACTTGTCATTAGAAAATATGCATGCATATTCAGCATTTAACTAAGAAATTAGATTGTGCAGAGTCTTGTTTTCAAGGTGCTACATAGTCTCTGCAGTGGACCACACAAGGAATCACCATCAGGTCAAATCATGTTGGATGCTGAATTGGATTGGACATTTCCATAGTGTACATGACTTTTTCTCTGTCTAAGCTACAAAACAAATTACATAATTAATCATGTGGCACATGTTTCCATCCAGATCTCAGACTGGACCAGAAAGGTCTACACTATGATCAACAAGGAATTGTTCAGTACAAACAGGGACAGCATAACATGGTTGTTTATTATATTACTCACTTTTTAAATTCTGAAGAATGGTCTCAAACTGAAATGTCACCTGTCCATTTCCCTCCACCAATGTTGTCTGACCTGCTGAGTTCCTTTCAGCACTTTATTTTTAGCTCAAGATCCCACCATCTACAGTCTCTTGTGTTTCCTGACATCAGGAGACCTTGATTCATCACTTTCAAGTACACCGAGCAGATCTCTGATGCATCACACCGTTATATCAGAGAAGGTTTTGAGGAACCAGCTTTGATAAAAAATTATGTAATCTGCTTTGAGTTTAGTGAGGTGCAAGCAGAATTTCAGACACTGAAGATTACCAATGGTGTTGGCCTTCCATAAGTAGGAGAAGCCATTGACCATTAATGAACAGGATCTGTTTTGTATGAACTGGCAAGGTTTCTACTCCTTTCATCTTAGTGAATATTCCGATGAATTTCCTTATGATGAATGTCATATTTCCAAGTAGTACACGTGGCTTGTTCATCCTGGGGGATCTCTCACCACCGCTAGAAATTATGAATCGCCTTGGAGAAAAGGACTACTCTCTATTTATATCTCTCCAACTACAGCATTAGAACAGCCGGACTCACCCAATCAAAAATATTCCGAAATCTATCCCCCACTTTCTCTGCAACTTAGAACTAACTTGCTTTCTGTGTTTTTCAGGTATTCAACCTGAAATGTTAACTGTTTCCTGTCCCATGCTGTTTGGGTTGATGAGTTTTGATATGTCTCATCATGATGATTTTCAGCATCACTCTATTAAGTGCAGATTTTCACTGCTTGAGGGAACCACTATAGCCATCTTCTGCCAGTCACGTAGGTAGTTTCATTATTTAGATGGGTTTCCTTTATGAGTTAGGTCGGTTTCCTTTCTTCATTAGTGCACAGGACATTTCTCCTGACCGACAAATGGTTCTTTAACACCTTCTAATTGAATATGAGTGCTTTCCTTCTCCCCCACCCCCCCCCCCCCCCCTCACCCGGCATAACCTACCTCATCCACTGCAGCCACAACGTGTGCTGTTTCTGTTCAGCTGCCATGACCATGGTGTCTTTCATGACTGAAGCCCCACTAAGGAACTATGAAATAAGATAATAATGAAATCTGTATGTACACTAAAATGGGTGAGGTGCTAAAGCAAGCACACAAGTCCTTCTTTAATGTTTGTTTCTGAATGTAACCCACTCTAATAGCATTTCGAACTGGATTGCAGCCAATCATGTGATACTTTTTTTGTGGAGAATATGATTGTGTTTGCTCTGAACTTAACCTTCTTTTGGCAAAAACAGTGCAGTTCATTTTCCAGGAACTAATGTCAAGACTTTATATTTCCTAATCCAAGGGAAGATATCAAACAGATGCTCTGGATAATCTGTTCTTGAGACATAGATTTATGGTTTCATTATACATTATCCACAATAAAATTCCTTCTCCCCACACTGCCTTCTGGCAAATGTTGTAAAATCTTAGATAAGTCTATCAATTTTAACACACCCATATAGTTGAAGAATTCTAAAAATAAAGGCAGTCATTACTAATTTTCTCACAGGGAAACATATTCCAATCAGATTTAATTAAGTGCCAAAATCACTAACAGGCTTAGAGTGTGCCAATTGGGAAATCCAAGCTAGATCTCTTAATTGTTCCAGTCCTCATAATATACAGATTTTTAGGGTTTTGAAAATGTACACATATTTCAATAAATTAAGATTTTGATCCACCTGACAAGGTGTAGATGGCATACACCTGGACACATCTGAACTATTACTTATTGTAATATTGCGTTCAAGTGGGATTACTACCCAAGTCTCTCTTAAACCCAAGATCTTTACTCTGCAATATAAACCAGCCTCATATTTTGTTGAGAGCTTTCTGGCTGATCAACATGGGAACTGTGATATTTTGCATGTATTTAATAAGATGGATGAATAATGGAAACATCCAAACAATTAACTGGTGCCTTTCCAATCCTCTGCTTTCTCACTCTTCATCAGAATTGTTCAAATATTCTGGTGTTAAGCTCATTAGTAAAATGTTACCTGCCTTTTGCAGTGAGCTTATATGTTCATTCATATCCTACATACCAGTCAGAGATTATAAGAATGTTAAGCGTTGTAGAAATGACTCAGATTATAACATCTGAAAAATTGTATTTTTAGAATATTCTTTTACAAAATTAATGCTGAAATGTTCTGCTTTTCAGTGATAAATCAATCTGAAAAAAAAAAAAACATTTGAGCTAAGTATTAATCTTTCTTGCTGCCAGTTTTATTTTGCAAGCCGTGCATGTATTTTACCTGGGCAAAGTGACTTATTTCCATTTTTCAATGAGAGATTCTATCCGAAATTTGTTAAATGACATGTCATTTATTGCACTAAACTGTTGAATAATGGATAGATATTTGTAGAATTGTGTGATTTATATAATTGTGTGTTTCAGGCACTTAAATTTTGTGAAATGTATTTATTTTTGAAGATCTGAGCATCACTGGAGAGGCCAGCATTTAATGCCCATTCCCAATTACTCTTGAATTGAATGACTTATTACATCATTTCCAAGGGTGTTCAAGCGTCAACTACATTTGCGAATCTGTTGCATATTTAGGGCAGACAGGGTGAGAAAAGTTAATTCCCTCACTGTAAAGACAATCATAAATCCAATGTTTTCTTTTGAAAGTAATGTTGATCTGTCGTCATCATTATTTGCAACATTTTCTTTGGTGACAGATTACGGATCTGTATTTAGAATCCATAGTTACGCCAAATTGGAATTTGAATTTGGTTGCGTAGATTACTAGTTTGGTTATTTAATACTGCATCACCCCTGTACGTTAGATAAGGAGTCAGCAATATAATCATGCCCACTTTTAAGAATATGGTGTGTGATTGGAGTACAAGGCATACGGGGTCCATTCAATCTACCTATATCCGATAAACTCTATCCATAACCACTATCTTCATTCACCAGAATCCCATTTTATCAGCAGCACAGTGGCACAGTTCTGGAGCCACTGCCTTACAATGCCAAAGATCAGTTCGGACCATTGGTGCTGGTTCTGTGCCCATTGAGGTCCATCTTTCCTATTCCAGCCTCTATTTTAATTTCTCCAGCATTTCTAAGCATGCCTAAGTCCTAACCTCCACAATTTATTTGCTCAATTTCATTGCCTTTTCATGTCTGCCCCCCTCCCTCAGGAAGTTAATTTGCAGCTTTGCAAAACTTTGGTTAGGCTGCATTTAGAGTGTTGTGAGCAATTTGGCTCACCTCAACACAAGAACGATGTGACAGTTTTGGAGAGAGTGCAGAGGAGGTTTAAAAGAATGCTGTCCGAATTAGAAACATAGAAACATAGAAAATAGGTGCAGGAGTAGGCCATTCGGCCCTTCGAGCCTGCACCGCCATTCAATGTGATCATGGCTGATCATCCAACTCAGTATCCCGTACCTGCCTTCTCTCCATACCCCCTGATCCCTTTAGCCACAAGTGCCACATCTAACGCCCTCTTAAATATAGCCAATGAACTGGCCTCAACTACCTTCTGTGGCAGAGAATTCCAGAGACTCACGACTCTCTGTGTAAAGAATGTTTTCCTCATTTCGGTCCTAAAGGAATTCCCCCTTATCCTTAGACTGTGACCCCTTGTTCTGGACTCCCCCAACATCGGGAACAATCTTCCAGCATCTAGCTTGTCCAACCCCTTAAGAATTTTGTAAGTTTCTATAAGATCCCCCCTCAATCTTCTAAATTCCAGCGAGTACAAGCCGAGTCTATCCAATCTTTCCTCATATGGAAGTCCTGACATCCCAGGAATCAGTCTGGTGAATCTTCTCTGTACCCCCTCTATGGCAAGGATGTCTTTCCTCAGATTTGGAGACCAAAACTGTACGCAATACTCCAGGTGTGGCCTCACCAAAACCCTATACAACTGCAGTAGAACCTCCCTGCTCCTATACTCAAATCCTTTCGCTATGAATGCTAACATACCATTTGCTTTCTTCACTGCCTGCTGCACCTGCATGCCTACTTTCAATGACTGGTGTACCATGACACCCAGGTCTCGTTGCATCTCCCCCTTTCCTAATCTGCCACCATTCAGATAATAGTCTACCCTCATGTTTTTGCCACCAAAGTGGATAACCTCACATTTATCCACATTATACTGCATCTGCCATGCATCTGCCCATTCACTCAGCCTATCCAAATCACCCTGCAGCCTCCAAGCATCCTCCTCACACCTAACTATACCCCCCAGCTTGGTATCATCTGCAAATTTGGAGATGTTGCATTGAATTCCCTCGTCCAAATCATTAATATATATTGTAAATAGCTGGGGTCCCAGCACTGAGCCTTGCGGCACCCCACTAGTCACTGCCTGCCATTCTGAAAAGGACCCGTTTACTCCTACCCTTTGCCTCCTGTCTGCTAGCCAGTTCTCTATCCACATCAATACTGAACCCCCAATACCGTGTGCTTTAAGTTTGTATGCTAATCTCTTATGCGGGACCTTGTCGAAAGCCTTCTGAAAGTCTAGATATAACACATCCACTGGTTCTCCCTTATCCACTCTACTAGTTACATCCTCAAAAAATTATATCAGATTTGTCAGACATGATTTACCTTTCGTAAATCCATGCTGACTTTGTCCAATGATTTCACCACTTTCCAAATGCGCTGCTATCCCATCTTTAATAACTGACTCTAGCAGTTTCCCCACTACCGATGTTAGACTAACTGGTCTGTAATTCCCCGCTTTCTCTCTCCCTCCTTTTTTAAAAAGTGGGATTACATTAGCTACCCTCCAATCCTCAGGAACTATTCCAGAATCTAAGGAATTTTGAAAAATTATCACTAATGCATCCACTATTTCTGTGGCTACCTCCTTGAGTACTCTGGGATGCAGACTATCTGGCCCTGGGGATTTATCGGCCTTCAATCCGTTTAATTTACCCAACACCACCTCCCGGCTAACCTGGATTTCACTCAGTTCCTCCATCTTATTTGACCGCCGTTCCACTGCTATTTCCGGCAGATTATTTATGTCTTCCTTAGTGAAGACAGAACCAAAGTAGTTATTCAATTGGTCTGCCATGTCCTTGTTCTCTAAATAATTAGAGTATTTTAACTATGAGAAGGGGTTTGACGCACTGCAATTGTTTTCTCTGAAGCTTCAGGGATTGAGAAGTACATAAATTATACTAGACTAAGTGGGACCCATCGGGTCCCAGCTTCACACGGGAGGGCTGGTTCTCCAACGCAATATTCCACCTCTCCACCAATTCCAATATACACACACACACTAGCACACACACACACAGACACACACACACATACACTCACATACACACACATTCACTCACACGTATACACACACATTCATGTACTCACACACTCACACACAGACTCCCACACTCACACAGACTCATATACACACATACACTCATTCACACACACACACATATGCTCACACACACATAGATTCACCTACACACATACACATAAACTCACACACACATAATCACACACACATAATCACACACACACTCTCATATACATGCACATACACACACACACACACACACACACACACACACACACACACACACACACACACACACACACACACACACACACACACACACGCAAACACTCACACACACTGACTCACACACCATATATATGACAGTGAAACGTTCTTGAATCTACTCACATGGCTGAGCACAGCCTCTCTCTCCACTGTGGGGCGTCCGCAGTCAGCGGCACTTCAGCAATCAGCGTGACCTCTGCACTTACTGGAAATTATGCAATCAGCGCGACCTGTCCACAAAGCAGAAGTCATAAAATGAGCGGGACTTTTGGACTAAACAGTCGGACCTAATAAGGCATTTATTCCTTCCAAACACAGTCGGACCTAATAAAGCATTTATTCCTTACAAACACAGTCAGACCTAATAAAGCATTTATTCCTTCCAAACACTGTCAGACCTAATAGAGCATTTATTCCTTCCAAATACAGTCAGACCTAATGAAGCATTTATTTGTTCCAAACACAGTCAGACCTAATAAAGCATGTATTCCTTCCATACACAGGCAAACCTAATAAAGCATTTCAGTTTCAAGCACAGGCAGGGCACAGGTCAAACAACTCATGGCATTGTAATTTAATTTAATTTCATTTCCAATTAAGCATTGCACTTTCAAGCACAGGCAGGGCAGCAGGCCAAACAACTCATGGCATTGTCATTTCATTTCATTTTCAATTATGCATTGCACTTTCAAGCACAGGCAGGGCAGCAGGCCAAACAACTCATGGCATTGTCATTAAGGGCTAACAAATCATTTATTGCAGTAGATTGCTGACTCACAGTTCAGTTGATTCACAGCTTAGAATGACAGTCATGGCCTCTCCCTCACGATCTTGCAGAGTGACTGACTCACGTCCATGCATCCAGATTTTTATAGTCCTCCCCGCACCCCGGAAGGGGCGTTACCTTCATCATGGTGATTGACAGGTGAGAGGACCAATCAACTGATCTGAATGTTTTTTAAACACTCATAACTTTTTTTATTTTTCATAATTGGGAAAAGTCCTTGGGGCTGGCTCAGCGGAATAGGACTGTGAGTAAGATGGCCAAAACACACAGCAATACAGGGTAGCATTAGAAGAGAGCAAGTGGTCAAGATGAGACTTTTAATTATATAGAGAAGTCTCTAAAATTATAAGAGGCCTAGAATTGGTAGACAATCAGAAACTTTTCTCAGAGTGGAACTGCCAAAGACTAGAGGGCATGGGTTTAAGCTGAGAGGGGGAAAACTTAAAGAAGATGTATGGGGTAAATTTTGTTTTACACGGGGAGTGATGAGTGCCTAGAACAAACTGCCAGGTTAGTGGTGGAAGCATTAGTGGTGTTTAAGAAGCTTTTAGATAGGCGCATATAAACGCAAGGTATGTAGGGATAAGGATCACTTCCAGGCAGAGAAGATTCATTTGACTCAACACCATGTTTGGCACTGTCATTGTGGGTTGAAGGGCCTGTTCCTATGCTCCACTGTTTTATATTCTATGTTCTCTTCTTTGAAGATGATCCTTAAAATCAAACGATTTGTCCTAATATGGTTCAGTGTAAACTTTTATTTAAGAGGGTAAAAAATGCTGGAGTAACTCAGCAGGTCAGGGAGCATTTCTGGCAAACATGGATAGGTGATGTTTTGGGTTGGGACACTTCTTCCTACAAAAATGGACACATGATGGAGCAACTCAATGGGTCAGGAGCATCTCTGGAGCACAAAATCGACAAAAAGTGCTGGTGTGGTACAAAAGAGCACACAAAGTACTCAGCCAGATATGCTTTGATTCATCTTTTATCTATCTATTTTGGAAGAGCATAGCTGAACAAATTAGAATAATTATTTATTAACTCAGTAATGTGCAGCAGAAGGAATTTAAATTGGGCAATAGGTGTATGTAACTGTGTTGCTCAAGGTTTATGCAAGGAATGTATTATCCTGTGGTTGAATGATTCCTTTAAAATATTCTGGTGAAAATGTTTGAAATCTCCATTAGTAAAGTGTTACTGAACTACATGTTTATAAGCGATGTCAAACAAAATCTCCTTGCACAAATTTCATGTGTTCCGCAATCTGCTTCTGAAGTTTATTTTTTATTCAAATCAAATTTTAATTTTCTCCTCCACAAAGCAGAGCGGGTCCTTGGAGAAATTAAATCGAACAATCCGTCTTTAGTTGGCAAGAGAAAAACAATACTGCCAAGAATGTCTGTGACTTTATGCTTAGAGGAAAGCGGGCCAAGGGTAAGATCTTGTGCATATTTCCTTATTTAGTTTGGCTACTGTTTAGCTATCGGCATTATAGAATGAACAAAGGAGAGATTTGCATGTGCTATGGGTTATTTAGAGTGTTAATAGCGTGGCTTTGCAGCAGCTTTGAAGATGACTGAAATGCTTATGTCTTGTCATTGCCTTCAAAACCATGCTGATGTTGTGACAATCTCCAACCAGTTTACAATCCTTATTTGTGTGGGATAACTGCTACTTTGATCAATCAAGCAAGATGTTGCATTTGTTTACCTGTGACCTATGAGCTACAATAACCAATTGTTTGGCCATGCTTCTTAAATGAAATAAAATGTTATTTTACAGAATTTAATACATCCAAAATATTTCATTTAAGAACGATCCATGATGACAGATTACCTTGAATATCTGCATTATTGTTCAGTTCTCTGCTTATTGGAGGTTAAAAACAGATTCAACTTATGATGATAATCCTGATTGTAGGGACATCTGCTGAGGACAGAAACTTATTAGGCATTCATTCCACTTACAGGTAATTGAGAACCTTTTCCACATTGAAGATTTGCTTGAGATAGTGCAATTGATCCCTTGTGTGGGATGTGATAATTAAGTATCAATTAGAAAGGGAGGAAACAAGCACCAATTGTATGCTCGAGGAGTTGTTTGATAGCTCTGTCAATACATAATTGCATTTTGCTAATTAAATTATTCACCAATTACGATACTAGGTGTCATAGTTTTGATAATCGAAACTTGAGTTCTGCATTCACTGTAAATTTGGTAAATTCTTAAAAGTATGTAAAAATAAACACACATAGACATGTGTGACATTGTGACTTATATAACATAAATTCTAGGAAAGAGAGCTGAAGGGCAGATTTATTAATGGCATACTCTTCATAGTGAACCTACCCCAGTGGGAGTATTCCAAATTTACATTTAGGTTAATGTGTCAATGGTGGCAGAACAATGATATCACTCATTTTATCACTCATGGCGAGTTGAAAGCGACACATTTTGTTAATAGTACCTGGCACTGTACAGCACACAAGGGACCAAGTTTTAAAGAAGGAACTGCAGATGCTGGAGAATCGAGGGTTACACAAAAAGCTGGAGAAACTCAGCAGGTGCAGCAGCATCTAAGGAGCGAAGGAGATAGGCGACGTTTCGGGTCGAGACCCTTCTTCAGACTGGTCAGGGATCAGGGAAACGAGAGATATAGACAGTGATGTGGAGAGATAAAGAACAATGAATGAAAGATATGCAAAAAAGTATTGATGATAAAGGAAACAGGCCATTGTAGGCTGTTTGTAGTGTGAAAATGAGAAGCTAGTGCGACTTGGGTGGGGGGGGGGGAGATGGAGAAGGAATGTCAGGGCCCGAGGGCTGAGGGAGAGGTGGGGAGGGGGAGGGGGCAGTCTGGGTTAAAATAATTGAGAAAATTAAATGTTTAAGCCCAGAGGATGCAGACTCCCCAAGCGGAATATGAGGTGCTGTTCCTCCAACTTGCGGTGTTGCTCACTCTGGCCGTGGAGGAGGCCCAGGACCGAGAGGTCGGATATGGAATGGGAGGGGGAGTTGAAGTGCTGAGCCACCGGGAGGTCGGGTTGGTTATTGCGGACCGAGCGGAGGTGTTCGGCGAAACGATCGCCCAAGCGGAGGCTTTATCATCAATACTTTTTTGCATATCATTCATTCATTGTTCTTTATCTCTCCACATCACTGTCTATATCTCTCGTTTCCCTGATCCCTGACCAGTCTGAAGAAGGGTCTCGACCCGAAACGTCGCCTATCTCCTTTGCTCCTTAGATGCTGCTGCACCTGCTGAGTTTCTCCAGCTTTTTGTGTAACACACAAGGGACCAAGTTGTGCTGGAAAAATAATTGTGCTAATGATGCACACCATGAGTTATGTGTAAGTCAAATTGTCTCAGCTTCGCTGATTTACATTGTTCTGCCTAAATGATATTTGCTTGGCAGTTTTTCCTGAGAATTGGATGCACATTAATTTCCAATAAACTAATTGCAGAAATTTATGGCTGGTGATTAACAGTGCTAGTGCATTTTATGTGATGTGATTATTGTTAATCAATGTCAATCAACGCCTCTAATAAGAAAACAATTTACACTGTTAATCAAATTCAAACACTGAGTAGATTCTTAAACATTTTAAATGATTTCATTTTATTATTAATTGTCAGTTTACTTTCAAGCTTCTCTTCAACTTCCTTTCTCTTAATCCAATCTCATTTTCCCGTATGATTTATTTGTTTGTATTGACTTTAATTCCAACTCATTGGCCAGAATTAACTCTCCTCACCTGAACTGCTGCATCATCTTAATCCATAAATCTCATTGGTTAAATCAAAACTCTGCTGGTATTATAATTCAAAGTCCCAGGTGGACCAGATAATGTGCATGCATGGTGAGATGTGCAGTGGAGTCAATGTACAGTTCATGTTTGGGTGTAACTGCGGAGCTTTTTCTGCTCATATCTTAAAACACATGGTGTGGGGCTCAATCACTTGAGTCAATCCTAACTTCTTAAATTCTGCATTAGCTAGCTAAAAGGTTCTGACCTTACCATTGCTGTGGAGTTGTTCCTGTTTTACCTTTAGATCTTGAGTGAAGACATTCAAATCTCACATTTCCCCTATTGCCCCCATCTCCTCCTTAGCACCCATAATCTTCAATGTGTGCTCACAATCTCCTATCTAATATTCCCTCATGTCTTCAGCACTAATCTTCTCAGCTGCATCTTCAGTCTTCATCCTAGACCTTCCCAAGAATCTCACATTCAGCATCACACCTGAACCCACGATTTAATTGTCCACCTCTCCCACATCATCCAGCAAATATTCTGACTACTTCTACCCTGAAATTAGTTCCTCACACAAATTATAATCTTCCATTTTTACTATGGTAGACTCAGAGAAAAAAAAAGAGTTTTGTGCTCCCAAATGTATTCAAGATTAGTGCTAGCATGAATGATGCGTGAAACATGCATTGCCGTTTGCCTGTCTCAATCTAATCTTCTCTTTCATTGTTCCATTGTTCTCTTTCAGTGGAACTCAGCAAATCAGGCAGCATCTGTGGAAGGAATTTGAGATTTCTGGGTCAATGTGCAATTCGTGTTCGAGATCACTATATAACTGTATGAGACGTTGGTTAGACTACATTTGGAATATTGTGTTCAGTTCTGCGCACCATGTTATAGGAAAGATATTGTCAAGCTTGAAAGGGTTCAGAGATTTGCGAGGATGTTGCCAGGACTAGAGGGTCTGAGCTACAGGGAGAGGTTGGGTGGGCTGGGTCTCTATTCCTTGGAGCACAGGAGGATGAGGCATGATCTTATAGAGGTGTACAAAATCATGAGGGGAATAGGTTGGGTAAATGCACAGAGTCTCTTGCCCAGAGTCGAGGAGCCTGGGACATTCAGTGCATTCAGAAAGTATTCAGACCCATTCACTTTTTCCACATTTTGTTATGTTACAGCCTTATTCTGAAATGGATTATTTATTTATTTTTAAATCATCAATCTACACACAATGCCCAATAATAAAAAAGTGAAAACAGGTGTTTAGAATTTTTTGTAAAGTAATTAAAAATAAATAACTGAAATATCATATTTACATAAGTATCAGACCCTTTGCTCAGTACTTTGTTGAGGCACCTTTGGCAGCGATTACAGCCTCAAGTCTTCTTGGGTATGACGTTACATGCTTGGCACACCTGTATTTGGGTAATTTCTCCCATTCTTCTCTGCAGATCCTCTCAAGCTCTGTCAGGTTGAATGGGGAGTGTCGATGCACAGCTATTTTCAGGTCCCTCCAGGGATGTTTGATTGGGTTCAAGTCTGGGCTCTGGCTGGGCCACTCAAGGACATGCACTGACTTGTCATGAAGCCACTCCTGCATTGTCTTGGCTGTGTGCTGTTGGAAGGTGAACCTCCACCACAGTCTGAGGTCCAGAACGCTCTGGAGCAGGTTTTCATCAAGGATCTCTCTGTGCTTTGCTCCGTTCATCTATCCCTCGATCCTGGCTAGTCTCCCAGTTCCTACCACTGATAAACATCCCTACAGCATGATGCTGCCACAACCATGCTTCACCATAGGTATGGTATTGGCCAGGTGATAGACAGTGCTTGGTTTCCTCCAGACGTGATGATTGGATTCAGTTCAAAGAATTCAATCTTGGTTTCATCAGACCAGAGAATTCTGTTTCTCATGGTCTGATAGACCTTTAGGTGCCTTTTGGCAAACTCCAAGCGGGCTGTCATGTGCCTTTTCCTGTGGAGTGGCTTCTGTCTGGCCAATCTACCATAACGGTCTGATTGGTGGAGTGCTGCAGATATAATTATCCTTCGGGAAGGTTCTTCCATCTCCACAAAGGAACTCTGGAACTCTGACAGAGTGAAGGGGCTGTCCCACTTGGGTGCCCTAATGCGCAAGTTCTGGCGAGTTAGGCCTCGACTCATACTCGCAGCATGGTCGACACGAGTTCGTAGGGGGTCTTCGTAACTCTCCTTTGTGTTCGAGAGTAGTTCCCGTGTACCCATGGCCTCAGCTAGGTCGCAGCGCATTTTTCAACATATTAAAAAATGCCCACGAGTAAAAAAAGGTCGCCATGGAAAAAAATTGATACTTTTTTTACTCGTAGGTTTAGTCGTAGTAGGTCATAGCAGGTCGTAGTAGGTTGGCATGTTAGTCGTAGATAATCGAGGATAGTCGAAGGTAGTCTTCATCATAATCGAAGGGAGGTCGAAGGAGGTCGTTTTCACTCTCCACTATTTGGTGTCCAATTTTCCAGAAGTTAGTCATAGCTAGTCGTAGCTGGTCGAAGCTAGTCTTCAACATAGTCGAAGGAGGTCTTCAACATGACATTTTTTTCAAACTCTCCTAAACTTTTCTAAACTCGCCAATTAGGTCGCCCAAGTGGGACAGCCCCTTGATCATCGGATTCTTGGTCGCCTCACTGACCTCGGCCCTTCTCCCCCGATTGCTCAGTATGGCCGGGCAACCAGTTCAATGAAGAGTCCCGGTGGTTCCAAAGTTTGTCCATTTAAGAATTGCGGAAGCCACTGTGCTCTTTGGGACCTGCAATGCTGCAGAAATTGTTTTAAACCCTTCCCCAGATCTGTGTCTCGACGCAATCCTGTTTTGAAGGTCTCCGGCCAATTCCTTCGTCTTCATGGCTTGGATTTTGCTCTGACATGCACTGTCAACTGTAGGACCTTATATAGACAGGTGTGTGCCTTTCAAAATCATGAACAATCAATTTAATTTACCACTGGTAGACTCCAATCAAGTTGTAGAAACATCTCAAGGATAATCAATGGAAACAGGATGCATCTAAGCTCTATTTTGAGTGTCATAGCAAAGGGTCTGAATACTTTCTGAATGCACTTTAGGTTCAAAGTGAAGGGAAAAGATTTAACAGGAATCCGAGGGGTAACGTTTCCACACAAAGGGTGGTGGATTTATTCAACAAGCTGTCAGATGAGATCGTTGAGGATGGGACTATCCCAAGTTTTAAGAAACAGTAAGTCAGGTACATGAATAGGACAGGTTTGAAAGGATATGGACCAAGTGCAGGCAGGTGGGACTAATGTAGCTGGGACATGTGTGGGCAAGTTGGGCCGAAGGGCTTGTTTCCACACTGTATCTCTATGACTCCATGACACTTGCAGGATTGAAGAAAGGCCCTGTCACAAAATGTGAACTGTCCATTACCTTCCACAGATGCTGCTTGATCTGTTAAGTTCCTCCAGCAGTTTGCTTGTGCTGGCATTTCCCACCTTCATATGCATGGACAGGGAATCTTTATTTTATAATAATGAAGCAACTCTTGACTTGCTTTAAATTTGTGGACCATTAACCAAACTTAAGTTATTTATATTTTAATTGGCAAGAAATATTAAAATAGCAGCACTGAAGTTAAAAATGCCGCACCCCCTCAAGTTGCTGTCCAGATGTCACCATAAGTTGCAACCAGCATGTTCTTGTCAACCTGCTGGAATCTCGCCTCCATTAATATATGTGATTGTAGACAATTAGATTGTGTGAATCCTAGGCTTCAGTCAAAATGTGTGAAACAATACAAACATTTTACTGTGTGTTGAGATCATCTTCAAATTTGCTATTTTTGAATAAAAAATGTTCCAAATAAAAATCCTTACTGTCTCGTGAAATTAAAGTGATGCAGAATTAAGAAAGAAAACTCCAAATGTTGTTTATTTTCAGCAGTTCCAATCCCGTGGCTCATTTGGCTATGCTGACTGATGTTTTTTCTGCTCTTCACACAAAGGGTGGTGGGTTTATGGAACAAGCTGCCAGAGGAGGTAGTTGAGGCTCGGACTATCCCATAATTTAAGAAACAGTTAAATAGGTACATCGATAGGACAGGTTTGGAGGGTTATGGATTAAGCGCAGGCAAGTGGGACTAGTGTGGCTTGTATATTGTTGGCTGGTGTGGGCGAGTTGGGCCGAAGGGCCAGTTTCCACACTGTATCACTCTATGACTCTATGACTCTTTGACCCAACTTCAGTCTGATATGCCATATTTTTATTCTTCAAGAAGACCATTGTCCATTTATCAATGCTGAAGCCACAGTATCCAGACACTACGGAAATTTCCAGCAATCAGCCATGATTGGAACACTAGTTCCCATGCCTTTGCTATAGTCCCCACTAAGATATCTAGACAGTCATAGGCAAGCTTCATAAAACTCAGAGGTGTTATCAATATTGTGTGCTGATAAATTAATATGCACAATTCACAACATTCACAATGTTTCCATTTTTTTTCTTGTCAGGAAATTAGAAGAGAGTGTGCACGGCTGATCAATCACTCTGAGAGATGCAGATGGTTCAATGCCACTATAATTTCTGATTTATATATGTTTAAATTAGTTGTTGTTTTTCTTTACCCTCAACTGGCACAATCCATCAATAGATGGCATTTGGCTTACTTGTGTTGCTAATCTGTCTGATATATTTGATCAGTTGAACATTTTGAATCTGCCATTACAGTGCAGAAAGTGCAATCACTTTGACCAAGATGACAAAATTGCTGCAATTTCTGTGTTGTAGCTAGCACATTTCAAATAGCAGCATGGCCATGTTTCATAATGCGCCTTGAGAAACAAAAATGGAAAGACCATTCTACAGGGAACTGCAAAATCTACCAGTAATTATTTTATGGTAGATTTGAATACCCTCAATAATCTGTGATTAATTTGCTGGATAGAAACACAAATATATATTTGGAGTTACATTATAAAACCTGATGGTTACACAAAAAGCTGGAGAAACTCAGCGGGTGCAGCAGCATCTAAGGAGCGAAGGAGATAGGCGACGTTTCGGGTCGAGACCCTTCTTCAGACTGATCAGGGAGACGAGAGATATAAACAGTGATGTGGAGAGATAAGGAACAATGAATGAAAGATATGCAAAAAAGTATTGATGATAAAGGAAGCAGGCCATTGTAAGCTGTTAGTGGTGTGAAAATGAGAAGCTAGTGCGACTGGGTTGGGGGGGGGAGGAGATGGAGAAGGAATGTCAGGGCCCGAGGGCTGAGGGAGAGGTGGGGAGGGGAGGGGCAGTCTGGGTTAGCAGAATTGAGAAAATTCAATGTTTAAGCCCAGAGGATGCAGACGCCCCAAGCGGAATATGAGGTGCTGTTCCTCCAACTTGCGGTGTTGCTCACTCTGGCCGTGGAGGAGGCCCAGGACCGAGAGGTCAGATACGGAATGGGAGGGGGGAGTTGAAGTGTTGAGCCACCGGGAGGTCGGGTTGGTTATTGCGGACCGAGCGGAGGTGTTCGGCGAAATGATCGCCCAGCCTCCGCTTGGTCTCACCGATGTAGATCAGCTGGCATCTGGAGCAACGGATGCAGTAGATGAGGTTGGAGGAGGTGCAGGTGAACCTCTGTCGGACCTGGAATGTCTGCTTGGGTCTCTGAAAGGAGTGGATGGGGGAGGTGAAGGGACAAGTGTAGCATCTCTTGCGGTTGCAAGGGAAAGTGCCCGGGGAAGGAGTGGAGCGGGAGGGAAGGGAAGAATTGACAAGGGAGTTGCGGAGGGAGCGGTCTTTGTGGAAGGCAGACAGGGGGGGAGATGGGAAGATGTGGCGAGTGGAGGGGTCACGTTGGAGGTGGCGAAACTGGCGGAGGACTATCTGTTGTATGTGCTGGCTAGTGGGGTGAAAGGTGAGGACCAGGGGGACTCGGCCCTTGTTATGAGTGGGGGAATGGGGAGAGAGGGCAGTGTTGCGGGGTATGGAGGAGACCCTGGTGCGAGCCTCATCTATAGTGGGGGAGGGGAAACCCCGTTCTCTGAAGAACGAGGACATTTGTGATGACCTGGTGTGGAACACGTCATAATAAAACCTGATGCTACTTTAAGAGAAAGACTGTTGGCAGGTCAAGCTACCGAGAGATCACAGTTGAGCCTTCTTTGGTTTAGCTGCCATGCTAATGGTGGTATTTAAAGGGTTGGTAAATAAATTATTAAAAGATAAAGGATTTGAAATTGACGAACTCGCATAGAAGAGTTGAGTGTTAGGGAACATCATGTATGTTCTTTTAAATGGTGGAACATGCTTGTTGGACTAATTGGCCTACTTTTTTACTTGTGCTCTTGTATGTTCTTGTGATTATATCTGGCTCTTGAAAGCCATTCCAACAGCTTTATCGCATATTTTAGTGCAACTGGAAAATCACTTGACTCAGCTAAAGAAGAAAGAAGGAATCGTCTGGATGTTGATTACTAACTTCAAATTACATAAATTCATTAAAGAGAGGAAAGTTCAGGCACTTCATTGAATTGGACCTACAATTTTTCATGAAATGGTATTTAATCCTTTTGAGCAAACTCATGGTATTACATTCAAATGGGCAATGATGAATATCAGTTGATAACAATAGATATTGTTGTCATTCTTTTTCTGTTGAAGTTGATTTTATTCCTCAAATTTAAAATATTAAACTATTTTAATACTGCATGCAATAAATATTTTGGTCTCAAATTAATTGGCCTCCTACAAAAGCACTTTACTGGATTGAATAACCCATATTTCTAAATGGTTACAGGACAAAAAAATAACTGTACATCACTGTTCTAAATTTTCAGACAATTTTATGAACTGATTTTGTTGTCGCTTGGGTGAGGGGGGGGCAGAAATATTCAATAATCTGGTTAACTTCAATGTTACTGATGCAGAGGGGGAAGCTGTACGTATTCAAACTGCAGGATGCATCTTCAGTTGGTCTAGCCACTTCCAAGTGAAATAAAAATCCTGTATGAAGCTGAAATCTTTAATGAACAACTAAACATGAAAGAAGGGTCTTGACTCGAAACGTCTCCCATTCCTACTCTCCAGAGATGCTGCTTGTTACTCCAGCTTTTTGTGTCTATCTTCAAACTAAACATGAAAGCAAAAGTGAAATCAAAGAATAAATACATCTATTTCTGAGAGAATTTTGTGCAAGCCAGTGGCTTATCACATTTTTTGCAAGAAAATCCAATTTTCAGTCTAATCCTCATCCAAGAGCCACTAACATAAAATCTCATCCAATGTTAACCCGATATAAAACCAGATCTTTATATTTTTTGTCACATTTATAAGCACAAGTGCCATTGTTCCCACTGCTCCACTTTGCTGCCTCTGTACTTTTTCACCATCTCGGCAATCCAACCCATATTCACTCGCTTTTTGCTTGTCAACAGTCTCAACAGCGCTCATGTTTCTTTGAATACTTCTTGGGCTTCACCCTCCCACATTCCCCCCCTCCCCCCTCCCCCCTCTGATTGAAGAGCTGGTTTCAATCGAATGATCTTCTTCTTTTCGTGTCCATCTCAGTACAAATGTTGGCCTTGCTGAAAAGGACGCAAGCTTCCAGCAACAATCAGTGGAAGCCATCACTTGTCGCAATAGATGATGGTGGTAGCAGAATTAGCTCAGGGTACTTCCAGTTTCCAGCCCCGCAACATGGATACCTCTGCTATGTGGCCACATGAATGATTAAACCACAGGTTTAAACCTTCCTTCCAAACAGCAATAAATATTAGTATTTCAGAGGGTGCATGCAGAAAGTTGGCCTTAACAGTTGCTTTGAATGCCTAGACCTTTCTGACTGATAGGCAGCTTTTGATTTCCTGTGGTCATCAGATATACAGTAGCTGGCACAGCTGCAGAATGAAGGAACCATGACTGGCAGACTTACAAGCATAGATCTGAGTTATGGCCTGGTACGTTTCTATTTCGCAACAGGTCATCGCTCAGCTAACATAGGTCAAACACAGCAGGGGAAGCTATAAGAAGAAAGACAAGAAGAAAGAAAAGAAGATTTCTCAAACATAGACCATATCAGCAGAGTGTATTACATTAACCAAGAGTGACTGAATCACTCAGGATGGAAATAAACCATTTGCCCACTGAGTTCACACCAAACGTGTCAATCTGCAATAGTTCTACATGAATCTCATTTTATTCTCCTCACATTCTGAACAATTCACCCCAGATTTGTCCGTGTTACCAACAATTGCCGTCAATTTTGACTTGGGAGGAAACTAGACTACCAGGAGAAAGTCCATATGTTCTCAGGGAGTCAGCATCACAGAGCAAATTGATTTTGCTGGCAGAAGCTCCAATTTTATCATTGTGCCACCTGTTGAGAGCAATTTTTTCCCCTGCACTTCAGTGATCATCACTGTTTGAAGGTCTTTGTTTCCCTCGGGTGATAGTGATTAGTGACAGCCATCACTTGAGAAATCTTTCAAACCAAATTTATAATGTTAATCATGGAATAATGCATAAATAATTATCTCCATTGTGTGATCTCAGTCTACCGAGTGCTTTAATTTTTCCTATTGCTCCCACGAGCAGTTTCTACAGAACTTGCAATATGATGGGGAATGGTTGCTAATTTTCAACTGATGGGCAAAAGGTAAACAAATGTGTGTATCTGTGAATCTCTGGGGTTCACAAAAAATACAAGGAGATGGTTGAATACTGCCAATATCCCAAGCCTTGTAATGTGTTAGAGAAACATATGTCTACACATGTAGAGTCTGATATGGAGGCCAGAGATAATGGCTAAAATTGCTCTAGTAGCATTCACATCGTTCATTGCAATCTGAGTTGAATTAAAATTTCACATGAACAGTTAGAAACATAGAAAATAGGTGCAGGAGGAGGCCATTCAGCCCTTTGAGCCAGCACCGCCATTCATTGTGATCATGGCTGATCATCCGCTATCAATAACCCGTGCCTGCCTTCTCCCCATATCCCTTGACTCCACTAGCCCCAAGAGCTCTATCTAACTCTCTCTAAAATCCATCCAGTGATTAGGCCTCCACTGCCCTCTGTAGCAGGGAATTCCATAAATTCACAACCCTCTGGGTAAAAAAGTTTTTTCTCACCTCAGTCTTAAATGACCTCCCCTTTATTCTAAGACTGTGGCCCCTGATTCTGCTCACCCAACATTGGGAACATTTTTCCTGCATCTAGCTTGTCCAGTCCTTTTATAATTTTGTATGTCTCCATAAGATCCCGTCTCATCCTTCTAGACTCCAGTGAATACATGCTTAGTCTTTTCAATCTTTCCTCATATGACAGTCCTGCCATCCCAGGGATCAATCTCCTGAACCTACGCTGCACTGCCTCAATCATAAGGATGTCCTTCCTCAAATTAGGAGACCAAAACTGTACACAACACTCCAGATGTGGTCTCACCAGGGCCCTATACAACTGCAGAAGAACCTCTTTACTCCTGTACTGAAATCCTCTTGTTATGAAGGTCAACATTCCATTAGCTTTCTTTACTGCCTGCTGTACCTGCATGCCAACTTTCAGTGACTGGTGTACAAGGACACCCAGGTCTCCCTATACCTCCCCCTTACCTAACCTCATTGAGATAATAATCTGCCCCCTTGTTTTTTGCCGCCAAAGTGGATAACCTCACATTTACCTATATTATACTGCATCTGCCACACATCTGCCCACTCACTCAACCTGTCCAGGTCCCCCTGCAACATCCTAACATCCTCTTCACAGTTCACACTGCCACCCAGCTTTGTGTCATCTGCAAACTTGCTAGTGTTGCTCCTAATTCCCTCTTCCAAATCATTTTAGTCACCTGTCTCCCGTGCGGGACCTTATCAAAGGCTCTCTGAAAGTCTAGATACACTAGATCCACTGGCTCCCCTTCATCCATTTTACTTGTCACATCCTCAAAAAATTCCAGAAGATTAGTCAAGCATGATTTCCCTTTCATCAATCCATGTTGACTTGGACTACTGCTATCCAAATGCTCCATTATTACCTCTTTAATAATTGACTTCAGCATCTTTCCCACAACCGAATTCAGGCTAACTGGTCTGTAATTCCCCGTTTTCTCTCTCGCTCCTTTCTTGAAAAGTGGGATAACATTAGCTATCCTCCAATCCACAGGAACTGATCCTGAATCTATTGAACAATGGAAAATGTTCACCAATACATCCACTATTTCTAAAGCCACCTCCCTGAGCACTCTGGGATGCAGACCATCAGGCCCAGGGATTTATCATCCTTCAGTCCCATTAGCCTACCCAATACTATTTCTTGCCTAATGAAAATTTCTTTCAGTTCCTCAACCCCCTTAGATCTTCTGTCCTCCAGTACATCTGGGAGATTGTTTGTGTCCTCCTTAGTGAAGACAGATCCAAAGGACCTATTCAACTCTTCTGCCATTTCCTTGTTGCCCATAATTATTTCACCCGTATCTGCCTTCAAGGGACCCACATTTGACTGTGCTACTCTTTTTCCCTTAACATATCTAAGGAAGCTTTTACTGTCTTTCTTTATATTCCTGGCCAGCTTCCCTTTGTACGTTATCTTTTCAGCCTGTATTGCCCGTTTGGTTTCCTTCGGTTGTCCTATGAAAGTTTCCCAATCCTCTGGCTTCTGGGCACTCTTTGCTGTGTTATACATCTTTTCTTTTAGTTTTATTCTATCCCTAACTTCTCTTGTCAGCCACGGTTGCCTCCTACTCCCCTTAGAATCTTTCTTCCTTTTTGGAATGAAATTATCCTGCGTCTTCCGGATTATGCCCAGAAATTCCTGCCATTGCTGTTCCACCGTCATTCCTGCTAGGATCCCTTTTCAGTCTACTTTGGCCAGCTCCCCTCTCATGCCTTCATAGTCCCCTTTGCTCAACTGCATCACTGCCACTTCTGATTTAATGTTCTCCTTCTCAAATTGCTGATTAAAACAAATCATATTATGATCACTACCTCCAAACGGTTCCTTTACCTCGAGTTCTCTTATCAAATCTGGTTCATTGGACAACACTAAATCCAGAATTGCCTTTTCTCTGGTTGGCTCCATTACAAGCTGCTCTAAGAATACATCTCGGAGGCATTCTACAAACTCTCTTTCTTGGGGTCCTGAACCAACCTGATTTTCCCAGTATACCTGCATATTGAAATCCCCCATCACCACAGTGGCATTACCTTTGTTACATGCCAGTTTTAACTCCTGCTGCAACTTACACCCTACATCAGGGCTATTATTTGGGGGTCTGTAAATAACACCAATTAGTGTCTTGCCTTTACAATTCCTCAACTCAATCCACAGTGACTCTACCTCGTCAATCCGTATGTCTTCCCTCACAAGGGACTAAATTCCATCCCATACCAGCAGAGCTACCCCCCCCCCCCCCCGCCCACCCTTTCTATAGGATGTATAACCCTGAATATTAAGTTCCCAGGCCCAATCCTCCTGCAACCACATCTCAGTAATCCCCACAATGTCATATCTACCAACCGCTAACTGAGCCTCCTCATCTACTTTACTTCTTATACTTCGCGCATTCATATACAATACTTTTAATTCCTTACGCATCTCATCTTTCACATCGGTCCCTATTACACTTGGCCATACTCTCCTAGCCCTTTGTGAGCTTCCTTTCCCATTAATTCTGGGGTCATTAACCATCCTTTTACTCTCTTTCCCTTTAACTCCATCGTCGACTATTTCTTTTTACACTCCACCACCCTTATTCAGTTTAAAACCACCCGTGTAGCAATGGAAAACCTGCCTGCCAGAATGCTGGTCCCCCACCAGTTAAGATGCAATCTGTCCCTTTTGTACAGTTCCCCCTTACTCCAAAACAGATCCCAGTGATCTAAGAATCTAAATCCTTGCTCCCTGCACCAGTTACTCAGCCACACAGTCAGGTCCCATATTACGCTGCAGAATATTCATCCCCTTCTTTCTGACATCATTTGTGCCGACATGCACTACCACATCCGGCTGCTCACCTTTGCCCTTGAGGATTTTCTGCACTCTGTCCGTGACATCCTGGATCCTGGCACCAGGAAGGCAGCACACCATCCTCGAATCCTATCTGTTGCTGCAGAAACCCCTGTCCATACCTCTCACAATGGAGTCTCCAACTACAGTGGCGTTGCCTGATGTTGGCCTCTTTGGTCTTGGCTCAACAGCCCTTTTTGCTTCGCAAGCCAGTCCGCCGCTCAGTGTTTTAACGTCTTCTGTCCCTACAGCTTCTAAGTGAGTTAACCTGTTCACAAGATGTACAACACCCGGGGACCTTTGCATTCCAAGTTTCCCTCCCTTTCTCACCGTCACCCACTTTCTCTCTTCCAGTACCTTAGGTGTAACAATCTCACTGTTGGACTTGTCGAGGAACGAATCAGTTTCTCGGATGAACCTAAGGTCATCCACTTGCTTCTCCAGTTCCCCAACACGGTCCTTCAGGAACTGTACCTGGATGCACTTCTCACATTTGTAGCAACCGGAGGCACCAGCAGTTTCCTTGACCTCCCACATACTGCAAGCATCACACTGAATCAGCTTGCTTGACATCACCTTCTTTCATCTCTCCCTCTCCAGCGTTTTGCGTAGCCTTCTCTCCTCAACCTCCTCGCCGAAGACTCTGGAGTCAAAAACAAGCACTTTTCTCACAAGGCACGTCCCTCACTGCTGCTCCCTAAGAGCTGTCTTGCTGATATTGACTGATAAATTGCCTAATTTACCAATTTACAAACCAAATTCCTCAGTTTACAACTGTTTTTCCCCTCTGATTCACTTCCAACTCTCCTCCCACTCGGGCTAGAGCCAACCTGTGTTTTCTCCTGCTTATCTTTGTTGCTTCCAAATCCACGGGAGCTCTGAGTAAAGTCTGCCTGTGCTTTGCCTCTTCTTTTCAACTGATTTCACCCTCTGACTCACTTCTAACTCTCCTCCCACTCGGGCTAGCGCCAATCAGTGTTTTCTCCTGCTTATCTTTGTTGCTGTTCTTCCAAATCCACGGGAGCTCAAAGTCTGCCTGTGCTTTGCCTCTCCTTTTCAACTGTTTTCACATATGGAATGAAGGGATATAGACAATGTGCAGGCAGATGGGATTACTTTAAATTGGTATCATAGCGGGTGCTGACACTGTGGGCTGAAAAGCCTATTCCCGTGCTGTACTTTTATATGTTCAATACTATAATGACCACTGGTATAATGCTTGGTATCACAGATATGCAGATAAAGCTGAGCATTTTCCAGTTCATGAAGGTTATTCACTAGAATTTTTACAAAATCCTGTGTAGTTCAGGTTCTCATGGGATTTCTTCATATTTTTTGACATTGTGTGTGATGTCATTCTTTATGCGGTGTATTTTAGAGCCTGGCCAATCAAGTTCCTTACCTTTGCAATAAACTTTGTGTGGAATCTCAACTTCATCCCCCCACCCCCGTGAACTGGCAATTGCATTGGTATACCTGAGCTGTAACATAGAAACATAGAAAATAGGTGCAGGAGTAGGCCATTCGGCCCTTCGAGCCTGCACCGCCATTCAATGTGATCATGGCTGATCATCCAACTCAGTATCCCGTACCTGCCTTCTCTCCATACCCCCTGATCCCTTTAGCCACAAGTGCCACATCTAACGCCCTCTTAAATATAGCCAATGAACTGGCCTCAACTACCTTCTGTGGCAGAGAATTCCAGAGACTCACCACTCTCTGTGTAAAGAATGTTTTCCTCATTTCGGTCCTAAAGGAATTCCCCCTTATCCTTAGACTGTGACCCCTTGTTCTGGACTCCCCCAACATCGGGAACAATCTTCCAGCATCTAGCTTGTCCAACCTCTTAAGAATTTTGTAGGTTTCTATAAGATCCCCCCTCAATCTTCTAAATTCCATCGAGTACAAACCGAGTCTATCCAATCTTTCCTCATATGAAAGTCCTGACATCCCAGGAATCAGTCTGGTGAATCTTCTCTGTACCCCCTCTATGGCAAGGATGTCTTTCCTCAGATTTGGAGACCAAAACTGTACGCAGTACTCCAGGTGTGGCCTCACCAAAACCCTGTACAACTGCAGTAGAACCTCCCTGCTCCTATACTCAAATCCTTTCGCTATGAATGCTAACATACCATTTGCTTTCTTCACTGCCTGCTGCACCTGCATGCCTACTTTCAATGACTGGTGTACCATGACACCCAGGTCTCGTTGCATCTCCCCCTTACCTAATCTGCCACCATTCAGATAATAGTCTACCCTCATGTTTTTGCCACCAAAGTGGATAACCTCACATTTATCCACATTGTACTGCATCTGCCATGCATCTGCCCATTCACTCAGCCTATCCAAATCACCCTGCAGCCTCCAAGCATCCTCCTCACACCTAACTATACCCCCCAGCTTGGTATCATCTGCAAATTTGGAGATGTTGCATTGAATTCCCTCGTCCAAATCATTAATATATATTGTAAATAGCTGGGGTCCCAGCACTGAGCCTTGCGGCACCCCACTAGTCACTGCCTGCCATTCTGAAAAGGACCCGTTTACTCCTACCCTTTGCCTCCTGTCTGCTAGCCAGTTCTCTATCCACATCAATACTGAACCCCCAATACCGTGTGCTTTAAGTTTGTATGCTAATCTCTTATGCGGGACCTTGTCGAAAGCCTTCTGAAAGTCTAGATATAACACATCCACTGGTTCTCCCTTATCCACTCTACTAGTTACATCCTCAAAAAATTCTATCAGGTTTGTCAGACATGATTTACCTTTCGTAAATCCATGCTGACTTTGTCCAATGATTTCACCACTTTCCAAATGCGCTGCTATCCCATCTTTAATAACTGACTCTAGCAGTTTCCCCACTACCGCCTGCAGATACACCTGCACCTGCAGGTAACACCTGCAGATACACAAACAACTGTTGCAAACTCACCTCAAAATCCAGGCAGAGCCAGTATCTCAACTTGTGGTGCTTATCCACCCTCCTATCCTTTCGGGGACAAGTCAATCTCTAATATTAGAGAATCTGAAAAAGAAAAGGAACAGATGTTGACATAAGCTGAGAAGAGAAGTAATAATAAAAATGTTGTGTTTTCATATCCAACATCCCATTCTGAAGATGAAGAAGACATGGGATGAGAGAAGGGTATGCCTTTCGCAGAGGACACTACTCATATCAACAATTACACTGGAGTATAATGGAACACTTTCTATTTGCCTCAATGAGTGGCAGGAAGGATGTAACATAATTACAAATGTATTAAATCTTTAGTGCTGTTGTTGCATCTTTTTTTCTGTAAAGCTGCATTAGGTAAGAATTTCATTGTTCCAGTTCATTTCCAGTACATATGACAAATAAGCATACTTGAGTCTTGACAATCAAGGCAAATCAGTCTGTTCAATTTGTACTGTATTTACCATCCTTAACATACACTTTTTCCAGAATATTCCTTTACCGGTATATTGTGACTCTAGAATGTTCTATCAATAAAATGTATTGCAGTCATTCACACTGATAGCACCTCGTAAAACAACAATCTTTACTATAAAGAACAAAGGCAGCACGCAATTTAGCACATTAACAACTTCAGGCGCTCCTCCAAATTACATTTGACTTTGCATGCGCAATATTTTACCATTCTTTCATTGTTGCTGCTCTACAATATGGAACTCCGTCCATATCAACAATTTGGGAATACCATCTCAAGATAATTTGAATAAGGATGATCTTCTGACACCTACTTCCAATGAATAACATATGTTTTAAAATAATCCTGTGAGATCTGCTCTCTGCAGGTATCAATGTTCAACAATCAACAGAGCTGGCCCTCAGTGTCCTTCACTATTTCTTCCCACTATTTCCTATTAATGTGCCTCTTTGATGCTTAAGTGTCCACCATTCCAGCTCTTACAGGAGCCTGTGCATTTTCCCTCAACTGCTTTCAATTATCATCAGCCATACTTCACACTATCACAGGACAGATTCCCTTCCAACGTCATTCTCAGCAGCCATTCTTGAACTTTCACAGGTGTAAAGAGCACACTGACTGGTTGTATCATGTCCTGGTTCAGCAGCTCAAACACTCAGGAAAAAATGAAATAACAGAGGATGGTATTTACTGCCAAGTCTATCACAGATACTGATCTTCCCATCATCAAAAGGATACACAAAAAGGCAGCAAGTATCACCAAAACCATCACCACCCTTTCTAGGCTCTAATTTCACTCTTACCATTGGAAATAAGGTACTGGTATATCGTGACTATCAGGTTTAAGAATGGCTTCTTCCCAACAACCAGAAGACTCTTGAACAATACACAACGCCAATCTCAACTATGAACTATGGACTGTCTTTGGTTGCACTTTTTAGCATGAATACTGGCGTTATTTATCTTTATTGAATTTTGCTTTGTTATATATTATCTATGTTCATTGTGTTTACAGGCTTGTTAAGCTGCTGCAAGTAAGAATATCATTGTTCCATGTCAGTACATCTGACAATTAAGCAATCTTGTGATTCTTGATTCCTGGCTATTTCAACTATTTTGTCTTAAAGAGTTACAGCCTGGTTTAGAGTGGTGTTGGACACTAACATTTCCAGGCCTCCTGTTGATGTGAGCAGCAAATTAACAGCTTGGTTAGTGCTGACAGCATGCAGCAATCATTTACACATTAGTCAAAACTGATTTGAACTGCTGATCACATCCCGATGAACTGGCAAAGTGCATTGTGTTCTAAGTATTTCTTTTCAGCAGTTGACAATGCACCTTCACCACCACGTCTGTCCCAAATGCTACAACCTAAACATGTGATCTATATTTTCAGCTCTCGGGTTCCTCAAGCTTCCTGACAATAAGATAAGTACACAAATAAAGCCTTAATGCTCACCTGCTGTGAAAGAGTTTCTTGAAACGACATTTACTGAAAGGTTATCTGCTGCACTTTGGAGTAGTTTGCACATTAAATCATGATGCAATATCATTATTGCTGGATACTTAAACTGGAAGAATGTTGTGCATTAACAGCAGAAACAACTAGGTGACAATAGCTGAAGAGGGAAAACCGATAAATGTAATTTCTCCAAAAACATTGGGTATCAGTTAGGTTGAGCTTCATTGAGCCTTGGAAATGTCAGTGCTTCTATGAGCTGACGTTGAGTTAAACAGCAGCAGATAGTTGCAGATCTCCCGAAGACATATTCCCTGCTTACTTCTTTTAATTATTAATAGCTGTTAATTTGCCCATTGCCTTAATTTCTTATTTTCCGTCATGTTCCTTCCATGCAAAATATTTCCAGAATCTTCCAGTCGAGTTTGTGCATATGGATAAGACAGTACACCAATGGCTTCCTTCCCTGTACTGGCAACTATGTGCAAGTTGCCTGTGCTTGCAACAGCCAGTGAACGCAAAGTGCTTGGGTTTCGGCCTAATGCAGGCACAAAGAATCATTGTGAGCACATGTAACAATTGGCACAGTTACTGATGTATCACAGTGTCCGTGAACCACTTGGGTTTCATCACCAACATTGTTCAGCTGATTCACAACCACAGGGAATGGCTAATGAGTGGCACATGCAAGGATCTCTGCGTTGTGACCAAGTGACCAGAAGTTCCAACCTCCTTGAAGCCACCAAATTCTTAATTGGCAACTATCAGACAAAGAATATTATTTCAAAGCCTGATTGATGATACCCAGAAGAAAGTCAATGAATAAAGCTAACAGCAGTTTGGAAAAGGTCATGGGAATGCTGCACAAATTATTGATTATGAGTTGAAGATTTGCTTCAGCTGCTTGGATATTTCTGGAGGCTCTTTTTTGACATCACCTATTCCAGAATATGTGCTGTTCTAGGCTGTGTGCCATAGGATGCACTGTTGTGATGATCATATGTGCTGAAAAAAACATGGGAAGAGTAGGGTGGCATGGTGGCACAGTGGCAGAGTTGCTGGCTTACAGCGCCTGAGATCCGGGTTCAATCCTGACTATGGGTTCTGTCGGTATGGAGTTTATATGTTCTCCCCTGCGTAGCTTTTCTCTGGAAGCTCCAATTTCCTCCCACACTCCAAAGACATACAGGTTTGTAGACTAATGGGCTTGGTAAAATTGTAAAATTGTAAATTGTCCCTCGTCTTTAGGATAGTGTTAATGAGCAGGGATCATTGTCGGCGTGGATTCGGTGGGACGAAAAGCCTGTTTCCATGCTGTATCGCTAAATTAAACTGAACCACAGTATTCATAACCTGTGACCAAATGCAAGTGGAGGAAAAAGAAAAAGGGAAATAGGATGAAGGTGGTAACCCCATAATATCTCAGCTCCTATATTGCTAGTCCAAATTAAAGATTATGCGGTAGTTGTAGAAAATGTTTAGTTACAATGATATAAATGCCCATAATGCACACATGTAGAGGCCATTCTTAAATCTTTAATGTTATTGATAATAGTAAGATTAAACAAGAACTTACCAGTTTGAAGTTTGATCTTTATTTTATGAGGAGTCGAGTTGAGGGACTACGTGAAGAACCCCGTACAGCCGTTCGTGCGTCAATCTTCAAAGCAACGGTGTGAAATCACAGCAAATAATAACTGAAGTATAATATAAGATAAAGACTAGAACTACCAGATGAAATCTATGAGGGCTGGGAGCGGAGGGCACGTAGTCCCTCAACTCGACTCCTCATAAAATAAAGATCAAACTTCAAACTGGTAAGTTCTTGTTTAATCTTACTATTTTACTTCGGAGTCACGTGAGTGACTACGTGAAGACTTCAAAGCTCTGTGATTTCATGCCGTGTGAAACGAGTATACACAACCACAGCTGCTTCATTGACAAATGAAGGGAAAACATTCATAATGCATACAGTCATAACATAGATGTAAAACATGCTGATGCTGTTTAAATGAAACAATAATATTTCCATCTCTCACCCAGATGGAACATATAACCAGAACATAAATAGAGTTAACAATACTCCTGGTGCACCAATGGGTCATTACAGATGTTTGGAGATTTATTCGATGGACCATACTCCAGCCGCAACAATGCGACCCAGCGGAACATAAATACCCTTGCTGCTGATGTTGTAGCAGCCCTGGTGGAATGAGATCTGGAAACAGAATCCATTAGTACATAACATAACTCCGTTTTCCTCATGGAATGCCATGAACAATACGTTCTCCCAAATACTTTGTGACTAACAACATTGCTAGTCCAGAACTCCAAGGTTCTTGATGACCTTGACATATGGTTGTATACATGTGTGCTTACCTTATCAAAGGTCCCCTGGTATGCCTGTGACTATTTTGAGACCTGACCCCCTTCTGGTCTGCTCAAGTCTTTATAACATATTATATATTATAATTTACAGACATTATCATCCTGTACCATCACAATTATTTAGCGACTGAACCTGCTGCACTAAACCAGAGCCAGAAGGATAACTACCTAATCCAGCCAAATTTAAGGATATAGTTGCTGCCTCCTGGTGAAATAGTGTTCACAAATATCAACATCGCATATGGCATTATACTGGTCCTGGGACCCATGTTGAAGATATCCTACCCCTTGATAACCGGTGTGGACCCGACAGAGTGAGTCTTGTTTGCTACAGCCAATTCAATGAGGAAGCTCATCGAGCCAATTAATGGCCGTATAACTCCATAAGTAACAGACAATCATTAAGCATGAACTTGAAACATTAGCAATCAATACCATTTTCCATGGAACATAAGCATAACAAACTCTTTCATCTCCTGGAAAAGAAATTCAGCCGTTTGGTGCTATGCAAACACTTTGAACACATAGAAGGATAGATGTAACAGCCCAAACCTTAGGCAGTTTGTTAGACCTGCAGAACATAACTTTGAGTTTATCATGCAACATCTGATTTCCGAAACCTCAGGCTGAACAAGCAAATTCAAGTTTAAAATAACCAAAAAGGTTATATAATTATTTGCAACAAATCGGGAATCAATTTGCATAATCACACAATAGGAACTTAAAGCCTCTTAATGACTTTATTTGAAACATTGATTGATGAGACAAAATGGAGGTAGCCATAAAAGACCCTCCTGCTCCTTTTGGCGAGAATGTATCTTTCACCACTGCTATGCCAAATATTTTGCAACCAGTGAAATAAACATGAAACCAACATACATATGTATACACATATACATATATTCATATTAGGTGTTCCATTGAACCAGAATTTCATAATACAGTGCAATTCAACACCAACTCTGTTGAAGTGTTGCCATTACCCACACTTGATTAAAGCACACGGTATTGGGGGTTCAGTATTGATGTGGATAGAGAACTGGCTAGCAGACAGGAGGCAAAGGGTAGGAGTAAACGGGTCCTTTTCAGAAAGGCAGGCAGTGACTAGTGGGGTGCCGCAAGGCTCAGTGCTGGGACCCCAGCTATTTACAATATATATTAATGATTTGGACGAGGGAATTCAATGCAACATCTCCAAATTTGCAGATGATACCAAGCTGGGGGGTATAGTTAGGTGTGAGGAGGATGCTTGGAGGCTGCAGGGTGATTTGGATAGGCTGAGTGAATGGGCAGATGCATGGCAGATGCAGTACAATGTGGATAAATGTGAGGTTATCCACTTTGGTGGCAAAAACATGAGGGTAGACTATTATCTGAATGGTGGCAGATTAGGTAAGGGGGAGATGCAACGAGACCTGGGTGTCATGGTACACCAGTCATTGAAAGTAGGCATGCAGGTGCAGCAGGCAGTGAAGAAAGCAAATGGTATGTTAGCATTCATAGCGAAAGGATTTGAGTATAGGAGCAGGGAGGTTCTACTGCAGTTGTACAGGGTTTTGGTGAGGCCACACCTGGAGTACTGCGTACAGTTTTGGTCTCCAAATCTGAGGAAAGACATCCTTGCCATAGAGGGGGTACAGAGAAGATTCACCAGACTGATTCCTGGGATGTCAGGACTTCCATATGAGGAAAGATTGCATAGACTCGGTTTGTACTCGATGGAATTTAGAAGATTGAGGGGGGATCTTATAGAAACCTACAAAATTCTTAAGGGGTTGGACAAGCTAGATGCTGGAAGATTGTTCCCGATGTTGGGGGAGTCCAGAACAAGGGGTCACAGTCTAAGGATAAGGGGGAATTCCTTTAGAACCGAAATGAGGAAAACATTCTTTACACAGAGAGTGGTGAGTCTCTGGAATTCTCTGCCACAGAAGGTAGTTGAGGCCAGTTCATTGGCTATATTTAAGAGGGCGTTAGATGTGGCACTTGTGGCTAAAGGGATCAGGGGGTATGGAGAGAAGGCAGGTACGGGATACTGAGTTGGATGATCAGCCATGATCACATTGAATGGCGGTGCAGGCTCGAAGGGCCGAATGGCCTACTCCTGCACCTATTTTCTATGTTTCTATGTTTGATGATTCTCCTGTGGCAACAAAACTATGTAACCATTCCAGTGATTCTTTAACCGATTACACCCTCGTGACTAACATATGCCATCATCACAATGCATCAACCTGAACATGAGCATGACAATATGCTTATTTGTCCAATCACTCTATAGCCCATACAATGCCCGTAGAGTCTATAAATAGTTGATACTAATAACAGAACTTTTTGGGCAAGTCATGCAAATCTGTTCCATCTCCAAACTCGAGATGATCTTTCAGCTACTTGGTAACTACCTTAAATAGCAACTGTGGCCCGATTTCCGAGCCAGTCTAGCAAGACAATCTTGGTCCTTATACTGAACCTGTCCACTCTAATCTGCTTGAAAACCAATATTGTACATTTTACATTTACCGTTCAAAGTAGTTGGTAATGTCTCAATCATTTGTACTGTATAACTAAGTATACACCTACCAAACTGCAAGTGGTCCCTTAATTGTAGAGTAGCACAAGTCCAGTGCATGGAACCTCTGGCCAGGTTTCATGCTGCCAGCAACTTCAGTGAACCGCTACTGCCAAAAAAGACATGGGATGCATTGTTGCCAAAACTATGAAACCTTGCTTGTTCCAATAGCTTGTGCTTCGCCCTCCAGGTTACTCCTATGGAAAAGTCTTACCTGAATAGAAGATTCGGCAGCCAACTGTAATATCTCCCTGAAAGCGGTGTTCACTGCATATTGTGTTTGGGATGGTAACTTTCTTGCCAGGCCTAGACCTCTGGCACATGCCCCGATCTCTTGGGCATGCTCTATGGCTATACCCTCAGACTCGGCGTTAAACTATACCAATCCCACATGCTCACCTCTTACATGAGGGAGCCATAAAGCAGGCCTGCTACAAAGCCCTGCTGACACCATTTCCCATTTAGGCCATTAGCACCAATTTGCAATAGAATAAAAGGTTTACCTAACAACTACTAGAGCAGTAATGAACACTGTTTGTCCATCATTGTGACATTATTAATTTCAGCTGGTGTTAACAATGACCTAGATGGCACTTACTAATTAACCATTTAACAAAATAACTGTTGCAGGTACTTACACACCTGAATTGCATCTATGCACTTAACAATTAATCCAACAACTAGAACTGTTTTATACCAACAACTGTTACCAAAGTCTTATTGACTGCAATCTGTTGCCCAGGCCGGCATCATGGCCAATTGAATACCTAAAAGTAAATCCCAACATCCTACAAATCTATTTGATAGGACTTAATCTAACTGGATAGAGGAGCCCAATTTCTCAAATATAGTTTGAGACTAGACAGCGGATTTTAGCACAAGCGCTTTTAAAAACTGTGTATAGTTTACTTTGAATACTTTTGTCATCATTCTGTTATATTGCCTTAACCTAACAATGCCTCCTCATCCCCCATGATCACTGTTAATGGGAATACCCTACTAAACTGCTATTCCCATAAAGCAGCCCTAACAAGGTACCCCTGGTGCCCAAGAAGCAGCCCGAACAAAGTAGCTGCTGGCCCGGACTTTCCCATAGCCCAGTATTTGCCATAGATTTGGCATTCTCATCAAGCAGCCCTGAGCAAAGGTGCTGCTGGCATAACCTCTCCAATAGGCTAGCCTACCATAACTTGGCATTCCCTTAGAGCAGTCCTGAGCAAAGGTACTGCTGGCACCGCCTCTGCAATAGGCTAGCCTGCCATAGTTTGGTATCCCCATAAGCAGCCCTGAGCAAAGGTGCTGCTGGCACAGCCTCTCCAATAGGCTTGCCTGCCATAGCTTGGCATCCCCATGAGCAGTCCTGAGCAAAGGCACTGCTGGCACAGCCTCTCCATCAGGCTAGCCTACCATAGCTTGGCATCCCCATTAGCAGTCCTAAACAAAGATACTGCTGACACAGCCTTTCCCATAGGCTGGCACTGCCATAACTTGACATTCCCATGAAGCAGCCCTTCCCATAAGTGCTGCTCTCTAAATTAATTCCCAGAGGTGAAATTTCCCAATTGTACTGACTATTTTGTCAGTTGTCCCCATATCCTGGGGATTATTGTAGTTTGGGAACCCCATAGGTGAATTTCCCCTCACCAGGAATCCATATAAATATAATATATATATATAAATATATACCCACGGTACCCTCCTGGCACGCAGGCTAATGATTTATGTGAATTAACCCCATTACCTGGGGACTACTGTGGTCTGAGAACCACACATATACCTGGGTTTCTCCTGCACCGGGAACCCAGCCTAACCATTTAGGTTTGTCTTAACCCCATGCGCTGGGGACTACTGTGGTCTGGGAACCACACATATACCTGGGTTTCCCCTGCACCGGGAACCCAGTTTAACCATTTAAATTAATTTTAACCCCATGTCCTGGGGACTACTGCGGTCTAGAACTGCATATGCTTGAGTTTCCCCTCCACCGGGAACCCAGGCAGACCGTTCAGGTCCGTTAAGCCCCATCCCCTAGGGACTACTGCGGTCTAAAACCGCACTATTCTCGGGTTTCCCCTACCCGGGAACCCAACCTGTGGAGTCACTGACCGCGTTATCAGTGACTCCGATCGCGAACCCGACTTTCCCAGCTCTCCGCTTCCGCGGTCGGACCAGGGTTTTCCCCCCCCCAAAGCCCTAGGCTGGTTCCCTCGTCGGTCATCGCGAACATCCACTGCAAAAAACCCCGGAGGTTCCTGCAGGAGACCTAGAACAGGTAAGAAAAAATAACACTTACCTGCAACTTTTTTAGACTTACCATGGAGGAGCTGAGCTGCTCCACAGTCGCCTGCACGAAAAACGTCTGACGTAATGACGCACGAACGGCTGTACGGGGTTCTTCACGTAGTCACTCACGTGACTCCGAAGTAAAATTAATGCATTTAAATATTGATGGGAGGTTACCATTGCCAAATGGTTAGAGATGTGAGGTTTTCAATGATTTCTACCTCTGGAGTTCTGGGGTTGACAGCTGAGGATCTGTGGTAGTTAAACTTCAGTTTTCTCTCATGTTCTACACTCTATCTTTTTCCAACAAGAGAAAAAAACAGCACCAGGAAGTGTTTAGCTGATGGATTAAATTAACTTTGTGAGAGTAACAATCAGAAAGAATTGCTGAAATATGAGGTTAAGTATGTATGGCATGTAAGAATGTACAAAGAGAATTCAATATGTTAAGTTTGTGAGATGAAATAAGATGGAATAGTAGTAATAATAGAATATAAGGCAAATTAATGCAGATATTGGAATGTGGATGTAGATGTTATGTGTGTACACCTTTAACAGTAGTGACGTAGCCCTTGCTAACCACTCCCCCACCATCGAGTATAACTGTGACGTTCCCACCCTTAGCTCTCTCTCTCTAGTGTTCGTGACAGACCATGTACAGCTAGGGCAGTGATGTGTGTGTAGTAGTAAAGTATGTGTAAAGTAGTAGTAAAGATTTCTCTGTGTACGCGCATGTGCCTTACATGGCGTCAGAAGTTTCTTACTCTGCATCACCAGTTTATCGGTTTATGTTTCTTTAGTCCCAGTACCACCCCCCCACCCCCCCCCCCCCGCCCTGTGTCGCGATGGCTTCTGCTTGTCGTAAACCTGACATCGCTCACCGCTGGAACGTTTTCAGACGTGACTTTGAGCACTAGGTTACTATCGCTCACCCTGCGGTTTGACCCTGCGGTCAAAGTCTCTCTCGAAAACATTTCGGCCACCACCAAAACCCTTGGGAATCTGTCAACAATTTCGTCGCCGCGATGTGGCACCTGGCTCGCCGCTGCAGCCTGGATGCTTTAACCCCTGAGACTTTAACCCGGGACATTTTGGTCTATGGCCTCCGAGACGAGAAGCTGCGATCTAAGCTCCTTCACAAGCATGATATGACTTTTAATGAGGCTTTGCATGCCTCTCGCCTGGCAGAGGCTGTCTCTTCCACCATGTCGCCGCCCGATCATGAGGTCCACGCGGCCAGTTTTGCTGGCCGCCAGTACTCTGCTCCGCAGCGACAGAGGGTAAGCCCAGCGCCCGGGTCCAGACCCCATGAACGATGCCTGAATTGCAACTTTTTAACGTCGTATCGTTTCAATGTTTGCCCTGTGCTGAGCAAGACGTGTAATTTCTGCCACAAACAAAACCATATCTCGGTGGCGTGTCGTTCCCATGGGAAAACTGCACAGCCACAGCAGAAGCCCGCTAACTACCTGACACATGCTGATATGGCGTCTGATTCCCATCACCAGCAAGAAGAACTCCCACTGTCTGATTCGAGCTCTTCCCAGAGCGAGCTGAGTGTGTTTTCGATGCGAAATGCACCTGCACTGATAACGGAATTGACCGTGCAAGTCACTGTGAATGGCACCACCTTCTCTGCTAAAGTTGACACGGGGGCCGCTGCCAACGATATGTCAACAAGCTTGTTCAAGAAGATAAGGAAAAATGAGCTTGTTTCCACTGAACGCTCTGTTCTGCGTGCCTATGGGGGAGGCTTGCTTGTTCCTGTGGGGAAGGCCACTCTCCACTGCAAGGTACTGAACGCCTCTTGGCCCCTCTCTTTCTTTCTGCTGGACAGCAAATGTGACCCCCTGCTAGGCATTCGGGCCTGCCAAGACCTCGGGTTGGTTAACTTCCACCGTGACATTCGCTTGGTGCAGTCACCCCTGGATCCGCTGGCCGAATGCCCAGACCGTTTCGATGCCAAGCTGGGAAAGCTTCCCTGCAGCTACAAAATCACCCTCAATCCGGATATCGAATCCGTCATCCGCCCACCGCACCGGGTGTCCTTCGCGATGAAAGACAAAGTCGAGTCTACACTTCGTGAAATGGTGACCATGGGCATCCTGAAGGAGGTGATTGAGCCCACCCGGTCGGTCTCTACCATGGTCGTTGCTGCAAAGAAGGCTAAGAGTGAACTACGAATCTGTATCAACTCAAAGGATCTGAACTTGGCCATCAAGCGCCCGCATTACCCCATGCGAACCGTTGAAGATGTTGCTGCACAAGTCGGTCCAGCCACTGTGTTTTCGGTTCTCGACGCCAAGAGCTCGTTCTGGCAGATACCACTTGATGAACGGTCTTCATACCTGACAATATTCAGCACACCCTTTGGGAGGTTTTGTTTTCTCCGCATGCCGTTCGGGATCAACTCTGCCAGTGAGGTGTTCCAAAGGACAATGGAACAAATGTTTGTTGGGCTCCCATGTGCCATCATTGTCGACAACATCCTAGTCTACAGGAAAGATGTCGTGGAGCACGACTATAACCTTCGCCAGGTCCTGGAACGAGCCCGGGAAGTCAACCTGAAGCTCAACCCAAAGAAATGCCGGTATCGTGTCCCTGAGGTCATCTACGTGGGACACGTCTTCACAGCATCGGGGCTGAAGCCCGACCCACAGAAGACGGCCGCTATATCCGAGATGCCTGCGCCTGCTGACGTGCCGGGCCTCCAGCGTTTCCTGGGCATGGTCAACTACCTGGGGAAATTCATCCCTGACCTAAGCAAGCTGAGCGCTCCTCTGAGAGACCTGGTAAAAAAGGACACTGCCTGGGCCTGATTCCCGCAACACCAGAAGGCTTTTGACATTCTTAAATCCAGGTTGGGCAGCACCCCAACGTTGAAGTATTTCGACCTCCAGCGCCCCATCATCCTCACATGCGATGCGTCCAAGTTTGGCCTCGGGGCCGCCTGTTTGCAGGTCCATGACGGAGTACAACTGCCCGTGTCCTACGCATCCCCTACGATGACTCCCGCCGAACAGCGTTATGCCCAAATAGAAAAATAATTATTGGCTGTCGTCTTTGCCTGCTCAAAATTCAAGGACTATATTCTGGGCACCTGCTTTTCTATTGAGACGGACCACCAACCTCTGGTTACCATCCTCAACAAGCCAATACACATGGCCTCTTCTCGGCTTTCAGCGCATGATGCTTCAGCTACAACGGTTTACTTTTACTGTGGTTTATCGCAAAGGCAAGGACATGTTTGTTGCCGACACACTGTTCGGGCGCCTCTCACATCCACCACTCGTCACCCCTACAAGGCATCCAATTTGATAGTTCTTAACGTTAATTTCGTGCCCTCTAATCAGATGAAGTCTCTGGTCCAGCACACGGCAGCTGGCGCTTCACTTCAACAGCTGGCCGCGGTTATCAAGCAGGGCTGGCCAGACCGCCGTTCTTCCCTGCCGGCTGCAGCGGTGCCTTATTTCCTGGTTCATGATGAGCTGGTGCTGCGTGATGGTGTGATTGTGAAGGGGCACAAGGTGGTGGTGCCTGCAGCACTTCGAGAGCAATACTTTGAAACTGCTCATCGTGGCCATCCCGGTGCCGAAGCCACTCTTTCCATCGCTCAGAGCCAGTTCTACTGGCCTGATATGGATCGTTACTTCCGGGATAGGGTCTCCTCGTGCCCTACTTGCAACAGCCTCGCCCCGCAACAGCAACGGCAGCCCCTCTTGCAGCAGCCTGCTCCCGACCTTCCCTAGTCTGCGCTGGCGAATTACATTTTCGAATGGCGTGGCAAGCATTTTCTGGTGCTTGTCGACTCTTACTCCAGCTGGTTTGAGGTTGACCAACTTCACTCTCTACCTTCATCTGCTGTCATTGAGAAGCTGCGCCGCCACTTCGCTACTTTTGGGTCCACGGCAAGCCTGCAGTCAGACAACGGCAGTCAATTCACCAGTGCTGAGTTCCGTGCTTTTGCTGATCGCTGAAATTTCCGTCACTACACAAGCAGCCCAGAGTACCCGCAGAGCAACGGCCTGGCTGAACGCACAGTCTGCAATGCTAAAGGATTGCTGGAACATTGTGGCTTGTCTCGCTCTGATATTTACCTTGTCCTCCTGAACCTCCGCAATATCTCTTGCGATCATACCTTGGGTTCCCCAGCTCAGCACCTCATGTCCCGTGTTACGCGGCCTCCGATCCCTGTGACACAGCAGTCGCTTGCTCCCTCCGTCCTTAAACCTGCCACGGTCCGGAAGCGCATCGCCCACAAACACCGTATCCAGAAGTGCTCCCACGACAAGTCCTTCCGTGTCCTCCGTCCTCTCTTTCCTGGCCAGGTCGTCCGCATGCGGTCTGCCTCCGGCCACTCTAGACTCGCCATTGTTGTCGGTTCTGCTGGTTCCCCTCGTTCATACCTGGTCAACCACAATGGCACAATCTACTGGAGGTCTTGTCAACACCTCCGGCTTGTGAACGAGCCTCGTCCCCCTCCGGCTGCTCCATATGCCCCCCCGTGCCGACCTTGACGCCTCGTCCCATGCCCACCTTGCCCAGTCCTCCTCCCTCTCGGCCTTCCCCGGTGCGTCTTCCCGCCGTGCTCCCTGGTTCTCCGGCTTTCTCGTCTCCCCCCTCTCCATCCTCTCCGCTGCTTACATCGCCCAGGGGTTCTCCTGTCAAGGGCTCCCCTCCTGCCCGGGCGCCAGTCCCTCTTGTTCCTGTTGGGGGGATGTGATGGCGAGGTTCGGACCCGGTCTCGTCGCCTTGTCAAGCCGCCAGACCGTTATGGTGATTAAGTGTGATTCTATGTTCCTGCATTACTGCTGTTTATTCTCCCTTAGCGCATGAGACGTGGTCGCATTGTCACTGTTCCTTGTTTTGTTTTTATAGAGGAAGGATGTAGATGTTATGTGTGCACACCTTTAACAGTAGTGACGTAGCCCTTGCTAACTACTCCCCCACCATCGAGTATAACTGTGACGTTCCCACCCTTAGCTCTCTCTCTAGTGTTCGTGACAGACCACGTACAGCTAGGGCAGTGATGTGTGTGTTTAATTAATAAAGTAGTAGTAAAGATTTCTCTGTGTACGTGCATGTTCTTTACAGTGGATGAGCATGGCACACACTCATCTCTTCTCATTTTGCTTTCCAAAGTAAACTGAATTTTTTAAAGTGAGATTATGATCATTTTAGCCGCCTACATTTTAGCTCCCTTTATTGCAGCTGTCAGAGTTTATTGTGGAAAGGTTTATCAGACCAGGCCTATGCTCAATAGAATTTAGAGGAATAACGGGTGATGTTAATGAAGGTTAGAGATTGTGGAAGTTTGATAGGGTAGATACAGCAAGATATTTCCCTTCATAGAAGAATTTATAACAAGAGACAATGATTTAAAAAAAACAAGGGTCACCCTGAAATGCTGTTATTGTAGTTGCCTCAACTACCTCCTCTGGCAGCACATTCCATGTACTCTCCACCCTCTAAGTGAAAAATATTGCTCTTCATATTCCGATTAAATCTTGCCCCTCTCACCTTGAACCTATATGCACTGATTTTTGATTCCCCTATTCTGCGTAAAAGACTTTGTGCATTCACTCTATCTATTCTTCTCATTATTTTATACACCTCTATAAGTTCACCCCTCAGTCACCTGTGCTGCAAGGAATAAAGTAACAGCCCATCCTACAGTTCAGTCCTTAAGCCCTGACAATATCGATGCATATCTTCTCTGCATTGATTCTAGTTTAATGATGCACTTCCTGTCGCAGGGTGACCAAAACTGAATACAGATCCTCAAATGTAGATTTACTACTGGGGGTTACACAAAAAGCTGGAGAAACTCAGCGGGTGCAGCAGCATCTAAGGAGCGAAGGAGATAGGCGACGTTTCGGGTCGAGACCCTTCTTCAGACAATTTCTTTAACAATAGATTTACTACTGTGATGGATTGATAACCCAGAGCAGTATTTAGTATTCCTTGTCCTGTTTTGCTGAAGATACTCCTTGCCAGGTTCTGAAACATCACTCATTTCAGACTGAAATGAAGAGGGATTCCTTCGCTTAGAAGATCATAAATCTTTGATATTACATCTGAGCAGTTTTGGAGATAACAATATTAAGTGCATTCAAGGCTGACATTAAGTTTTGGTCTGTTGGGGGGGTGGGGGGGGGGGGGGGGTGGGGGGTGGGTGGGGGGGGGGTGGGGGGTGGGTGGGGGGTGGGTGGGGGGGGGTGGGGGGTGGGTGGGGGGTGGGTGGGGGGTGGGGGGTGGGGGGGGTGGGGGGGGGGGTGGGGGGGGGGGTGGGGGGGGGTGGTGTGGGGGGGGGGGGTGGGGGCGGGGGGGTGGTGGGGGGGGTGGGGGGTGGGGGGTGGGGGGGGTGGGGGGGTGGGGGGTGGGGGGTGGGGGGGGTGGGGGGGTGGGGGGTGGGGGGGGGGGGGGGTGGGGGCGAGGGATGGTGGAATTGGGAGAAGGCAAAGACTATGGGTGGGGAGGAGTGAGAGGGGGGCTAGGAACGGCATCTGCGAAACGGGTAGTCAACCTTTAGGGTCCCGGCCCGAAACATCCCTATACATTTTATGATTTCCCTCCAAAGATGCAGTCTCCCGTGGTTTGTTTGCACAACTCTCTCCCCTCTCTCTCCCAACATTAGGGGGGGGGGGGGGACGACAAGATAGTTTAAACGGACCTTACCCCCACTTCATGCTTCTGTTGTGCATAATTCAGCAGTAAAACCTCTCTTCCCCTTACCCAGCGACGCCCGATTCCTCGCACCCCCACAAGTTCACATCGACAAGGGAAGAATGAGCGGGGAGTCTGAAGAAGGGTCCCGACCCGAAACATCACCCATTCCTTCTCTCCAGATGCGATGCCTGTCCCGCTGAGTTACTCCAGCATGTTTGTGTCTATTGTCGGTGTAAACCAGCATCTGCAGTTCCTTCCTACACACCGACAGTGAAGTGCCTCGGCCAAATTAGGAACATTAGGATTCTCTGATGTGAAGGTAGTCTGGTTTGCGTTTCTTACACTTGATCATATCCAAAACTAAAGTATAGATAGACACAAAATGCTGGAGTAACTCAGTGGGACTGGCAGCATCTCTGGAGTGAAGGAATGGGTGGCGTTTTGGGTAAGTCTGAAGAAGGGTCTCGACTCCATTCCTTCTCTCCAGAGATGCTGCCTGGTCCGCAGATTACTCCAGCATTTTGTGTCTATTAAAGAGTTCCCACGGTAGACGCACGGATCACTAAAGTTAACGCACGGGCCACTACGATATAACTCTGAGTTTAAATGTTTCAATTTTAAACTTGACCACGAAATTTGACTCGTGGAAAAAGTCAAACATGTTTGACTTTTTTCACGAGTTCACAAGTTTCACGGGTACCTGCCGTTAGCGCCACGAGTGGACAAGTTGATCGCGCGAGTTCCGACGTTCCCGCTACGTTGGCTGTACGTGATCACCACGAGTGAAAACTCGGGGTCATTCGTGAGCCAACTCGCACCGTGAGACAGGGGTTTAAGGGAATCCAGTGTAATAGGGAAGAGCTGAGACCAAGACTACCAAGCCTATGATCATATTTAATAGTCAAAGAGGCCCTAAAGGGCTATATGACCTATTCTTGTTCCTATTTCTTATGTAATTTAGAACAATTTCGCAGCCTTGTCCATTAACCTTGACTGCACTCCTGGATTATGTGTATTTTAGCATAATGAGAGTCAAGTGTCTTAATTAACTAGATTCAGTGGTTAAATATATTACCACAGATGGTTTTTGATTAGCTTATACTTTGTGTTGCCGATACAACCACAGTGTTCATAGTTAATATGTGAATGTTTGGTTTTCACTCATTTATTCCTTCCCCCTCAGTGAGGTCTTCACATGGCAATGCCCCAATTCCATGGCAACAAAGTACAGAGATATTATATGAAACTGTTGACTGTAGACAAATGTGTCAACATATTTCAATTCCCTGGGAGTTGACAGAGGTTGAAGAACTCTATTTGTTTTCTAGTATTATTGGGGAGCTATTTCTGCCAACGCCACAAATCACCTCTGAAATTCCACACTAAACATCTGGATTTCAGATTTATCCTGACAATCAATCCTAAATCCTAATAATTCCATGAAAACATGTATTTGTGCTGTAGATTAGTCTATAAAACTCGGTGGAGCTGAATTAAAATTAATTTACATCTTTGTAGAAAACTGAATAATTCTTTCTGCTGCTGCTTAATTTATAATTAAAAACATTATATTTCGGAAAATAAGTCTTAAAGAACGTACATTAAAAAAATAACTCTTAATCAGTAAAATAGGTTTGTTTCCAGGACTTCAGGATGAGCAAATAAATAAGGCACACTTAACTTAGTTTATCTTCCAGACATAAAGAATATAGTTGGTGATGTGATGAAAATGTATTAATTATGCAATAGAGCAGTCTATTATTTCAATGGCAACATTAACGCACTTAGAATAAAGAAAAAATGACATCCACCATCACAAATTACTCAGAGAAGCTGCTTATGGTGCACATCAACTCCAGCCTCTGTAATTCACCTAGTGCCACAACAGGTCCTTGGCAGAAGTAATCGTTCTGCCCTTTATTCATCCCTGGAACATTTTCATAACAAGTACACCTAAGTCAGATTCCTTTTCATTGACAATAGATCCACCTTGAACACCATAATTCCATTACAACTCATTTCTCAATTCCTGGCCCAATGATTCAGCACTTCCCTCTGCAACTGGAACTTTGACTTCCTGACGCATAGACCACAATCAGTAAAGATACGTAACAAAACATCTTCCACATTGATTATCAACGCCAGTGCCCACTGAAATAGCATCCTCAGGGCCTTGACCCGAAACATCAACCTTTCCTTCTCTCCAAAAATGCAGCCTGTCACGATTAGTTACTCAGGCTTTTTGTGGCTATCCTCAGCCTCTTACTATATTTCCCACACTCTCACGATTATGTGGCCAAATTGTGCACTAACTCCATTTATAAGTTTGCAGTTGGCACCACAGAACATTTCACTAGGATGCATCACACTTGATATAGCAATGCTCTGCTCAAGGCAGCAAACAATTGCGGAAAGTTGTCAATCTGTAGGGGTTTCTTTCGTTTCCCACAAAAGGGATTCCCCTAGGTTCTAGACCTCGGAATTATGGTGGGATATGATTAAAAGGTTGAATTGACCACAGTGTGCTGATGAGAGAAAACAGAAACCAAGATGGACTCAAAGCAAGTCTAAATATACAGGCTTTATTAAACAATGAGAAATCGAATCTCACCAACACTACGTAATACGTGGCTAAACTTATGCTTTAAACTAAGACTATGGAAGGAAAACTATCGGGCACGTCGTAAAACTTACTTTAACAATATTTTACTCCCCTTTCCCTTTATTTACTCAACCTCCTATCCTATTTCGGGAATTTCTCCAGGTCACCAGGGTACTCACAGCTAAGTCGATGCAGGCTCACAAGCTGTCCAGTAGAGCAGAAAGAGATTTATCCAAGAAAATCTCATTATCTCCGTCTCAGCCTTTGTTCACACCGTTGTGTGATGTCCAAGTCCACGGACCGGACGGTTTGAAACTTGAAACTGAGTCTTTCTGTTGATTGGGGTTTTTTCCATTAGCGCAAGGAAATCTGTCCTTTTAAAATGTCCATGTCCTTAACCGAGTTCTTCCATAATTTTGGAGGATTTGCCCCAATAACTTACATGCCCCTACGATACGTCCAGACTTGCACAGACCGTATCGATTGACAAAGTTAGTGGGCAATCCTCCAGCCTCAAGAGCTGTAAACACTCCTGGTGAGAAGGTGAAATTATGTACCCCGAAAGCCCCCTTAATCACTAAACTAGGCCCTCGAAGCACATTAACTTACACTATACACCTTTTACTTTACATCAATCCCACAAACCATACAGTACCCTCACGACCATTCCCTGAAAATGCAGGGATTACAACATATGTACAAAACTATTGCACTAGAGTACAGATATTTTACAGTGATGGGGTGTCGTTCCGGTGACGTCGTGCGGCTCGATTTACCAGCTGTTGTAATTTGGCCATCCTCCTCCGCCTTTTAAATTTGCAATTAATGCATAGCAAATACACCACAATTATCATCTGGCAGATGATCAGAACGTGGGACACGATGCGGACCCATGCCGGAACTATGATCCAGGACTCCAGGTCCCACCAACTTGGAGACTTGATCTCTTCGATCTCCCTGGCGATATCCAGAGTCTTTTGTTCCAGGGAGAAGAAGTGTTTGTGCGACAACTCGACCTCCACCAGCAACTCTTTTAATTTTTCATTCACTGGGGGAATATCGTACCCAAAATGGGCAACATAGTTAAATAAGTCAGTTACATTTTCTCGTACCGAGAGGTGAACTGAAGAAGGTTCCGGGATGGGTAATATTCGCTGCTGTGCCACATGGACTTCTGCCCTGGGTTTAAAGCAGAAGCTGCTGTGCGGTATTGGGCACCACAGCTGTGATCCGTACTGATACCGCTGGGCACTTGTGGTGACACAGTACGTCCCACTGCCTATATACGCCACCTGTGGAGGGACATGGTCTGCCGCCATCGCCTCCATGATGCAGTTTATAGGATGTGCCCCAACAGCCCTGAACCCACACTGAGGCCTAGACTCAGCGTCCATGTGCTGGGGACACAGGACTACCTGTGCTCCCCGGCTCCGACAACCCAAAAGGTCAATGCCTGTCACAGCTTGCTCCCTCACTATGACATAGGGCGGGACCTTCCCATAGCAAATATGCACCCCCCCACGAACAACTCCCACGTTCTCCACTCGGTACAGAGGAGCTGGTCGTGCCAAGGTTCCCATCACCGGGATTCTTACAACCACTCCCATTATGGTGTGTTTGGATTTTCCGCAATCTACCGGTACCGGGTAGGCCTCGGAGGCCACACGAAGCTGACAAGGACTCAAAGTGCTGTTATAAGGGTGTAGCGCTGCTAGGTGCTGGTTGCTTATCCAGGAGGGGACCCGACCTTGCCTCAGGTCTTCCAGGTTGCTCCCGCCCTCCCCCAACAACCACGCACCATATAGCCCACACACCTCATTCTGTGCTGCCTGATCGGACACATTCCGGTCCTCTTTAATCAAAGCATTTATCGTTTTTGCATGTGTCTCCAATTGTGCTATGATTTCCTTTAGATGTAGAGTCATTGCCACCTCTTCGTGCAGTCCCGATCCTACCACCGCATTTTCCTCCCCCAGAACCTTTCGTAACTGGCCCTTCAACTGATTGATCTGCAGGGCCAGTTCTACGTTGTCCTTGCTATTAATAATAGACGTCCCCGTGTTAAATGCTGTAAACCCATCGTTAACCACCCCTCGTCTTTGCCTACCGGACCCCAAACTGAAATCCCCTCCCCCGCGGTACATCTCTTCTATGTCTATGTCCCCAAAATCCAGGTTGTTGAATTTCTGGAACATGTCTTTTAGCAGGGCCTGATATAATAATTCCGTCTCGCGGGGGCACCATGCAGGTAACCGCACTTCAGTCAAATTTAATACTACCAAGGCCACAGCGTAATGCGCTCCCTGGTACAGCACCCTTTTGATTGGGACAAGTGCTAACCCATTCTCCGGCCCTTTGGTGGTGGTTGGACAGTTGTGAGGGTCGATCGATTGGGCTGTGGGTAGGGGCTTCTTCACCTGAGCCAGCAATTCGGTGGCTTTTACTGTCATCCCAGCCCTGGGGGCCACACATGCCTGCCCACTGCGGTCCCAATCTATCCCGTTCCCGGGGTTCTGCCACCACTTGACGAAAGTGATTGATGCCCCTGCCGGACACACCTTGGCAGACCCCCATAGACATAAATAAAGCCCCTGGTCATAGGCCCACCATTTGTCCCAACATACAGTGATCCCTCCCGGTGACCCCGTGATTGTCCGGTAGGTATCATTGTCCAGTCTTTCCCAGTCCGAGGATCGATCCCTCATGTCCGAGCTCAGCTTCCTGAGCCACCACCATCTCCCCAAAGGAACGTCCCCCTTACAGGTTAAACACACCCGCCTGCCCTCAGTCACCCTAACCTGGTCGGTAGCCATCTGTATCTCGGCACAGGGTATGGATGCTTCCCCGTAGGCGAAGCTCCTGTGGCTGGAGAACCTGGTCGAGTTCGACCCCAGCCATCCAGGCCATCTCCCCTCATGGGAGTATCCGGCCTGGCTATCCGCTACCAGGTTTCCTTGCCCAGTAGATAAGAGGGGTGCTCTGTCCCCTGAGCACCCATATACGATGGACTCCTCCGTGTCCCCGCGACGCGCCACGCACATCCGGAGGCACATCATTGCCATCATCCATACGGCGGGGCTACCCATCTGGAAAACAAAGCGAAACACCTCCTTGCCTCCACAAAGCTATCTGTCTAATAATGGCATTTGGGGCTTTGATTTTGCCTGTTGTGGTCCACGTTTCCACAGCACATTCCTTCGATCCCGTACTGTCTGTCCCTGTACTCCCCTGTAGCTATACAAAATATTATCTCTAGTTACGCTAACTACATCTACTTACACACAAACCAATGCTATATACAACGCCACCCGTCTCCGGGTGGCCAACTCATAACTGGTCCCCGTCACGCTGGGGCCACCCCTCTGGTGGGCCCACCCATGCAGACCAGAACTCCTCATGTCGAGGGGCCTGACTGCCCCTCACCTCCCTTTGCACTACGGGGTTTTGAGTTACCCCTACGTTCCCTGTGGAGACTGGGCTCCCTCCAGTCGCAGTCCGAAGTGCCCTGTTTCAGCCACTCTCCTTCCCAGCCCTCCTGTGGCTGGCCCTAGCCCTAGATTTAATTAGGGATGGGGACCACCTTATTGGGGGTTTAGTGACCCTGTCACTCCTACGTCTGACCGGGGGTTCCCACACCAGAGGTGATACCTCCATCTCCTCTGTTTCTGCTAGTTCTGCCCCTCTTAGGCAGTCTACGGTACCTGCCTGTGGAGGGCTGGAGTCAACCTCCTTCTCAGCTTCTTCCAGTCCTCGCCCTGGGACACAGCAGGCTACTTCAGGCTGACTACCTGTGGACTTGCCTGGCTCCCCTACGGTTTCCACATCAACCCGGGTCTGTTCCTGATCCTGTTCCCTGACATGTACCCCTTTCTGGGTGACCCAGGGTCTCCCACATGGGCCATACTCTAATGGGCATAGGAATGTGGGCTGTTTCGCTGGCAGTCATAAAGGGGCCGGGGGTGCGGATACGGGCGCGCCCTGGCCTGTTGCCATGGCTACCTGTTCGGACCCTCCCACCTTTGACTGCAAATAGGTAATTAGATCTCTTACATCTATTGTTACCTCTGGGGCTGGGTTGACCGTTACCGGGGTCCTATCCCCCACTGCTATACTTGGGTTTCTGCACTCCCTCTTGTAGTGCCCGGGCTTCCCACACCCGTAGCACACCAGCCTCATCTCGGAAGAGGTCCGGCTGCCTTCCTTTTTCCACTGCCTCCCTTTGGGAGGTGCCGGTACTATTTCGTGCACCTTGCCCTTAGAGGGCTGCTCCTGACTTCTCTCCCCATTGCGGTATGCAAGGGTGAGCTTCCTGATCACCTCCGCCTCATTAAGGTTTGGGTCAGCTGGGTCGAACCAGTGCTCGGCCTTTGCCCTAACTCGCGGGAGGCGATTCGCCACCAGAGTCTTCAGCCAGTGAGCTGTTCTCTCATCTAAATTCTGCCTATCTAAAGGCATCCCACACGCTCCCTCATACACTGCCCACAGCCTGTCTGCGAACATGTCCGGGGACTCAGCTACCTGCTGCTTCGTCTCCGCCACCCTGGTGAAAGGACTACCCTGATTCAACCCCATGGCCTCCAGAACCGCTGTCTGTGCCGCTACCCATGTTTCAGGTCTTCCTCCTTCCCTGGAGGTCACTGCCTTGCATAGATATGAATCTAGGGTCATCAGTAGCAGCTTTACCCGTTCTACATCATCGCAATCGTTTATGTCGGCTGCCTGCTGCACCTCCATAAAATGCAATGACGGGTCTCCCGCCCTGGTTAACTTGGGAACGTGAGCCACCATCCCCCTCAGCACATGTGCCCCATGGGGAATGATGATATCACTCTCTATGGGCCCCCTATCTGCCTGCCCTACCGGGGGACCGTATTTCCTTTGCCGTACCGGGCACATCTGCCCTACTCGGGGCTGTTGCCCCGTTACCCCCGGCTCTCCCACCATGATCGGTAACCCCACCACCTCGTGGCGTGCTACACATGGCGTACACGCCGCTAATCGAGGGTGTTCAACCTCCCCTCCTTGGGCTTGTCCCTCCCCGGACAACCCGAACCCCACCTGCCGACCCGGAATTATTCCTGGTGCCTCAGGAGGTGTTCTATTCCCTTTTGCCCCTGGGGAAGCATCTGCTGAGAGAAGCCCTCTGCCCCTAGGGGGACCCCCCTGGTCCTACCAGGTGAACCCGTCCCCTGGTAATGGACAGAGTCTCCTCCAGCTGCACTATCCTTGCCTGGCAAGGCCCGTGATCACTATCGCCTAGCTCGCTACGGGCCACTCTGTATGCTGCTTGTATATCTTGGAACTTTCCCTCCAGCTCCCTGCACTTCTGTGTACTCTGAGCCAGGAGTTCCTGGGCGTTCCGTTCCCTCTCCTTTGCCTCTACCACCTGGCATTGGAGGAATTCCTGTGCATTTCTGTGGGACTCCCTTGCCTGCAAGATACACTGCTTGGTTTCACTGAGTTCCTCATATAGCCCTTCCCCTTCTCTAGCGCTTTCCTCAGCGCTGGTCCTAGCTTCCCTCAGTTGCTCTTCAAGACTCTCTACCTGTCTCTCCAGTTTGGCTACCTGCTGTGATAGGCACGCTAGCCAAACTGCCTTTTCCTGCCCTTTATTATACATTTTGCTTTCCGTCCATTGAGGAGCAGCTACTGCAGGCTGCTGTGCTGTCAGCAATGCTATCACCCATTGTTTGGTGAGATTGATCTTTTTAAACAGATAAGAGGAGAGAATCTTGCTATGTTCTCACACCCCCTCTGGCAAATCACATATCCCAAACCACCGAGGTCCTGCCGCGGTCGCCATTCTGTAGGGGTTTCTTTCGTTTCCCACAAAAGGGATTCCCCTAGGTTCTAGACCTCGGAATTATGGTGGGATATGATTAAAAGGTTGAATTGACCACAGTGTGCTGATGAGAGAAAACAGAAAACAAGATGGGCTCAAAGCAAGTCTAAATTTACAGGCTTTATTAAACAATGAGAAATCGAATCTCACCAACGCTACGTAATACGTGGCTAAACTTATGCTTTAAACTAAGACTATGGAAGGAAAACTATCGGGCACGTCGTAAAACTTACTTTAACAATATTTTACTCCCCTTTCCCTTCATTTACTCAACCTCCTATCCTATTTCGGGAATTTCTCCAGGTCACCAGGATACTCACAGCTAAGTTGATGCAGGCTCACGAGCTGTCCAGTAGAGCAGGAAGAGCAGGAAGAGCCGAAAAAGAGCAGAGAGCGAGTTCTGGCTGGACTCCTGTTTTATATCTGAGATTCCTTTGAACCCCCCAGGTGGTCCTCTGGATAAAAGGGCTTCTTTTGATGTTTCCCAGTTTCAATCTGGCATGAACAATAGGCTTCCGATGATAAGGGGTTTGCTGATGTCATGATCCCTCAGCCTGATCATTATCCCATCGCCTGGATGGGCTCCTATTGTCTCGATGGATGGGTCATCCACGATGGTGATTGTGCTTGTTACTGGCCTGTTTACCACCGTCTGCTGAGGCTTGGTTCCTTCCTTTGTGCATCCAAGAAAATCTTGTTATCTCCGTCTCAGCCTTAGTTCACACCGTTGTGTGATGTCCAAGTCCACGGACCAGAGGGTTTGAAACTTGAAACTGAGTCTTTCTGTTGATTGGGGTTTTTTCCATTAGCACAAGGAAATCTGTCCTTTTAAAATGTCCATGTCCTTAACCGAGTTCTTCCATAATTTTGGAGGATGTGCCCCAATAACTTACAAATGCAATCCAGTCCATCACACATACAAGCCTCTCGTTCATTGAGTCCATCTATCGTTTACACTGCCTTGGCATTGCAGCCAGCATAATCATCATTATTCTTACCCTGGTCTTCTCCTCTCTGCTGTTAGGCAGAAGATATAAAAGTTGAAAGCATGCACCAGCAGATTCAAAAATAGTTTCTTCATCACTATTATCAGATGCTTGAACAAACCTCTCATATGTGAATTTCCAATCTTCCAATTGACCTAGCTCAGCCCCTACACCTTTTTTTTTAAATATATCTGCACCCTTTCTGAAGCTCTCACACTATATTTTGCATTCTGATTTGTTTCTCTTTTGCACTACCTGATGTACTCATGTATCATGTTATTTGCCAGAATAGCACACAAATCAAAGTTTTTCAATATATTTTGTTACTCTTGACAATAATGTGGAAATACAAAGAAATGCTTTTCTTAAATCAAAAATCCTGAATTAATGCAACCAGGTAACTGAGGACTACAGGTCCACCAATAATTTTCCGGCAACTGGTTGTCTGGCACGTCCTTTAATCCAGGCCAAATTATAAGATCACACTTGAAGTCCTTCCTCAGAAGTTCCCACAAAGATATGGAGCATAGGTCGGGTGAGGCGGCCGACCGGGACTTTCGTTTTTAGGTTCGGGATTGGCTGCTTGACTTTGCCCACTGAGGGAGGTGCTCTGGAACTCTGGAGCTGGCAGATCTGTACCTATAATGAAATTCTGCAGCTGATTGATGGGTCAAATTTGGAACTCTGGCCCGGCCGCAGCAAGCAGATCCGTTCCCATAGCCGACTTCCGAGGCCGACTTTGCGGGCAGGTATCTCGGCCCCTCGAGGCCATGATCTGTGTTGGTCCAGGAAAACAGATAATCCTGCTAGACTCTGGAACCAAGGATGCCGGAAAATCAGCAGGGGACCTATAAAACAAAATATATACATCAGTTGTGCCTCTTTAGACTATTGTAAACAAAAACCTGCGAATTTTCGTTCACAACACAATTATCTTTTCAACAACAAAAGTTATTGTAATTGGATATGAAGGGCCTTCTCTAATAAGTGGCATTTGATTACTTATTTTTTTAAAAGCACGCTACTTTCATTCATGTTTTGTAATAGAGTCATAGAGTCTGACAGCATTGAAATAGGTCCTTTGGCCCAACTCGTCCATGCCAACAAAGATGCCCTATTGAAGCTAGTACCATTTACCAACATTTATGCCTCCCCTGTCCATGTACTGTCCAATTATCCTTTAAATGCTATTGTAGTACCTGCCTCAACTATTGCCTCCAGTAGCTCATTCCATATAATATCTACCCTCTGAGTGAAAAGGTTGTCATAAATATTTGCCCCTCACACCTAAACCTATGTTTTTTATTCCCTTACACCGGGTAAAAGGGTATGTGCATTTACCTTATTTATTCCTCTGATGATTTTATACACCTCTATAAGATCACCCCTCAGCCTTCTGTGCTCAATGGAATAAAGTCAAAACCTGCCAACATCACCATATCGTTCAGCCCCTCGAGTCCTGGCAAAATCATGTAAATCTCATTCCACTCTAATTACATCCTTTCTATAGCAGAGTGACCAAAAACTGGGTCTCAACCCGAAATATCACCTATTCCTTCTCTCCAGAGATGCTGCCTGTCCTGCTGAGTTTCTCCAGCTTTTTGTTTCTATCTTCAGAATTTCAAATGTGGCCTTTCCAATTTGATGGGTTGATAGCACAGAAAAGTCTTTAGTTTTCCTTGACCAGTCTAGCTGAAAAAATCCCCTGTTTGTCTGAAGAGGAGGAAGAAGGGTTTCGACCCAAAACGTCACCTATCCCTTTTCTCCAATGAAGCTGTCTGACCCACTGAGTTATTCCAGCTTTTTGTGTCTATGTGAATAGATCCCCTGCCCATTTCCAACATCAAGGCACATTGGAGCTTTGTGACTGTCTATTTTACCCATATTCCCTGACAATCTTTGCCAGATTCATTGTGGATTAAAATCTACTATCTCCAGCCACATAATAGGAAATGTTTATCAGCTCTCCGGTAGACCGTGGGGAAATATGAGTTCACATGGGACTGGTGTTTTGGAAAGTTGGAATTAAATTAGCTGACAAGACATATTTGAATGTTCTAACACCTTTGCTGGTTCAAAGTAATTCACATGGATGGTCTAAAAGCTTCTGAGGACATGAAACCCAGGCACCTAAAATGAGGGTTGTAATGGCTGACTCTCATGAGGACACAAATACCCCAGTTTGTGATAGGCAAATATGCCCATGGCCATGCTGGATGAGCCAAGTGACAAAATAAGTCCGGTCTGGAAGCTATCTTCATTTTACTTCGGAGTCACGTGAGTGACTACGTGAAGAAGGCCATCCCCACGCATGCGCATCATTTAGTCTGACGCATTGCGCAATGACTGACTGGCAGGCGCATCGCTCCTTCCAACGGTAAGTTTAAATGCTCAGGTAAGTGTTCATAACTTAGCTGAGGTCGTTGCTCCCAGTCCGGGGTGCTTTACTTACCTTTCAGCATCGGACTTTGGGAGAACATGTCTAAAGCAAAGAGGCGGGTCGTGACAAAACCGGCTGTGGAAGACTGCGGAACTGCGGGCAGTGGGCGGCCGCCAAATTCACCTTAGGGGTTACAGCAGCTACAGACTTGGTGCTGCCAGAAAGCACCTTGGCTACTCCACGGGGGAGGAAAGCCACCAGAAAGTCTGTGAGGGCCCTGGACTCAGATGAGTCAGGCCAGAAGGTGGAAAATTCCCCTCCTTCTATTGGCAGCGTTATTGGCAGGCTGGCCCACATGGGGAACCTAGAGGAGAGGTTACTCCAGAACGATATGATCCAAAGGATGGAGCTATCGGAGCCCGGGGGTTACAGAGTACCCGAGGCAGCAGCACCTGTGTCAGGGCTGCAGAATATCTCCCTCTCTGATGACGGGAGCGTATGAGGTCAATGCTATACTGACCCAGAGTACGGAGGCACAGTTGGGCAGCATGCTTCATGGCATGAGTGGCAAACATCGGATGTACCACCTATGGCATCGGGATTTGCTATCCCTGCCCTAACAGGGGAACCATTGGAAGAAGAGCTCGCAATGAGCATAAATTACGTGGCTTCCCATCAACTCCAAGACCAAACGATGGAAGAGCCAAATTCCAAATATCATGTTCCACTAAACTAGTGTCCCAGTTGTAAATCAATCTATCTGGGGACACATTGGGGGGGGGGGGGGGGGGGGGCATCAGAGCCCAAGAGGTAAAAATTAAAAAAATCCTCAGGTTACTTGCCTCAGGCATCACGGCCTTTGGTTCTTGGTTTCTTGATCCTCCAAAATATTCCAACTGGAATTTAAACTGGATGTGATGAAGGGAGGGGTTAAGCCAGAAAGGGTTAATGGGAAGAAAGTGCCACTTTAAATTTAGTTGCATCTGGCTGGGCAACCGTGGTTTGGTGGAGATTATTCCATGCTTTAATAGTGCTTGGGAAGAACGAATTGCTGTACACATCTCTCTTTGTGGCTGGGACCACAAATTGGACCGAATTCCCTCGACTGCTCCTAATTGGTTTGGGGTTGGTGTAGGTCTTGTGATCTATGTCTAGCTGACCATTTAACATTTTGTAAAAACAGGTCAAATGGTGAGCTTCACGTCTGTCTTGGAGAGAGTTCCACCCCAGAGAATCTAGAAGTTTGGTGACACTCGCTTCTCTCTCGTAGGTGTTAGTAACAAATCGAGCGGCCTGTCTTTGCACACATTCGATAGATGAAATGTTTTTATCTGTGTATGGGTCCCAAGCTGCAGCTGCGGTCAGTGGATGGGGCCAGGTCAGTGGATGGGGCGCCCCTCTCTGATACTCAGCAGGACACGATGGCATTAACGTGCAATGCATATTTTGAAATCAATTGCCTCAGGAAGAATGCCATCCGTCCTGCTTTAAACCCTAAATTTGCTGGGCTGCACAAACCGGGGAATGTGCAACCCCCAAACCTCCTGTTTGGAGAAGACCTGTCTAAACAGGTAAAAGACCTGGATGAGGAGGCAAAAACTGTTGGCCTCATGAAGGTACCTCCTATGGTATCATCTTTTTGGAGACTGTACCCCCGCCGTCCTCTCCATACCAGACAGTTCACCGGATATGGTGGACGTGGTTCCGAGCAACAGGCACAGAGGCCTTTTTTAGGGCAGGGCCCAAGCCAGGCCATGTTCAAGATGGGGGAATGGCATCCTCCAACAACCCTACCCCCCAGATCTCAGGGGCAGAAGCAGAGACCATACTGCCGGTAACCACTAAGGTAAGTGAGCCTCCGATTGATCAATTACAAGTTGGGTGGAGATTGCAATTTTTCTTACATGATTGGCATTGGATAACACCTGACCCATTTATACTGCACAGTATATAAGGTTTCCAAATTGAGTTCATTTCTGACTCGCATCCACCCACTCAGCATACACCTAGCTGCACTGTTGTGTTTTCACAACAGGTGTATGAGTGCACAGGGAGAACTTGAGTCTTTGTTCAAGAAAAGGGTAATTGAGAGGTCGCATCATGATCCTCACCAGTTTGTGTCCAACATATTTACTGGGCAAAAGAAGGATGGAGGATGTTGAATTATCCTTGATTTGACAGAGCTTAACACCTTTGTGCAGTATAAACACTTTAAAATGGAAACTTTTGTCACTGCCAAACAACTGCTTTCCAAGGGATGTTGCATGGCAAGCATTGACCTCAGAGATGCTTGCTATTCAGTGGCCATTCATGAAGATCACAGGAGATTTTTGAAGTTTAACTGGATGGAGCAGTAGTGGTGGTTTAAAGCATTGCCTAATAGATTAACCTCAGCCCCCAGACTATTCACTAAATTGTTAAAACCAGTCCTGGGGCTGCTCAGGGCACAGAATCATATCGTCATGACATATTTGGAAGACATCTTAGTCATTGGGAGGACTTTGGAATTAGCTGAATTATCTGTGTCAGCTACAAAACTCGTTTTTGAGAAACGGGTTCTTAATCCATCCAGTTAAGTCTAAATTGGTGCCTTCTATGATAATTGACTATTTGAGATTCACCATTAACTCAGTACACATGTCAGTGACTCTGCCTCGGGACAAGCAATTTGAGTTAATTGAAGCCTGCAGGAAACTCATTGTTGATAATCAACCTTCTATTAGACATGCGGCTAGTATAATTGGAAAATTAGTGGTGGCTTTCCCAGTTGCTCAGTTCAGGCCTTTTCACTACCAAAACTTACTGCGTGCAACGGAACAGGCACTCAAGCTTCATAAAGGTTGTTTCGATAGACCCATGCAATTTCCAGCTGAAGCCCTGGCTGAGTCACAATGGTGGGATTACCAATATTCAGTGTTGTTCGAGTACTATTTTAGTCGATACACCATCAGTTATCCTGCAGACCGATGCCAGTGCACTAGGATGGGGTGCTACCGATACTGTCTCGAGCTGCGGTGGCAGATGGGATCTGCAAGAATCATCGATGCTTCAGTCACACAGTATTAACTACTTAGAGTGGTTAGGAGCACTCTATGGGTTAAAGGCTTTTTGTACCAACATGCATCATATGCATGCCCAACTTCAGATTGACAACACTACAGCAGTAGCGTACATTAATCACATGGGTGGAAGTAAGTCTATATCCTGTATTAAATTGTCTAATCTTATCTGGCACTGATGTATTGCGAGAAACATCTGGTTTTCAGCTATCTATTTACCAGGTAGATATAACACGGTGGCAGACACCAGGTCACGAGAGTTCAATGACAACAAATAATGGATGTTAAATCACGGTGTTTAATGACATTGTCCTTCGTTATGGTGTACCGGACATTGATCTGTTTGCTTACAGGCTTAATCATCAGTTACCAATTTACGTGTCATGGGAGCCAGACCCAGGGGCAGTAGCAGAAGATGCATTCTTACTACACTGGGGTGGAAAATTTGTATATGTTTTTACCCCATGCTGCCTCATTTGTCGATGATTGGCCAAAATTCAGCAAGACTCTGCCTCTGGCATATTGGTAGTACCGGACTGGCCTACTCAGCATTGGTTCCCTCTGGTTCTAGCTTTAATTACACAGCCTTTTATGGCAGTGCCCAAGAGCAGAAATCTGCAGGTACACCCGGTGACAGGGGAAAGCCACCCTCTTCATGACCGTATAAATTTATTGATTTGCAGATTCTGAGGAGACCGTTCCTGGAGCTCGGGCTTTCAGAGTGTACCATAGATGTCATCACTGCGGTCTGGAGGAAGAGCACACAGAAACAGTACATCAGTCACATAAGGAAATGGGAAATGTACTGTTCCCGCTCTAATATTTCATATGACACAGCTTCTATTACAGACGTTTTGGAATTTCTTTCATCACTTTTTCATGGTAACAAGCTCAGTTACAGTGCCATTAACAGTGCCCGAGTGCTTTGTCAAATTATTTATGGCTGGGGTCAGTGAACCACATGGTAGGGTCTCACCCTTTAACAGCCAAGTTTATGAAGGGCATTTTTAACTCTGCTCCCCCTAGGCCCAGGTGCACACATATATAGGGTGTGAGCGTGGTTCTCACGCTGCTCCATCAGTGGGCACCAGCTTCATCTCTGTTTCTGCACCATCGTACACTCAAAGTAGTCATGCTCATGGCGCTGGCCTCAGCACAATAGGTCCAGACATTACAAAAACTCAGACTGGACAGTATGGGTACATCTTGTAATAACATCACCAATTTAATTCATGACCTCATTAAGCAGAGCAGGCCAGGGATACAGGGGCTCAAATTGAGTTTTATGGCATACCCCTCAGATCCACGAGTGTGTGTAGTGTCACACACAATTCATTACATAAAGGTCACAAAGAGCCTGAGAGGCTCAGAACTCTCCTTCTTTGTTAGTTATACCAAACCTCATAAAAAGGTTACAATGCAGACCACCTCTAGATGGATTAAACAGGTTCTGGCGTGTGCAGGAGTGGACACTGACACTTTTAAACCTCATTCCACCAGGGCTGCATCGACATCAGCAGCAAGGGATATGGACGTCCCTCTTGACCACATTCCAGCGGCTGTGGGATGGTCAAATGAGCGGATGTTCAAAAGGTTTTATAAGAAGCCTATTGCCAGACCGGGGATTTTTGCTGATTCTGTTTTAAGTTCTGTTTCACAGTTTCCCCCAGGGTGAGAGCGGTCACTGTTAACTTTATTTTTGTTATTAAAGCATCAGTATTGTTTAACCATGTCATATTTGAATGCATTAATTTTCTCACTCGTCCTGGTCAATTCATGCAGTTGTGACGCGTGGACTTGTTCCTCGGCATGAAATCACAGAGCTTCAAAAATCTTCACATAGTCACTTACGTGACTCCAAGGTAAAATAGTAAGATTAAACGAGAACTTACCAGTTTGAAGTTTGATTGTTATTTTATGAGGTGTTACGATGAGCGATTACATGCCCTCCGCTCCCTACCTTCGTAACAGAATGATCTTTCTGTAAGTTCTAGTCAACTCTAATCTTACTATTTTAGTTCAACAACTTTTTTCTGTGATTTCACACCGCTGTTTTGAAGATTGACGCGCTTGCGTGGGGGCGGCCTTCTTCACGTAATCGCTCATCGTAACTCCTCATAAAATAACGATCAAACTTCAAACTGGTAAGTTCTCGTTAAATCTTTCTATTCATCTCTATTACAATGATGTGAAATAACGTGAGCTAGTGTGAAGATGGACACAAAATGCTGGAGTAACTCAGCAGGACCTGCAGCATCTCTGGAGAGAAGGAATGGGTGACGTTGTGTGATATGGGTCAATTAAGAGTCAAGGCACGTGTGTTTTATTGTAAGATGTCCCAGACATTTGGAATTTTAAATTAACATACCATTGTCTTTTCCTCCATGTTATGCATATAAGAACCAGTCATAGTCATGCAAATAGACAGCTTCTCTCTTTGTGAACCCATCCTTTTAATTTCAAACTGATTACTGCTTCCAATATATATTAGAACAGATATTTAGAAGGCTGGTTCTTGTTTTCAATTAATGGCTGTCACGTACCTTTATTACCCCTGGATATTTCCTAACACCCATATTTCTTGCTGCTGATTTAATGCCATTTAAGATTACATATTAACAATGCTATAATTTAACCAGGGATTTAAATGAAATAATCAACTCCATGAACTATCAATTGCATTGTCGTCTATTTATTGATGGCAACAACACAGCTAATTACACTCAGCTTAAAACAGAGGCCATGGCTAAGACATTCATCCAAGTAATGCCAAATCATTTGCTAGTGAAAAGTTGAAAACCTCCTTAATAAAGAAAGAAGCAATGTTGTGCTTATTTCTGAGTTAATTAGCACTAATTGCTACTTAAATCTATGCTTGTCTTTTGATGTGAATTTTATGCTTACTAACATTTTTTTTCTGGTGTCAAACGTATCCACATGAACGCAATAATAGTTCACGGAATTCAGCACATCATCCCGAACGAAACTACTGGGTGGCACCTAGATGGCAGCCTCGCCAGCAGCCTGTGTGTGATTTTGGTTTTTATTGTTACTTTTAGTGTGTCTAAAACAGGCACGTGCCGTGAGTAATTACTCAGGGTAGCCGGTCAGTCGGCTTTTAAAAATCTTAAAAACCGCGCATGCGCAGATTGTTCTCCGGTAGGCAGTCAGTTGACTTTTATAAAGTTATTTGTCTTTAAAAACCTTATCTCTTAATAAGGTTAAAAACATATAGCTCAAAGAAATTTACTTACCACATTATTTGTACATGAACTCCATTCGTCTCTTTTTGATTTTTAAGATACTCTTAAGATAACGACAATCCATGTTCGAAAAACCTGTCAAGAAACTTGCACTGCTCAGCTCAGCTCATGCACACAGTCCACGGTGCAAAGGCAGAATTTCAGCTGTTTTTATACACCGTTGTCATTGAAGTCTTGAAGCAACATCGACAGCACGTGAGTAGCACATACCTATGCGTGTTACATGTACTGCGGGTGAAAGGCACGGGAGAATTATGCCTATCTGAGAGATCGATCTCTTAGGTAGGCATAATTCTCCCGTGTCTTTATTATTTATATTTAATAATTACCATTTTATAATTTAAATCAGGGTAGACACTGCCTACCTTGCCTGCCGTGATGGCACAATCCTGGTCTAAAATGTATGTTTTAATGTTTCTCGGTATGTTTTGATGTGGAGGGTGGGAGGGGAGGGGAATAGGGGGAAACCGTTTTCAGTCACTTACCTCAACGGAGATGTGATCTTTTTCCGTCCCCCCTTTCTGCCTAACAATTGGATTGGTGCGATCTTTCTTGGAGACCGGCGTGGAGCTTCAAGCCGAAAGCGCGGCATGGACTTACCATCGCGGAGCGGGCGATCCTTTGCCGAGGATCTCTGTAGAAGTGCTCCGACCGCAGGGCCTGTGGACTTTAACACCGTGAAGCCCGCTGTCTCCGTTAAGGAAAGGCCGAGCTCCACACCGTTCCGATCCGTCCCGATGCTGGAGTTTCCATCATCCTGACGAGAGGGCTTGAACAGCGGATCGTCGGCAATGGCCCTGTTCAAAGGCCCTGACCACCACGGGAGAAGAAAGGAGGAAGATGACTGAACTTTATTGTCTTCCATCACAATGAGGAATGTGGATTCAACTGTGGTGGATATTTATGTTAAATTTATTGTGTATTGCATTCTTTTTACTTGTATGGCTGTATGGTAACTCGAATATCACTGTACCTTAATTGGTGCACGTGACAATAAATGTGAATGACATGCATATAGGTGTAACTGAAAAAAAGAACAATTTTTTACCTTAAATGTATGTAAAATACACCTGAATCTCCTTGACATTTCATAACTATCTTTGAATCTTTCTCATTGAAAGTGTCAGTTCAGATAATCTTGTGCCCCATCCCTAAGATACACAAATCTCCAGAATTGCCTATTTTTCAGCTAGAAGTTATTTATCTTTGATATTGAATGTTTTATTTCCCTATTAATACAGCATCACCTCCTGCAGGTATCACACCACCCTGCTGTTAGCAGCACATGACAAAGAAATAAAAATACCAATTATTTTCCCCGTCAACTTGTCTGAGATGCCTTTACCCCATCATAAATATGTCTGTTTTTCCCACTAATTCATTCTGCTATTTTCTCCGCCACTTGAACCATCACATTTTATCTTTTTTTCCAAATTCTATCAAAAGACCTTTGATCTGAAACATTAACAGTTTCTCTTCCCACTGATGTTGGCTAACGTTGTTTTTTCTACACTTACTATTTTTATTTTAGTTCCAGCAGGTCCAGTTTTTCTTTTGATTTTCATCCTTTTCAATATTTCTTTGGAGGTCTTTTTCCAATTAAAACCAGATTTTTAATTGCAGCGGAGAAGAAAGTAATGTTTCATTGGAAGATGTACACTAAATACTGGAGTTAGTCAGGCAGCACCTCTGGAAAGAAGGAATGGGTGACATTTCAGGTCGAGACAGTCTGAAGAAGGATCTCAATCCGAAACATGGGGAATTTAGCACTGCAAATTAGGAAGCAAAAATAAAGAAAGTTTTAGGTATTTTAAAAATTATTTCCAAGTAGTTTACTTGCTTTAATTGAATTAAATTTAGCTCCATGTTAATTACTTCAAGAGTATAACTGTCAGACACATTTGAAAATTATTAAGTTCAAGGAGGATTTTTACAGCTAAACTCACAAACTCCCTCCAGTAACAAGACATTGATAGTGGAAGATGGCAATGCTGCATTCTACTATCTCAAATAGATTCCTGCAAACTTCAAAGAGATTGGCATTAAAATCTTGAATGTAATGTCATCTACTGATGTAGTCTACAGTACTGATATGTACAAAGCAGATTCAGTGAAGTCAAGTGAATGGACATGGCGTGGGTGTGCGGAGAAAATAAATTATCAAAGAAGGAAAGACCAAAAAAACAAGAGATTGGAAGCAGTTCTTGACCAATGATGAGAACAAGAAACAGCTCATTGAACTTCTTCTTGATGTGTGGAGTGAGCATGACATGGCAAAGAGGCTACATGGAAAGAAGGTGATCATTATTAAGGAAGGAGAGGTCACACTTCTTACTTCTCAAATGGGAAAGAGACACTGCTATCTGAGATTCAATCCCTGAAGTCAAACCAAGAAGAAACAGACTCGCGAGTCATCCTATACTGCAACTATGGCAAAGAGCAAGGATATTACCACGTACAAATTAAAAGCCCAGACAGCTAAATATTTTTCATATTGCTTCCCTATGCAAACAGCATTCAAGACAGCACAGTATTCATCGACACAGGGAGAGGCAACATGCAAAGACTAATGGATGTCATCTATTTTGCAAAGCAGTCCTCCTCAGAATACTGCTCGGCATTACTTGGATTTCATGCGTTCTCAGGCTGTGACTCAACAAGTGCCTTCAAAGGAATTGGCAAAGTCAAGCCAATCAAACTGATGCAACAGCATATCAAATTTGTGAAACCTCTGGCAGAGCTTGGGGAATCCTGGACTGTCTCAGAAGAGCTGATGTCAAACCTGGAGGAGTTCACATGTGCCTTGTATGGGAAACCAAGATTCACTGGTGTCTACAAAGCTAGATTTGTTATGATGAAAGAAAGGTGCAAAGGTGATGGAGAGGATATCAGTAGGTCAGTTCATGTGGATTTGTCTTCATTTCCACCTTGCAAAGACAGTGTAGAGCAACACATCAGAAGGGTAAACTACCAGGTGGCAATATGGAAGAGGGCCTATGAGCCCAATCCTGCCATTCCAGCACCAACAGATGGTCATGGCTGGACAACGAATGGAGACAAGTTGGGTCCACCATGGACAATGACTGAGATCCTACCCTGTAGGTTGGTTGACACTCTTGACTCCTTGGAAGAGAAAGAGGATTCAAGTGATGACAAGTATGATCCAGATGATGATGACCAGTGCCATGGGTCAGACAAAGACACAGATAGTAAGTAAGTAACTTTATTGGCCAAGTATTCACATACACGGAATTTGCCTTGGTCCTCCGCCCACAAGTAACAACAAGACATACAGTGACAGTAATGAATGGCTCAGAAAACACTAAACATTAATAATAATGAAACATTAATGATAAAACACCATTGATTAAGCATGTGACCCAACAAAATACCAGATCAAAGGAAGGCTACAGATTTTTAGCTGTTGAGTAGAGCAACTACTCGCGGATAAAAACTGTTTTTATGTCTGGCTGTGGCAGCTTTGACAGTCTGGAGTCAGCTTCCATAAGGAAGTGATTCAAAGAGTTTGTGGCCAGGGTGAGATGGGTCAGAGATGATCTTGCCCGCTCGCTTCCTGGCCCTTGCAGTGTACAGTTCATCAATGGAGGGAAGATTGCAGCCAATAACCTTCTCTGCCGATCGGATGATTCGCTGCAGCCTCCAGGTGTCGTGCTTGGTGGCTGAGCAAAGCCAGACCATGATGGAGAAGGTGAGAACAGACTGTATGATGGCCATGTAGAATTGGACCATCATTGCCTGCGGCAGATTGTGCCTCCTCAGCTGCAGTCTGCAGTCAGGGCCTTCTAGGTAAGAATGTATACTCATTCAGATGACTCTTTACATATTCAGTTCTTCAAATGGATTTTTTTTAATGTCACTATTGCTTAATTAACGGCAACATTTCATTCACATGTTTGAACAGTTTCTTGAAAGAGCCTTCTAGCTTGTCCATGCAACTGATGAATTGTCCATGTCCGTTTATGAGAGGAATATATAGTCTCAACTTATTCAAAATGATTTCCAATCATTTTAAAAGAGAACCCCACTTCTTCCCACTAAGTAAAATATGAACTTTCCCCATATCATATCACAATAACTTGAGAAGCTTGACAGAGGTGTCTGTGGAGGTGCAGTCATTGGTGTAGAGAGAGTAGAGGAGAGGGTAAGCAGTCTTGTGGTGCTCCTATGCTGAGCGTTTGCGGGTTTGAGATGTGCTTTCCCAGCCTCACATGCTGCTTCCTGTCTGTCAGGAAGCTGGTGATCCACCGACAGAGGGGTTCAGGCACAGTCAACTTTGAAAATTTGGAGTGTAGTAGCTCTGGCACAATGGTGTTGAATGCAGAGCTAAAATCAACAAACAGGATCCTCGCATAGGTCCCCTGGCGGTCTAGGTGCTGTAAGATGAAGTGGAGGCCCAGGTTGACTGCATCATCCACAGATCTATTGGCTCAATATGCAAACTGCAGAGGGTTCAGCAGGGGGTTTGTGATATTTTTCAGCTTGGTCAGCACAAGCCTTTCGAGTGTCTTCATGAATACAGAGGTCAGTGTAACAGGCCTGTAGTCATTAGGACAAGTAATCCTTGCCTTTTTGAGTACAGGGACAATAGTGGAGACTTTGAAGCAGGCAGGGACAGTACATGTTTGCAGGGACTGGTTAAAAATGTCTGTATAGACCGGTGCCACCTGTTTGGCACAGAGCTTAAGAATAGAGGGGGAAACATTGTCAGGTCCTGGAGATTTCCGGCTTTTTTGTCCTTTGAAAAGGGGGTGAAGATGAAGATGAAGATGAATTTTTCAGTGAAGATGAATTCTAAAGATACTTCATTCATAGTTTTGCTACTTATGCGATTTTTTAAAATGCGAGTTACTTCATTTAGTAATAAGGGTCATGCTGATGTCTGAAAACCAGTTGGTAATTGTGTATGCCCAATTTTTTTTAACATGTGACTAAGTAGTTACTGGTATAAGTATGGGTAAAATGCACAAAAAAGCTGATACTACATTTATTTCTGTCGCATGGACGAGGGAGAATGTCTTAGGACAGACAGGTATTCCTTCCACCTTTGCTTCATTTGAACATGTACCATTACAAGTAATAGAAACACACTAAAGGTGATGCCTTTCATTATTTCTATTGCAAAATCTTTCATGTAATAATTCAGATTCATTTGTACCGCCTATTCTTTCTTGAAATAAGATTACCCCTAACTACAAGTAGAGAACTAAAATCATTATTCAAGACAAACTTAATTGGATTGCAGTTTACAGTGTGAAAATATTTATTAAAAGAATACGAAGCTTGGCTGCTCAAGGGTTTTCCATTAAAAGTGAATATGAGGAACCATTTCATAGGTCATTCGCACAATAAGAACTAAAAAGGATATATTATGCAATTATTGCATAAAAATCAATGACATTTTGTTTTATGATTTTCAAAGTTGAAGATGATATGGTCCTAATTTAGTGGATTGTTTTTAATGTATCTTTAGAAACATAGAAACATAGAACATCTTTACTAAGAAACAGACTAAATTTCAAGTACCACATTCACTGACCGCAAAAAAAAGGACAAAGTGTGGAAAAAAACACAATTTTGACATATTGAAATAAGGGGTTAAAAAAACATAGTCCAGATGAGTATTTTTCTTGGGAATATCATTTTTCTGACAGAAGAGATACCAATGAACAAAATGATACCCATGAAGTAGAATCATAGGGGGGAGTGCACGGTAGGCCCATCTGGCCCACAGACTATTACTAGACCAAGTGGGACCCATTGCGTACCATCCTCTGAATGCGCAGTTGCGGGGGGAGGTTGGCGGCTTGTGGCGTTGCACACACATTAACCAACCCCTCCACACACATACACTAACCAACCCCTACACACACGCACACTAATCACCTCCACACACACACTAACCACCCCCATTGATATTATATTCATATTATTCATTCACTCCTTTTACCCCATCCCCGCCCTATCCACTCACGCATAGCCCCCACCTCGCAGGTACGGCTAGAGAGTGAGGGGGGTAGAGAAAGAGGGACACAGAGGCACAGAGAGGGACACAGAGGCACAGAGAGAGACACAGAGGCACAGAGAGGGACACCGAGGCACAAAGAGGGACACAGAGGCACAAAGAGGGAGTGTGAGGGGGGCAGAGAGGGAGGGGTGGCAGAGAGGGAAAGGGTAGAGTTTGAGGCGTTTGGGAAGGTGCGGGGGCACGTCATCAGAGGGGAGGTCTGGTTCCCGAATCTCACTCCCATCTTCAGGCTGCAGTCTGCAGTCAGGGCCTTCTAGGTAAGAATGTATACTCATTCAGATGACTCTTTACATATTCAGTTCTTCAAATGGATTTTTTTTAATATCACCATTGCTTTTATCTATGCACTATCATTTCTGAAGATGATTTCGTCAAAATACTTACCTTAGTTAATAGGCAAGTTAACATATCTCTTGATTCTTGGAAACACTTTATTTTAATCAGGTTCAGTTAGATTATCTTTACTTTCAACTTCTACCCATATTATTTATAATTAATTAAAGCCAACATTTAATTCATATGTTTGAACAGTTTCTTGAAAGAGCCTTCTAGCTTGTCTATGCAACTGATGACTTGTCCATGAGTCCGTTTATGAGAGGAATATATAAAGTCTTAACTTATTCAAAAATGATTTCCAATCATTTTAAAAGAGAACCCCACTTCTTCCCACTAAGTAAAAGATGAACGTTCCTCATACCATATCACAATAAACGTATGATAACTACACTAGCACTCTTTGCAATGAATGAAATGTGAAAAAAAACTGAAGATGCAGTAAAGCAGAAACTAAAAAAAAAGAAATAGCAGCATCCTCAAGTTCTTGGATGTACATACTGTATCTCCAAAGATCTGTCCTGGCCCAGCACATTGATGCTATCTGAAAGAAAGCTATATTTCCTTAGAAGATTGAGGAGATTTGGTTTGTCGATAAATATTCTATTTAACTTCTTCAGGTGTATGGTCGAGAGCACATTGACTGGTTGCATTATGGCTTCGATGGTTGCATTATGGCTTGGTTCAGCAACTTGAATGCCCAGGAAAAATGAGATTATAGAGAGTGATAAACACTGCCAGTTCCATCATCGATACTGACCTCAGCATCGAAGGGATCTATAGTGGACACTGCCTGAAAAAGGTAACCAATATCATTTAGAAGCCACATCACCCTAGCCATGTTCTCATTTCACTCCTACCATTGCAAATAACAAAGAGGAGCCTGAAAACTGTGACCAATTGATTCAAGATTAGCTTCCTTCCAGCAACTACCAGGCTCTTGAATGCTACCACAATACCAACCTCAGTCACTATGAACTTCAATGGATTGTGTCTTTGGTTGCACCAACTTAGATTTTTGTCTAATTAGTATTGTAGTTATTAATTTATTACTTTATTGATTACAATAATTATCTGTGTGTATTGTGTTTACACGTCTGTTCAGTTGCTGCAAGTAAGAATTGAATTGTCCTGTTTTTGGTACAAATGACAATCATGCACTCTTGATTCCCTTGACTTGAAATATTAATCTGGTCAGCCAGGTAAGTGTAGAGAGAGAAACAAAGCCATTGCCTGATGCACCAACATTGACCTGAACATTGATCTGTTCCTCTCTCAACAGTTGCTGACTATCCTGCAGAGTATTTCCAGGACTTTCTGTTTTCCCTCTTTCCAAGACATCAGAGCTGTCCTGGTGATTCATCATGACTGCTGGCAGCCCATATTTGTTATCTTTATGTTACCTCAAAATTATTACAGGTCCACTGGCTCCCTGGAATAATTGCTACTTTCCTGCGGTTTGCTTTGAACTACAGTATTGGAACAACACATTTTTAATTTAACCTCAACTAAAGTGTCAATTCTCTCATCCATTTATAATTTTCTCCAATCTCCTTGGTAGCTTAATGCTTACTATGTCTCCAGAATGTCTTGGCAGATTTGTATATAAAACAGATTAAAACAATAGACAATAGACAATAAGCGCAGGAGTTGGCCATTCAGCCCTTCGACTCAGCACCACCATTCAATGTGATCATGGCTGATCATCCCCAATCAGTACCCCATTCCTGCCTTCTTCCCATATCCTCTGACTGCTATCTTTAAGAGCCATATGTAGCTCTCTCTTGAAAGTATCCAGAGAAGTATCCAGTATCCAGAAGTATCCACTGCCCTCTGAGGCAGAGAATTCCACAGACTCACAACTCTCTGTGAGGAAAAGTGTTTCCTCATCTCCGTTCGAAATGATTTACCCCTTATTCTTAAACTGTGTCCCCTGGTTCTGCACTCCCCCAACAGCGGGAACATGTTTCCTGCCTCTAGCGTGTCAAAACCCTTAATAATCTTATATGTTTCCATAAGATCCCCTCTCATCCTTCTAAACTCCAAAGTATACAAGCCTAGCCGTTCCATTCTCCCGCCATCCCAGGAATTAACCTTGTAAACCTACGCTGCACTCCCTCAATAGCAAGAAAGTCCTTCCTCAGATTAGGGGACCAAAACTGCACACAATACTCCAAGTGTGGTCTCACTTGTGCCCTATACAACTGCAAAAGGATATCTTTGCTCCTATACTCAACTCCTCTTGTTATGAAGGCCAACATGCCATTCATTTTGTTCACTGCCTGCATGTTTACCTTCGTTGACTGGTGAACAAGGGCCCCCAGATCCCATTGTACTTCCCCTTTTCCCAACTAGACACCATTTAGATAGTAATCTGCCTTCCTGGTTTTGTTACCAACATGCATAACCTCACATTTATCTACATTAAACTGCACCTGCCATGCATCTGCCTACTCAACCAAACTGTCCAAGTCACCCTGCATTCTCATAGCATTCTCCTCACAGTTCACACTGACAACCAGCTTTGTGTCATCTGCAAACTTGCTAATGTTACTTTGAATCCCTTCATCAAAATCATTGATGTATATTGTAAATAGCTGTGGTGCCAGCACCAAGACTTGCAGTACCCCACTAATCACTGCCTGCCATTCTGAAATGGACTCGTTAATCCCTACTCCCTGTTTCCTGTCTGCCAACCAATATTCTATCCATGTCAGCACTCTACCCCCAAACCATGTGCCCTAATTTTGCCCACTAATCTCCTATGTGGGACCATATCAAATGCTTTCTGAAAGTCCAGGTACACTATTTCTACTGGCTCTCCCTTGTCTATTTTCCGAGTTACATCCCCAAAAAATTCCAGAATATTAGTCAAGCACGATTTCCCCTTCATAAATCCATGCTGACTTGGACCGGTCCTGTTACTGCTATCCAAATATGCCGTTATTTAATTTTTTATAATTTACTCCATCATCTTCCCCACCATCGATGTCAGGCTAACTGGTCTATCATTCCCTGTTTTCGCTCTCCCGCCTTTCTTAAAAAGTGGGATAACATTAGTTACCCTCCAATCCACAAGAACTGATCCTGAATCTTTAAATCTTGGGAAAATTATCACCAATGCGTCCACAATTTCTAGATCCACTTCCTGGGATGCAGACCATCAGGCCCTGGGGATGTATCAACCTTCAGTCCCATCAGTCTACCCAGCACCATTTCCTGCCTAATATGAATTTCCTTCAGTTCCTCCATCACCCCAGATCCTCTGGCCACTAGTACATCAGGAAGATTGTTTGTGTCCTCCTTAGTGAAGATGGATCCAAAGTACTGTTCAACTCCTACCATTTCCTTGTTCCCCATAATAAATTCACCTTTTAAAGTATTTTTGTTATCTTTCTTGCTCTTTAAACATTTTAAACCCAACCCTCTTGCTTCCCACTCATCGTTGCTGCATTGTACGTCTTCTCTTATATTTTTATACTGTCCCTGATGTCCCTTGTCAGCCACGGTTGCCCCTTACTCCCCTTGGAATTTTACTTCCTCTTTGGAATGAGCTGCTCCTGCACCTTCTGTATATTCCCAGAAATACCTGCCATTGTTATTCCACTGTCATCCCTGCTAGTGTATCTTTCCAGTCAAGTTTATCCAGTAACTGCCTCATGGCTCCTTTATTCAACTGTAACACCGACACCTCCAATTTACCCTTCTTCCTCTCCAATTGTAGATATAACTTGACCATATTATGGTCTCTACCTCCTAATGGCTCCTTAACCTCAGGTTCCTTTATCAAATCGGGTTCATGACATAACACTAAATCCAGAATTTCCTTCTCCCTGGTAGGCTCCAATACAAGCTCAATGAATCCATCATGGAGGCACTCCACAAACTCCCTTTCTTAGGGTCCAGTACCAACCTGATTTTCCCAGTCTACTTGCATGTTGAAATCTCCCATAACAACCGTAGCATTACATTTACTACATGCCAATTTTAACTCCTGATTCAATTTGCACCCTATATCCAGACTACTGTTTGGGGGCCCATAGATAAGTTCCATTAGGGTATTTGTATCCTTACAATTCCTTAGTTTTATCCATACTGACTCCACATCTCCTGTTTCAATGTCACCCCTTGTAAGGGACTGAATTTTATTCCTCACCAACAGAGCTACCCCACCCCCTCTTCCCACCTGTCCGTCTTTTCGATAGGAGGTATACCCTTGATTATTCAGTTCCCAGCAGTGGCTCTCTTGCAGCCATCTCTCTGTAATTCCCACAACATCATACTTGCCAATTTCTACCTGAGCGTCAAGCTCGTCCACTTTATTTCTTATACTTCGCACATTCATATACAAAACTGGAATATATGTCATATAATTTATTTCTTACATGTCAGTTCTTCCAGTGGCACATTTCAGATCAAAGTTTCACTGGCAGGCTGGACATCAATAGATTTCTCTTGAAGACTGACTTGGTTTGCATTGAGAGAATTAACTACATATATTGACTATGACCGGATACATCTTTCAATAATATCCACCTGATTATTACTGAACTTTATCATTATTCAGGCACTACCTACAGAGTGACAGCCTTAGATGTCTGTGCAATGCCACCTGCTGCAGATTTCCCTGTTCATTGCTTGAATAATTTGTTTGCCAAACCTATATCAGGTGAAATCTAATGCAAATGCAGTGCTTCCATTTCAACAAATTAAGGTCAGGAGAAATCAGATGCTGGGACAAAGTTTCTTCACTTATTCTGCATGTTTTTGTCGTCTGTCATCTAAAGTTTTACATACTTTCTTTTACTTGTGAAATGAGTGGTTCTGAGTATTTATGGATGTGGAAGACAGTTGTTGGGCGAGGGTGCGGGACCTCACTGCTCATCAAAGCTGTTCCCTCAGTGATGTTGTCTGCTTGTGCTGGGAGAGGCCTGTGGTGCACAATCCTGTGCTGGGGTTTATGGATGAGCTGGGACCAGTCTTCGTATGAACGGCTGTACTCTGCAGAACATAGAAAAAAAAAACAATTAAAGATATTCCCTATTTTGTTATTACCAAACTTGAATTACATTTTCAGATTTTTTTTTCTTTGATCAATTGCCATTAAGGTGCTTGAAAATATTTAGCATGGCCTGTGTGCACCCCCAGCACACTCTGTTATCGGTTTGTGCCAGTAAGCAGATACCTATTTATCCCTCTTGGTCCTTTTGTGCCACAAATACTCAATGGATCAGGCAGAATCTGTGATGGGAAAAGTTAATTTTCAAAGTGAATTTTCAAATCAATATTCCTTTGTCAATACTGGGTAAAATTGAAATAAACAAGATATAAAATGCAAAAAAATGGATAAACAAAGGAAAAAAAGTTAAATGTTAGGATAGATTGAAGGGGAGATCAAGTGGCAGGGGCAAGGGTAAACTTGTTTTGACTGATGCCGTTTGCATTTAGATAAATATATCTGATAATGGCTGATGAACTATTTGTTTCTGGATTCATGTTCTTGGCTTACCCAGTTAAATGCTCCACATCTTCGCATGAATATTTGTCAATTTGCTGACAGAACATTCAGTCATTCCTTTGAAGAGCAAGTCTCCATTGGGAGATAACAGATGGACACCTGAACATTAAGGAACAGATGGTGCATAGCGTGAATCCCTCTACATTTCAAATGTTTTGAAATTCAGGATCAAAAATTATAAGCCTGCTATTTCTTTAAAATGCAGTCGTGATAAGATGGTATTGAGACAATAAATCATTTTCACTTGGATGTGTTAGCCTTTCAACGTGAAAATGTAAAGGCAGGCGTGCTGGGAAATTAAATTACAAGAATAAACAGGTGAAAATTTGAATTTTGTGATGAGCAAGCCATTGGCCTCAATTCCTAACTGCATTAATTCAGTACAGTTTACCACAGCATTTAAATACTAATTCTGCCCGAGTTCAGTTTTAGTCTGTAATCACACAAACTTTCTTTAGTATTAAGGTGTCCCTTCAATAATATTCATCATAATATTTCTTCCAGGGTGGCATTCTAATTAGTAATTCCTATAAATTATAGAATTATATTGCAATTCCATAAAAAATTAAAAAAAAACGTATATTTGTATTCTACAGTTTTTTTCTTCCCGAGTATATCACTATTAACGATAGACAAAGCACTTAATTTCTAAACATTTGCCATTCTAACTGGCCGTCATTATTCATGACAAATGTGCATCTGTAATATTTAAGCAAGATGCTTTACTTCACTTTAGTCTCTCTAGCCGCTTATGACATCTTCACTTTCAATGGGTCAGTGCATCTTACTGAATAATATCTGTATGGATATATAGTCTTTCTAGAACCAAGTAGAAAGTATTACCTTGTTTCCCTTGGCTTCATTGTACCTTAGCAGGTACATCAAAGCACATTATAAGTAGAACACAAAGTAAGGGATGATCATTTCAACCCATCTAGCTTGTTCCAGCCTTTAATTAGCCCATGACTAATCCACACTATAATTATCTATCTGTCATTTCCATTGCCTTCCATGGAAGATGCCAGTCGTAGTGCTCACATTTTGAATTTCAATAAAGTATTGGAAGAAACATAGAAACAGAATCATAGAAAATAGTTGCAGGAGGAGGCCTTTTTTGGCCCTTCGAGCCAGCACCGCCATTCATTGTGATCATGGCTGATCGTCCAAAATCAATATCCCGTGGCTGCCCTCTCCCCATATCCCTTGATTCCAGTAGCCCCTAGAGTTCTATCTAACTCTCTCTTAAATCCATCCTGTGATTTGGCCTCCACTGCCCTCTGTGGCAGGGAATTCCACAAATTCATAACTCTCTGGGTGAAAAAGTTTTTCTCACCTCAGTCTTAAATGGCCTCCCTTTTATTCTAAGACTGTGGCCCCTGGTTCTGGACTTGCCCAACATTGGGAACATTTTTCCTGCACCTAGAATGTCCAGTCCTTTTATAATTTTATATGATTCTATAAGATTCCCCCTCATCCTTCTAAACTCCAGTGAATACAAGCCTAGTCTTTTTAATCTTGCCTCATAGGACAGTCCCGCCATCCCAGGGATCAATCTCGTGAACCTATGCTGCACTGCCTCAATCACAAGGATGTCCTTCCTCAAATTATAGAGGGTATTAGATTTCTATATGCTTGTTGAGTAAAGGATTATACATGACATCGCCATTGATGGATTTAGTTTCATTTTTGAGTATTTCCCATCATACGGAACTCTCTCATTTGTGAAAACAGTTCCTCTTGTATTATTCTGTCAGATCTATTCAGCATTGGATGAAACAACAGGTGCCAGCGTGAAAAGAATACAATGTTGTGAATTGTATAGCCATTGGAAGCAATGCAGGTGGAGGAGCAGAGGAGAAACTGGCGCAAGGGCAGCCATGATTCAGAGAAGGTTCAGGAGAAGGGTGAGCGCTTGGTCCGCCAAGGCCTACTGAATCTTCTGTTTGCTAATCATTTTAAGTCCCCTTCCTATCCCATACTGACCTTTCTATCCTGGGCCTCCTCCATTGCCAGAGTCTACACACAAACCGGAGGAACAGCACCTCATATTCTGATTGGGTGGTTTACAACCCAATGGTATGAACATAGAATTCTCCAAATTTAGGTAACTAACCCAGAAACAGCTCCGTTCCCCCTCCCTTTTCTCCCCCAAGATATCCCCTTTCCCCCTTCCCCCCCCCCCACCCCGCACTCCACTCCCCTGAACCCTCACTTACCTTGCACTGGCTTCTCCCCTCCTCCTCCACCTGCATCACTTTCAATTGTTACACAGTTTGCAACTTTTCCATCACAGAGCTTAACAATTTGCAACTTTTTTTTCCTTTCGGCCTTACACTTGTCTTTTCATCCTTGGCCTTTTGCCCAACCTGGCCTGTGTTCACCTATTACTGCTCATGCTCTTCGATCTCTAGAAGAGCTTTCTTCCACCTAACCCCTGCAATCAGCCTGAAGAAAGGTCCCGACCCTAAAACATCAGCTACCCATGTCCTCCTGAGATGCTGTCTGGCCTGCAGAGTTTCTCCAGCTCTTTGTGTCTTTCTTTGGTATGCACCAACATCTGTAGTTCTTTCGGTGTTACACAAAAAGCTGGAGAAACTCAGCGGGTGCAGCAGCATCTAAGGAGTGAAGGAGATAGGCGATGTTTCAGGTCAAGACCCTTCTTCAGTTCTTTGTTCATTCTGGCAAATTTCTGTTTGCCTATTTTATCCTTTCTGGGTTAAGGAGCTTAGCATTAAGGCAATGCTCCAGATTTGATTTCATAAATTATAGAATCACAAAAAGTTTACAATATCAAATGAGGACGACCAGTCTACCATGTCTGTGGTAGACATTGTTATCCAGCCTAACCGCACTTTCCAGTCTGACATCTATAGTCCTGCTCATGGCAGTTTTGCAGCTGCATATCATAGTACTTTTTTAATGTGATTTGGGATGCTGCCTTTAATACCATTTCAGGCTAAAGCTTGATTGTTAACACCTTCAAATGAAATCATTTTTGTTCTTATCTTTTCTTGTGCTTTAACTGAAGGGCCTGTCCCACTATATGAGATAATTCAAGAGTTCTCCCGAGTTCTCCCCTGATTCGAGCTTGTGTAATGTACGTAGCGGGTACTCATGATGAGAACTCATCATGAGAACTCAACACTTAGAACTCATGGATGTCACATAGCGGCTCGTACAAATAACGGTAGGTACTCGAGAAATCCGAAACACTGTGAAAAATTTCCACGAGTAAACATAGAAGCATAGAAACGTAGAAAATAGGTGCAGGAGTAGACCATTCGACCCTGCAAGCCTGCACCACCATTCAATATGATCATGGCTGATCATCCAACTCAGTATCCCGTACCTGCCTTCTCTCCATACCTCCTGATTCCCTTAACCGCAATGGCCACATCTAACTCCCTCTTAAATATAGCCAATGAACTGGCCTCAACTACCTTCTGTGGCAGAGAATTCCACAGATTCACCACTCTCAGTGTGAAAAATGTTTTTCTCATCTCGGTCCTACATTAAACTGTGACCGCTTGTTCTGGACTTCCCCAACATCAGGAAAAATCTTCCTGCATCTATCCTGTCCAACCCCTTAAGAATTTTGTAAGTTTCTATAAGATCCCCCCTCAATCTTCTAAATTCTAGTGAGTACATGCCAAGTCTATCCAGTCTTTCATCCTATGAAAGTCCTGACATCCCAGGAATCAGTCTGGTGAACCTTCTCTGTACTCCATCTATGGCAAGAATGCTATACTCTAATCTTTTTGCTATGAATGCTAACATACCATTCGCTTTCTTCACTGCCTGCTGCATCTCCCCTTTTCCTAATCGGTCACCATTCAAATAATAGTCTAATTTCCTGTTTTTGCCACCAAAGTGGATAACCTCACATTTATCCACATTATATCTGCCATGCATTTGCCCATTCATCCAACCTATCCAAGTCAGCTTGCAGCCTCCTAGCATCCTCCTCACAGCTCACAGCTAAAAGCATACTCGTGATGAAAAAAATTGTAACCTTTTACTCGTACGACCCCCTACGTACCTGCTACGCATATTACACGAGCTCGAATCAGGGGAGAACTTGGGAGAACTCTTGAATTACCTCGTACAGTGGGACAGGCCCTTAACTGTTCACTTAGTTAAAGGAATTAGTTGTTTGCAAATTTATAGCCCTGCCACACGGTGCGAGTCCACCCACGAGTTATCCCAAGTTAAAGAAAAAATCAAACTCGTGGTTTTCTTTTTTTTTTAAAATATATTTTTTATTAAAGCCAATCAATTACAATGCTTTAAACAACTTTATAACATCAAATTAATTCAATTTTCATACGAGTAAAACATTAATAATACTTATCTACTATTTTTTTAGAAATAAAGATAGAGAAAGAATGGGAAAGTTATAAATCATTAAGAATGTGGTTAAATAATAATTTGATTATATATAAGAAAGGAAAGAGAAAAGAAAAAAAAGGAGAAAAAAAAAAAGAAGGTTGACAAAAAAAAGTGAAAAAATATTATATATATATAAATGAAAAAAACACTATATGTATTGTTAATAACACTATTACAAATAATAACATCCATAAAGATATACATGTTAATTCCAATATAAAAATGAATTATTCTCATCAAGTCCCGCAGGGTGCCCGCCGAGCTGTGTTGCCAAGAACAGCTACTTCTCTAAATACTGAATATATGGAGACCATATCTGATCGAAAGAATTATACTCGTCCAGTAGGACAAATCTAATTCTTTCCAAATGCAGCGTCTCCATCATCTCTGCTGCCCATATTTTAATTGTGGGGGATAATGTTCCCTTCCAAAATTTCAATATGATTTTTTTCCCAATTATCAAACAGTAATCAAAGAAATTTCTTTGATTTACTGTAAGTGCTAAATGTAAATCCGGAATTCCAAATATTATTGACTTTGGGTTAGGGTCCAATTTAACTGAGAACTTCAGAAATAACTTTAAAAATTTCTGTCCAGTAATAATTCAATTTAGGACATGTAACAAAACTATGTATTAAATTTGCTTCTACTTTCTTGCACTTATCACAAATAGACGAGAGATTGGGAAAAATACTATTTAATTTCGTTTTCGAATAGTGTAACCTATATAATACTTTAAATTGTATCAATATATGTCTGGCGTTTAACGAACACCGATGCATTCGTTGTAAACTTTCTTCCCAATTTTCTTTTGTTATAGCTAATCCAATTTCATTTTCCCATGCTTGACGATATGTTTCAGTTATTGGGTTCTCCTTATCCAAAATGATGTTATATATATAAGCTATTAATTTTTCTGTATTTGGATGTAAATTAAACAGTTCGTCTAACAATCCTGATTCTTTATTTTTATAATCTTGCATATTGGATTTAATATAATCTCTAATTTGTAGATACCTAAAGAAATGTTGTGGAGACAATCCATAAATCTCTTGTAACTCTTGGAATAAAAGAAATGTTCCTTTTCTGTATAGATGTTCTATCCTTGTTATTCCTAAATCATCCCATTGTCTAAACCCCCCATCTGATATAGCAGGTTTAAACAATGGGTTATTCATAATTGGTAATCTGAGTGAAAGATTATCTAAATGTAGGGTTTTAACTATTTGTTTCCAAATACGTCTATTATTATGTATTATTAGGTTGTCCTTATAAATTTTTTTTTGTACTTCCGTTGGTGCAAAAATTATCGAACCTACATTGAAAGGTAGACAGTCTTCCTTTTCTATATTTAACCATGTCGGTTCATGATCCATATTTACCCACCAAAAATTCATGTTCTTAATCTGAACAGCCCAAAAATAATACAAAACATTTGGAAGTGTTAATCCTCCATTTATCTTAGATTTACATAAATGTTTTTTACTTATTCTATGATTTTTATAATCCCAAATAAAACTATTAACAATATTATCAATTTTTTTTTTTTAAGTTTTCGGGAGAAAAAAAGGAATAGCCTGAAACAAATATAACAACTGTGGTAGAAAAACCATCTTTATGGCACTTATTCTACCGATCATGGATATAGGAAGTGTTTTCCAATATAAAATATTTTTTCTAAGTTTATCTAGTAATTGAGGATAATTAGATTTTATTAATGAATTATGAGATTTAGTTACATTAATCCCTAAATATTTAAATTTGTCTGTCACTATTTTTAATGGGTATTGGTGTAATATATTTAAATTTATTCCTGTTATTGGCATAATCTCACTTTTATTCCAATTAATCCTAAATCCAGAAAATTCCCCAAACTTAGTTATAACATTTAGCAGGTTGGGAATACTAATTTCAGGTTTTGTAATATAAATCAAAACATCATCTGCATATAGAGAAATTTTATTAATTGTTGTATCAGTATTATAGCCATATATTTCAGGATCAGATCTAATTTTCTCCGCCAGGGGTTCTATCACCAATGCAAACAGTAAAGGTGATAACGAACATCCTTGTCTGCATCCCCTAGAGAGTTTGAATTTGGCTGATAGCATTTGGTTAGTCAAAATTCTTGCTGTAGGATTCGAATATAAAATTCTTACCCATTTACAGAATCGATCCCCTAATTGAAACTTTTCCATTATATTAAATAAATACAACCATTCCACCTGATCAAAAGCTTTTTCTGCATCTAATGATATAACCGCTAGTTCCATGTCCCGTATTCTTTTTGAATATATAATATTAAACAAACGTCTGAGATTATGGGATGAATACCGTTTTGGAATAAAACCTGTTTGATCATAATGTATTAATTTAGAGATCACTAAACTTAATCTCCTAGATAAAACCTTAGTTAACATTTTTTGGTCTGTGTTTAAAAGGGCAATCGCTCAATATGATCCTGGATCTTCCAAATCCTTATCTACTTTAGGAATTAGTGTTATTGTAGATTCATTTAGGGTTTCTGGTAATTTTCCTTGTTCATATGCATATCTATACACTGTTTGTAATCTTGGGGAAATCAGATCTTGAAATTTTTTATAAAATTCTGCACTCAGGCCATCAGGGCCCGCTGCTTTTCCGTTCTTTAACGAACTAATTGATTCTATAATATCTTTTACTGTTTTTTCAGCATTTAACAATTCTCTACCTTCCTGATCTAAGCTATTAATTTGACATTCTTGTAAAAATCTTTCCATACCATCTGTTTGTCCTGTTAATTTCGATGATTTTTATAATATTGTAAGAATCTGTCATTAATATCTTTTGGAATAGTCAGTATATTTCCATACTCAGATCTAATTCTGTGTATCATCTTTTCATCTTCTAATTTTCTAAGATGTCGTGCTAGCAATTTTTGTGGTTTATCTCCAAATTCAAAATGCACTTGTTTGGTTTGTTGAAAAAGTTTAATAACTTGATTAGAATATATTTTATTTAATCTATATTTTACTAATGCAATTTTATTACTTAACTCTTTGGAAGGATGTTTTATATTTTCATTATCTAAACGTTTTATCTCATTTTCTAAATTTTGTTCCATCTTTCGATTTTCTTTATTAAGATATGCTTGCGCAGATATTATTGCACCCCGCATAAATGCCTTAAATGTGTCCCATAGTAGTGATGGAGAAGTTTCAAGATTGTCATTAGTTTCAAAAAATAATTTAATCTGTTCCATCACATATTTACAACAGTCCTTGTCCTTTAATATCTGAGGATTAAATCTCCAGGTAGTAGTTTTATTAGATATATCTTTTAATTTTATCTTAAATGTTAATGGTGCATGATCTGAGATAATAATATTGTGATATTTTGCATCATACGTAAAAGAAAGTAATTTAGAATCTATTAAAAAATAATCTATCCTCGAATAAGTTCCATGTACGGGCGAGAAAAAAGAGTATTCTCGTCCGGATGGATTATCTAACCTCCAAATATCCTTAATATTAGATGTATTGATAAAAGCATTTATGAGTTTACTTGATTTCGAGGTGGCTTTCCTTTTTGCAGATGATCTATCTAGATAGTTATCCAAAGTGCAGTTTAAATCACCTCCAATTATTAAATTGTGTTGGCTGGATATAGGAATATTATTAATTATTTTCTTAAAAAATAATGGATTATCAAAATTAGGGGCATATATATTCATTAAAATTACCTTTTTTGAATATAATTCCCCTGTAATTATTACATATCTACCCTCTTTATCCTCTATAATAGAACTTTGTATGAAAGGTATACCTTTGCGAATAATTATTGCAACTCCTCTAGACTTATGTATAAATGTAGAGTGATACACCTTAGAAATCCATTTAGCTGTTAATCTCTGTTGAGCATCTTTTTTAAGATGAGTCTCTTGGATAAAAATAATGTCTGTCTTCAATCTGTTCAACTGTGCTAACACCTTTCCCCCTTTTAATTGGTTCATTAATTCCTTTTACATTCCAACTGCAGAAGGTAACTCCATCACCGCCAGTCTTCACCTTTATATCATTCATTTTACTATTAGGGTGGCTTTTTTTGGAGTAGCCTTCTCGACTCCTCCAGCTCCCCGTTGCACCCGAACATCAACCCGATGAGAATTTCTATCCACATTAATCCACATCTATGTCTTCTTAAACTAATTATACAATATCTTTCGCATCTACATTCAAATAATATATAATATAAGATCAACAAAAAACAAAAACAGTAAAAAATATCAATAATAAGAAAAAAGTAAAGGGTGTTAATAGGTAACTCGTGGTTTTCTACGTGATTCCAAGTTTATGTTCATGAGTTTTAACGAGTTCCCACGTGTATGTCTGAGTATGCCGTTTACTTCTCATTTCTGTGATGTACCAAGTTCCTCTCCGGAGTTACCAAGTTACTCTTGAACCAACAATGACTACCGATATGTGGAAAAATCATCACATGATAAAAATAATGTCATGCAGTTTTTGTTTTCACTATAAAAAACCTCCCATGACCATGGACAGAACTGTCCCAATCAACTTATCCGTGTCTCTGTGTCTCCGGAAGGCAGGATCTCGGCCCCACCATTGTGCAGCAAGGAGTCGGTGGCGCCGGACCGGGCGCTTGAGGTGGTCTCTTGGGCAATTTGATAAAGCTCAGGGTCAGCTGAGCCACAGATCATCATCGGCGGGTTGAGATATTCCAGGGCTGCCCCGGTGGTGTGCCAGCGGAGGTTGCTTGTATGGCTACGGTTAATCTCCATAATCAGGTCCCAAATGCCCTCAGTACCTGGTCGCCGCGGTACCTTTGCAGTTCAACATGTCCATACAGCGTGCAGAGCCAATCTACAATGGCCATTCATTGGCCTTGCCTTCGCAGTGCCAATCGCTCTGTAGATTCGCCTTGTGGGACATTCAGACTGTTGGAAAATCAATGCAAACAGGTGGGTTATGCACATCCATCAGCCTGGGGCGTGCCCGCGGTGAAATTCGCCCACCCCATCTCCCTCCCTAGCGTTCCATTAATTCCCTGCAAAGACTAGCAGTTTGGGATGAAGAGGAAGCCTCGCTTCGATGTGACATGCACTCCAAGTTGCACCAACATACTGCTGGTGCTGCAAACCAGAGTGAAACAGGAAGGGAGCCTCGCTGCTTAATGCCAAAGTTAGATGTAGAACTCACGTTTCTCTCTGCTTCATATACATGGTAATTCTCTCAGTATGGTCACTTTTCACGCGTCCCGCCCGGTGTCAACACTTCCCATGAATGCTTGAGCCCCCATCTTCGCTCTGTACCTTCAGCTTTATCGATGGCTCTCTCCCATCAAAAATATCCAAGTTAATTTCAGGCCCCAACATTCATTCATTCATTCTTTTCCTCGCGGGTCTGTTCTGTTTAGCGGTATCCAGGTTTTGAAAGCAGCCCTCCGCTCATTCGCACACTGTGGCACTTTGGAAGAGAGTGGGGAATATATACCGCCTGCCTGACATGGCAGAGAATAACGTTGAGTGATGATATAAATGTCATTCGGCCAGTCTCGGGTTAATCAGCATATTGATTCAGCTGGGTAAACCACTGCTTCTATTTGTGTTGCTGCTTCATGGCAAGTGAAGGCTCGGATTTATTTCCACAGATAAGCTGGCAACACAAGAATTTCACTGCTTGCTTTCACAATGATTTAATGCACTGCTTTTGAAGGGTAATCTTGTACTAGGTTATTCATTTCATGCATAATAAAAATGAACAAATATTTATTTAATTTGCGCTTTCATTTTGAATCTTTTTTCCCACCAGGCAAAATTTAGTCTTTCACTAATTCAGAAAGTGAGACAAATTTGGTGTTGCAATGTTAATTGACAGCCACCAATCGATGGGATTATTCTCCCGTGGCTGTGGGGATGGAAGTTTTCTCCATACGCGCAATTTCCATATTTAAGCTAGTATCTGCAATTCCTTCCTTCAAACTTTTAGAGCAGTTTGTTTCAAGAAACAATCTTTCCATGATCGCTCAAACTTGTTGCATTTGTCACTTTGACTTGAGATGAACCACATTAAGATTGCATCTGAGAAAGGCTTAATTTGCTTTCCTAAGAAAAGCAGAACCTCAATGAAGCTGCATCAACTCAACATTGTCCTGCATTGAATGTTTGGTTTGATTGAGCTGCATTATTTCCCTTGGAGTTAGTAATACTAAAAGCCATGCTGTGCAAAAGCAACGGGTGTCCATTTGAACTGCATTTGTTCAAGGTCTGGCATCAATCATTGAAAGGCATTACTCACTGAAAATGTATTGTTAGATCACTGTAAAAATAAGATCTGACTAATCTTCAACGTGTCACTTCTGGCACTCAGACCAAACCCACGAGTTAATATGGTAAACTCATGAGTCATTAAGAGATTAGCATATAAACTTAAAGCACACGGTATTGGTGGTTCCATATTGATGTGGATAGAGAACTGGCTGGCAGACAGGAAGCAAATGGTAGGAGTAAATGGGTCCTTTTCAGAATGGCAGGCAGTGAGCAGTGGGGTACCGCAAGGCTTAGTGCTGGGACCCCAGCTATTTGCAATATACATTAATGATTTGGACGAGGGAATTGAATGCAACATCTCCAAATTTGCAGATGACACCAAGCTGGGGGGTATAGTTAGGTGTGAGGCGGATGCTAGGAGGCTGCAGGAAGATTTGGATAGGCTGAGTGAATGGGCAGATGCATGCGCGTATTTTTCTATCTTTCTATGGTAAACTCACGGGCTACTATGGTATTACAACAAGTTTAAAAGTATAACAATTTTCCTTCAAGAGTATATTTGACTTGTGGAAATCTTTCAACATGTTGAACATTTTCCAAGAGTTAACACGTTACCCAAGTACCTGCCGTTAGCGTTACGAGTCACTAAGTTACATCCACGAGCTCCGACGTTCCCGCTACGTTCATTCTATGCGATTACCACGAGTTTGATTTCCCACAGAGAAGGTTCACCAAACTGATTCCTGGGATGGCAGGACTTCCATATGAAGAAAGATTCGATAGACTTGGCTTGTACTCGCTGGATTTAGAAGATTCAGGGGAGATCTTATAGAGACTTACAAAATTCTTAAGTGGTTGGACAGGCTAGATGCAGGAAGATTGTTCCCGATGTTGGGGAAGTCCAGAACAAGGGGTCACAGTTTAAGTATAAGGGGCAATTCCTTGAGGACCGAGATGAGGAAAACATTCTTTACACAGAGAGTGGTGAGTCTCTGGAATTCTCTGCCACAGAAGGTCGTTGAGGCCAGTTTGTTGGCTATATTTAAGAGGGAGTTAGATGTGACCCTTGTGGCTAAAGGGATCAGGGGGTATGGAGAGAAGGCAGGTAGAGGATACTGAGTTGGATGATCAGCCATGATCATATTGAATGGTGGTGCGGGCTTGAAGGGCCGAATGGCCTACACCTGCACCTATGTTCTATGTTTTTATGTTTCTACCATACAGCCATACCAAAAAAAGCAACAAGACACACAACTACATAAAAGTTAACATAAACATCCACCACAGTGGATTCCCTACATTACTCACTGTGATGGAAAGCAATAATGTCTAATCTTCTTCCCTCATTTTTCTCCCATGGTCGGGGCAGTCGAACCATCTGAAGGAGCAATCAGAGCTCCCGCAACCGGCAGTCGAAGCTCCCGTGTCGGGGTGATCGAAGTTCCTGCAGCTTGGAGTTGCCGAAGTCAGTCTCTGAGCTCCACGAGTTAAAGTCTGCACATCAAGGTAAGAGATTAGAAAAAGTTTCCCCCAACCCTCTCCCCCGCTCCCCACATAAAACTAGCTAAAGAACACTAAAAACACACATTTAACACATACAAACAAAACAACAAAGGTACAGACAGACTGTTGGCGAGGCAGCCATTGCTGTGCCACCCGGTGGTCCCTTTGATATGTTCTTATGGGCCTGTCCCACTTCGCCGATTTTTCAGCGGAAAAACCGGGAACTGCAACGGCAACTGTCAGAGCAGAACACACACACACACACACACACACACACACACACACAAACACATCGCAAAGGTGGGGGCCAGGGCAAGCGGGGGAGCGCTGTCTAAAAACTTCCTACGGTGCAAAGCCAAGTGATACAGACACACACCATGATGAACAGGAAGGTTGGCGCTGTATTTAAGACAGCTAAAGCACAGTGTATGGCAAGTCCTTTAAAAGAGGGGGGAATGGGGGGAGAAGGGGGGAGAAGGAGGGAGAAGGAGTAGAGACGACTTTTAAGAAGCTAGGGATACACGGCAGTGAAGTTTGACGGACATTTACCATTACTGGTCGGTTCCTTGGTTCTGAAAACTACTGCTTACCTTTTTTTTACCCCAATGAGCCAATGAAATTCACCGGGTCAGCACCGGCTTCAAATTACGATAACCTCTGAGAACCTTCGACCTCCTGGCAACCCACTAGGACCGCCTTGCAACACACCTATGGCTCGAGAATTCTCGCTAGTCTCCATGGTGACTTCATTCTGGTTGTCGCTAATTTTTCACGACCATAATGAGGCCGCTACTAGTTCCCAAAATGAGGGAATTCCTCACAACCATGAAGGCAGCTCCCCGGCAACCACCCGCGAACATGTGGCGAGCATGTGGCGACTGCAAAGTCTCCTGCAGTCACCTAAAAAGATGCTCAGGCCCATTACTCTTCAAATGCTGACAAGATCTATTTGAATGTTTTGATTATACTTGTCGCCAATATTTTTGTTACCTTCCCAATACTCAATTTCTCCTTTGTATTATAGCTCAAAATTCGATGTGCTTTCATTATATTAAATATTCCACTGATATTCCTGGAATTACTTTTGGATGACTGTAAATCTCAAATCCTAAAATAGTTTACTAAAATCTCATAAATTATGACTAAATTCATTGGATGCAAATCCATGCTGATTTTCTTTGATTACTTTATTTAGTGATGTGGCCAGTGACTCTGACCATAATGGTTTCTCTTTGTACTCCATGGTACTTTTGGAAATTTCCAAGTATATAACTCATCTTCTGATCTTCTGACTTCCATGCCATTGATTACATGCATGACAACTTATGCATTCAGCATAATTTCCCCATCAGTTTTCTATTTATCCACGGCCCTTATGTTGTCTGACAGATCCTCTAAAATTCATTATTAGATCGACTACTATATAAACCAGATGAACATTGAAAATATGGAAGTTATTATTTTCTGTCCACAAACACAATTTATACCATTCCCCTCCCAAAGTCTAGTTCAAACAAAATATTGTAACTTTTGCCAACAGAAACCGCAAGCCATTGTTTTTTAATTAAGAACAGGCCTTTAATAACACCCTTCCCAACAGCATCACCTTAAAAAGCTCTCCTACAATCTATACATAACTAAAGGTCTGATCCTGATATCTTCCAGCTGGTCATTCTATTTGTGCAAAATCGTTACATGACAGTGCTACGGTTTTTCACCAGCTTACTCACCATTCTCCAGTGCTGCAGTTGCAGTGTTTTGTTCCAATCGGTGGTCTAATGTAAACTTTAGCGAGTTTTAAAAATCTTTAAAAATGCACGTGTGCAGATCGATCTTCTCTCCTGCCATTCAACGTTGCGTGGATTGATCGTTTCTCCTGTCACTCCGTGGGACAGTCTGCCCCTTCCTGCGCCATTGTGTCTTTACTGGAGAGGTGGATGACCGGCAGAGGTTTCCAACCAGACACAGATTTCGGAGGGATTAGAAATGTTGCCAAACGGAAAGCAGAGAATCTGATCTCAGCGGAGGAGAACGACCAGCGACCAGCGACCAGTGTCCAGCGGTCGCTGTGAGTCCGCTCCAGCCCCTTCCCCTCCGGTCCCCCTTGCTGGCTCCTGCCCCCCTCCCCGATGATAACCCCCCACAACACACATATTTTCTCCGAGCTCTGTCACACCCCCTCCCCCAGACACACCCCCTCCCCCAGACACACCCCCTCCCCCAGACACACCCCCCTCCACCACACCCCCTCCCCGTCCCTCACACACACACCCCTCCCCCCACACATACCCCTCCCCCACACCCTCACCTCCCCAAACACTCCACACATCCCCCTCTCCACAACACACCCCCTTCCCCACCCCTCTCACCCCCACACCCCCCCCACACACACACCCTCCCCCACACTCACCCTACCCCTCTCCCTCACATCCCCCTTGACCAACCCCACACCCCAACCCCTCGTCCCCCACACACCCTCTCCCCCACACCCCCCTCCCCCACACATGCCCCTCCCACACACACCCCCCTCCCCTCCTCCACACACAACCCCTCCCCTACCCCACACACCCTCCTCCCATACGCTTCCCGCCCACACACACCCACCTCCCCCATACCCTCCCCCTCCCCCATACACCCCCTCTCATGCACACACCACCTCTCCCCACACCACCTCTTCCTCCAAGCACCCCCATCCCCCACACATCTCCCCCACACTTGCCCATTCCCCATACACCCCCTCCCCCACAACCCCCCTCCCACATACACCTCCCCCCACAACCCCCTTCTCCACACCCATCAGCTGCACCTGTGCAGTAATACCTGCATGTTCTACATCACAATGAGAACCCAATGGACGGGAATGGCTGCACCACCGGAAAACTGCGAAGAGTGGATGGGGGGCGGGTTGAGGGGGATGAAGTGAGTGCATGGGGTGGAAGGGCAAGATGCACAGTGGGTGGGTGAGGGGAGGGGGGGATCAGGGGTGTCACAATGGGATCCCATCAGCTGCGCCTGTGCAATTAGGGGCTATGGGTGAGTGGTGGAATAATGCATTGGGGGAACAGGTTGCGTTGGGGAAAGGGTGTGTAGTGGAATATTGTGCTGGGGAATGGGTTGTGTTGGGGGACCAGGCCTCCCATGTAACTGGGACCCAACGGGTCCCACTAAGTCTAGTAAGAACTAACATAAGATTTTTTGCACAATCCTCTTCAGTTTTTTTTTTAACATTAGCATCCACCCTACATTAACAGTTTGGAATGTTTTATTTTCCCCTACTTTTCTTATCTTCAACTGTAGGAGTCTTATTAAATCTTACATGCAAATACGATCAGGTATGGGATCAGTTTTGAGCTGATTCCAACTCAAAGAGGCAGTTTTGGAGTCAAGGTTAAAACAATTATGTAAATGAAAGCTGTTGTTGATGTAAATGTAAATGTAACAACATTTTTTGAATTCAGCCAAGGGCTTGGGATTATCTTTTGCATTCATTATAATTGAAAAAAGTTGTAAGAGGCAATAATTTTAACGAAGGTTAGAGCCACCAAGATAAAGAACAGCTGCTGATTTTGGAATGCATTTACAGATTCCACCAGATGCAGCAAACTCACTAAAGTTTCTAAGAACATTTGATAAGCATAACAGACATAATCTTTTCCTAGTTTTATTAGCCTACAACAACAACAAAAACAGTGTATAATAGGCCTGTCCCAGAGGCGATTTTTTTAGGCGTCTGCTGGCGACTATCATAGTCTTAGCAGGTCGCCTAAAAAGTGGTGACTGGACCTCCCTACGACAATGTCTACGACAGTGTCTACAACAACCTAACACCTAGTTGACATCAAGCTACCGACAACCAGGGACCCATTAGGACGTCCACCTATGACCACACCTAGGACAAGTTATGTCCACCCGTGACAAGCTACAACCAGGTATGACCCTGTTGGTGACAACTGAAGCCGACTTAAGACAATTCAGTCAGCAGTACCTGTCACCGGTTGACGTAGGTTGACATAGGCAGTCACCAATGGAATTCACCAAAGTCAGCACCAGCGACAACCTATGCCATCCTGGCGACAACCTATGTCATCCTGGCGATAACCTACAACAGAACCTACATCAGGAGAAGTCAAGCTACGCTCATTGGTGTCAAGCTGTTAATCCTGGATAAATTGGAAAGGATATGACTTCAAAATGGGTTAAAGTTGCTGGGAGATTTGGTCAATTTGGAATTTCTCCCTGCAGAGCTGGGACAAGCTGCGAAGAGGTGCCAGAGTGTCTGGAGCTTAGATTCAATTTGCAAGCAAAGAATGGAATATCTGCAAACCTTGTCAATTTGGTGCAAATTGCATAGAATGGATTGGATGGCTGTAAACCAGACATACACCTTGTACATAGTTGTAAATAATGTTACAGATTTTGACTTTGCCAAGTGTTAATTGGATGAGGTGTTGAGCCTTGTCTGGGTTTTCTGTAAATCACAGTAAATGTTTCTTAGTTGGCTTCCTCTCGAAGTCCGTTTTGAATACAATGTATTGAGCTGTTGTATCATTGAATTAGGGAAATGCCTGTTATGTATGGGGTTAATCGATATCTGTAATTGGTTTATTAAAAGACCACCCCCATGTGGTTCGGCCCTCGAGGTCCCAGGACATATAAAAGTCCGTTACCACGAGGCTCAGCGTCGATCTTCTGGGAGAACGCTTGAGACTGCATGAACTTCTGGAGTGTCTCTGTCAGAATAAGGCCTAGAGGGCTTGAACAGGCAGACATGAGGATCAAACCCGTGGTGGGATACGCACAGTGATTGATTTGTAATGCGCTTTTGGTAAAATAAAATTTAGTTGTTTCAAGTGCTTGATTCCGCATTTTTACTGAAACTAAACTGGGGAAAGCTTAGAAATGAGCAATTATCATTGGGGTTCATCCGGGATCTCAAAAGACCCCCAAATACAAGTTTGCGATCAAGGGTGTTGAGCTTTTTCGAACGCGAATGTAGAAATCGGGCCCGTGGTGCAGTTTTCGCATTGATTTTCAGCACTTCATGAGTCGGACCGGAATGATCATTCACGGGCTTGGGAAAGGGTCTAATCGAGATCATTGGAACAGAGTCGAGTAAGCATGTGGGAGTGGTTAGCACGCCTTTGTGTTGGTGGCCCATAAAACCAGGCTGGGGTCAGAGGTCCTGCTGGGGTTAGGTTAGAGGCCCTTTCCTGGATTAGAGGCCAAAAACTGGTCATAGTTCAGCAGACTGCAGCTGCCTTTAACGAGAGCCAAATGCACTTCATCGGGCGAGGAGTGGCCTACGGTTAGACTTGGTATCTGATTTGGAGGGTTATTAAAAGACAGGACTCGCCTTCGATCGAATCATTGCCGGGAGCGTGAATTGAAAAGGTGCGGGTTTGTCTATTTGTGCAAACTTAAAGTTAATTATGTGAGAGAGAGACTGCTGCTTGAGAGACTGCGAGCGGGAGTTAGATCCTTTGTTTGAAAGTTTGGAATTGAATGCCGTGATTGTGATTTAACTGATAAGATAGTTGGGAGAAATTGAAAAGGAGCGAGTGGTTTGAATAATTAAACATGAGTGATCCAATTAGGGATTCCATTAGTGAAACAATAAAAGAATCCTTCTAGAAGTTCCGGGATAAAACAAATAGTCTTTCAGGGGGTGAGATAAGGGGAGAATATGGATGGATTTGTCCAGACATAGATAATATAATTATGTCAGAACAATTCACCATGGAAGAGGATTTAGTAAGAACTCCCCGTAGACAATGTGTTTGTAGGGAGATGCCTGCATCAGGTATAAATGTCCCCAGACCACAGACAGTCCGACATCAAGGCAGCCTGGTTCAATGGCAGTCCGGAGATTAGAGGTCCGAATAAAATAAATAAGAACAGATGAGGATAAGGAGGAAGAAGACCACAAGGCCTGGACCGACCTCCCATTTAAAGAACCAACCTTTCATAGATTTGGCTGGCAAGGTTGTAGAGCAATCCGGCCTGATCAGTGTTTCAGTTGTGGGGGAGTAGGGCACTGGAGTTGGTCATGTCCCATGAGCGAATATCATCAGGAAGGAAAGGGGCAGAGAAGGAGGCCATGGGGTCACGGACACCGATGGATTCCAAGAGGGTACCGAGGCTCTTAGGACCCTGAAGGTAGAAGATGGGGACCTGGCAGGGGGATCAGGGGGAAGGGACATTCCAACAGTCCAACCCATTTCGGTAGCCGTGATCTGCCAGTTAGCAGCAATACCATCTGTTGGAATTAAAAGGCATCCTCACATGGCCTGAGAAACAGCACTGCACAATAAACAGAAACACCACCCCTTCCAAAGAGGAGAAGATACATAGAATCCGACTCTCAGAGAACCCTCAGTAAAAGGAAGAAGTACGACAGGGAAACATAGTAGCTAGCATGAAAAGGGATGACAACTAAGGAATGGAAATGGCACTAGGGAGAGAAGAAATAAACTTACCATACAGGAGGAATGGGATACAAGTTACATTTATTTGTCACATGTGCCAGATGGCACAGTGAAATGTAATTACCATACACTACAACAAAGTACACAACACACGATAGATTTAAACATAAAACATCCCCACACAGCAGAATCAAAATTTCCCACTGTGGGGGAAGGCACCAAAGTCAGTCTCTTCCTCGATGTTCATGCGTGGTTGGGGCCTCTGGAGCCCTCCGCATACGGGCTACGGGCAGCCCTGCGCTCAGGCCCGATCGCCGGGATGCTGGCTCTCCGATGTCGGGACTGGAGGTCAACCTCAGCGGCTTGGACCTCCAAAACGGCCGTTTCCCACCAGAGTCCACAGCTCCCGACGTCCCTAGGCCATGCCGGACGGAGACACCCGCTGGCGGCACTCGGCAAAGGGCCCCAGGGACCCCGCGATGTCGGTCAGCGCCGACCGTGCTGCGAGCTCCGTGAACCACAGCTCCGCGATGTTGGAGCAGGGGGCCAATGCTCCAAACGGTGATCAAAGTAGTTAATGCCCGCTTCGCGGAGAAACCCGCCGCCGCTGCCGAAGCTGCCGGTCTCCATGTAGGAAAGGCCGTTCTGATCCAGCTGGTAGGCCCCGAGGTGCGGGGGGGGAGGATATGACTCAGAGAAATAGTCGCATCCTCGCCAGGAAGCAACTGGGAAACGGTTTCCCCCTTACCCCTCCGTGGGGAAGTGGGGAGTGCGGAAAGAAGATATTGAATTAATGTATTGCTGCGTTTTGTGCCTGCAGGACAATATATCACCGAGAGACTCTGGGGAGTGAGGTAAAATAATTTACAGACCCCAAAAGAGCGGGAAGAAGACAGCGAAAGGTAATGTAGCTCATCAGAAAAAGGTGACCAGCAAGAATAATTTATTATTTATAATTTTTCTTTTAATTTTATTTATTAGAATCTCCATTACAGTAGTATAAGCCAAAAATAACATAATACATTTTGTGTACCACTTAAAGTTTTAAACTTTAAGAAGGAGAAAGTTAGATAAGATAGTAAGTGCGTGAAAAAGTGATAAGGAAAAACCGGTAGAAACGTAGAACACGAGAAAGAATTTTAAAAAAAAGGAAAGAGAAAATAGAAAAAAGAAAATATAAGAAAGTAAAATAAGATAAAAGGAATGTACCTACTTCATATCTTTACACACCCCTCACCAGGTCCTAAAACTGTTTATTTTCAAAGTTATGTTGCTCCCCATGCTTATAATAAGCCAATAAATTGAGGCCAAAGCTTTTGGAAATGGTCTGATTTGCCTGCTAGGACAAATCTCATATCTTCGAGGTGTAACATTTTGGACATATTTGAAATCCACATTTTTACCGTTGGTGTGGGAGTGTTTTTCCAGAATTTAAGTATGAGCTTTTTTGCCATTATTAAGCTATAATTAAGGAAGCTCTTTTGGAACAAAGTCAGCACAAAGCTGACTTCCATTGTTACAAAAATAATAAATTCTGCATTTGGTTTCAGTTTTATTTTAAATAATTTAGTAAAAATGTCAAAGATTTCATTCCAAAATTTATGGATTCTTATGCAAAAAACAAAGGAACGTGCTACAGTTGCTTCTTGAGATAGATGTTTATCACAAATGGGGGAGACATTTGGAAATAATTTACTTATTTTAGTTTTCGAATAATATAAACTGTGTAGGGTTTTAAATTGGATTAGAATATATCTTACATTGATTGAGTATTTGAGCACATATCAAGTGTTCATCCCAACTTTCTTTTGAGATTTTTATACCTAGTTCTTGTTCCCAATCTCTTCTAATTCTATTGGATGATGGTATTTGTATATTTAGGATGATATTATACAAGTATGATATTAAATTAGTTGAGTCTGGACTTCCGGTGGCGCTATGGAGTAGGAGGAACTAGCGCCGACCAGCTCCGCAAATATTGTATTAAAAACGGGAAAAAACGGGGTTATTTTTAGCTACTCACCAGAGAGGAACGTTTGTGAATGGCACCGGCAGCTAGATAAGGTCCGTGACGTCATCAGGCGCGGGCTTTTAAAGCAGTAATGTCGATGAAAAGAACTCCCCCTCCCAAAGAGAAAAAATCTGTGCTGAAAAAAGAGGTAGGCCCAGTTGAAGCCTCGACCTCGAGTTTGACTGGCTCTCTGGAGGATATCCCAAGGAAGAAATCTGAAATGGAGGATCTGAAAGCCACCATGATGGGTGAGTTTAGAAAAATGAAAAAAGAATATAAGGAAGAATTTAAACTGCTCAGAGCTGACATTGAACTATTTAAAGAGCAAGTTAAAGAGGAGTTGAAAAATGAAGTTGTAACCACAGTAAAAATTATGATGGATGAATGGAAGATAAAAGCAAATGCTGATCTTAAACAACAGATGGATGAAGTTAATCAGAAAGTTGGTGGTTTGGAACTCGCGGTCGATCTAAAGTTGGAACCTATTCAGAGAACACTTGATCAACAACACGAGGCAATAAAGGAACTGACTAATATTGCTGATTCAAGTGCTAAGGCGAATGACAAACTTCTCTCCGAGAACAAGCGTTTAACAGATTTATTGAATAAAATAACTGAGAAATGTATTGACTTGGAGGGATGGCAATGGCGCAAGAACTTGCGTATCGTGGGTGTGTGTGAAGGCAAGGAGGGAGCCCAAGACACCAGAGAATTTGCAGCAAATCTCCTGAAGAATGTTTTGAATCTGGATCAAGCACCCCTACTTGGCCAAGCGCACAGAGCACTGAGACGACGTTCAAAGACGGGTTCGCCACCAAGACAACTGATTGTGAAAGTAGTCTACGATCATGTTTTGGAAGACATGATGAAGATAATAATTCACAAACAGAATCTGTTTTATGATGGTGACAAGATCAGCATATTCAGAGATTATCCTGCGGAAGTGGCCAGGAGAAGAGCCCTTTTTACTGAAACAAGGCACATCCTCAGGAATATAAAGGGCGTGAGATATGGTCTGATGTACCCTGCCACATTATGAGTGAGCTACGACAATAAAGAGCACCACTTCACTAAACATACCGAAGCTCTGGAGTTCGCACGTAAAATCGAGAAGGAGTTGGATGAGGAAGAAGGAGAAGCAGAGGGAACACAGAGAGAAGACGATGACGATGATGAGGATGAAGAGTAACGAATTTGAATTATACTCAACACCTACCTGATGTCGATTTACACCCAACATTAAGGAGGAAGAATGATGAACTTTTAAAATTATTGGATTTGGAGAGCTCAATGATTATTAATAATAAATTAATATATAATAGTATTAGTTCAGTACTAACCATTATTAACCATTATTAACAAATGTATGTGATACCTCCTTAAATAACCTAAAATGATAGCAGCAAATTAAAACAATACAGTATTAATAAGAATGGAAATGTACCACCCCGCCCCTAAATATATTGCCCTTAAGGCATTTACGGAACTGGAAATATAAACATCTTTTTTTTTCCCAACGGAAGTCCGTAGTTTAACAGCCACGCTAGTGTGGCTTACACTAACACCACGTTACATAGCTTTAGACACTCTTTTTTTCCTGCACTTTTCTCATAATATTACTAACCTTTTTTTCTTTCTTTTTTATATGTTTTTTTAATATATTATATGTGGAATTATATTACTTTACTTTTGAATGGTATTATACAGTAGACTGGAGGGGATATGTATGTCAAATAATGTTATTAGTATTAGTTGATCATAAACTAGGGTACGAAATTGGGATATATGTGCTGAGACATCTACCTCATTATAATCCACCATAATATCCATGCATTAATAAGAATAAGGGGGGTGATGGAATCACCTTCTGTAGTTGGAATGTAAAAGGTATTAATGAACCAATTAAAAGAAGTAAGGTTTTGGCACAATTAAATAGAATGCAAGCAGATATAATCTACCTTCAAGAGACACATCTAAAAAAAGAGGCACAATATAGGTTAACGGCAAATTGGATTTCTAGGGTGTATCATTCATCATTCACTCATAAATCTCGAGGAGTTGCTATTCTTATTCATAAAGGTATTCAATTTAAACATAGTTCAATAATAGAGGATCCTGAAGGTAGTTATATAATAGTTACGGGTGAACTATATTCGAAGAAGGTTGTACTTATGAATATATATGGCCCACATTTTGATAATCCGCTATTTTTTAAGAAAATATTTAATACTATTCCTACAGTAACATAGAACAATCTAATAATTGGGGCGACTTAAATTGCACTTTGGATAACTATTTGGACAGATCTTCAACCAAAAGGAAGGCTATTTCTAAATCCAGCGAATTTATAAATTCCTTTGTTAGATCAGCTAATGTCAAAGATATTTGGAGAAATGTAAATCCTAATGGTCGAGAATACTCATTTTATTCCCCGGTATTTGGAACATACTCCAGATTCTTTTCTAATAGATTCAATACTTGTCCCATTTACGTATGATTCAAAATATCATAATATTATTATTTCGGATCATGCTCCAATAAAATTCAAGACTAATTTAAAGGGTATAACTAAAGGATATTCGCAATGGAGACTTAACCCTCATATATTAAATGATAAAATGTGCTCAGATTATCTGGTTAAACAGATTGAATTATTTTTTTAAACCAATGATAAACCTGGAATCTCATCATCTCTTTTATGGGACACATTTAAAGCTTTTATACGGGGTGCTATAATCTCAGCGCAGGCACATCTGAACAAGGAAAATAGAAAGATCCAACAGAAACTGGAAAATGAAATAAGGCAGTTGGACATGGAAAATGCTATGTCTCCGTCTAGGGTTATACATAATAAAATTGTAACATTAAAATATAAATTAAATGAGATACAATCAAAGTATATTATTAAACTTTTTCAAAAGACCAAACAAGTACATTTTGAATTTGGGGATAAACCGCATAAATTGTTAGCTCGGCAACTAAGAAAATCAGAAGTAGAAAAAATGATATATAAGGTCAAATCTGAACAAGGAGAAATATTAACTTTACCAAAAGACATTAATGATAGATTCCAACAATACTATCAAAAACTTTATACATCAAAAGTGATGGATCAACCCGAGACATTAGAAACGTTTCTCCAGAAATGTCACATTAATGGATTAGATCGGGAAGGTAGAGAATTATTAGATGCTGAAATATCAGCAAAAGATATTGAGGAATCAATTAGATCATTGAAGAATGGTAAGACTGCAGGACCCGATGGTTTGGGGGTTGAATTTTATAAGAAGTTTCATGATTTGATCGTCCCACGGCTACAAACTATGTACAAAGTTGCCTACGAACAAGAACAACTTCCAGAAACCTTAAAAGAATCCACAATTACACTTATTCCTAAGGCAGACAAAGATCCAGAAGACCCAGGATCATATAGAGCAATAGCTCTTTTAAATACAGATCAAAAAATATTAACAAAAATTTTCTCTCAAAGGTTAAGTTTAGTGATCAATAGATTAATACATCATGATCAAACTGGTTTTATTCCTAAACGTTACTCTACTTATAACTTAAGACGTCTATTTAATATAATTTACTCGAAAAGAATGACTGATATTGAACTAGCAATTATATCCCTGGATGCGGAGAAGGCGTTTGACCAGGTTGAATGGCCTTACTTATTTAGGATAATGCAGAAATTTCAACTGGGAGAAGGATTTTGCAAATGGGTTAGAATTTTATACTCTGGCCCAACAGCAAGAATCCTAACAAACCAAATGTTATCAGCAAAATTCAATCTTTCTAGGGGTTGTAGACAAGGCTGTCCTTTATCACCTTTATTATTTGCACTCGCTATAGAATTATTGGCCGAAAGGATTAGAGTAGAACCAGATATTTATGGATATAATACCAAAACTACAATTAACAAAATATCTTTATATGCAGATGATGTTTTATTATATATAACAAAACCAGAGATTAGTATCCCTAAAGTACTTGAAGTGATAGATGAATTTAGTAAGTTCTCAGGATATAGAATTAACTGGAATAAAAGTGAAATTATGCCTATAACAAGAATTAAATTGAATAAATTACAAAAAATTCCATTTAAAATAGCTAACAATCAAATTAAATATCTTGGAATTAATGTATCAAAATCTTATAACTCTTTATTTAAATCTAATTTTCCCCAATTATTAAATAAATTTAAAAATAACATTTTATATTGGAAAACATTACCGATATCAATGATCGGTAGAATAAATGCCATTAAAATGATCTTTTTACCTCAATTACTATACTTATTTCAAGCCATTCCGTTATATCTTCCTAAATTTTTTTTTTTTAAATTGATTCTATAGTTAATAGCTTTATTTGGGATTACAAAAATCACAGAATAAGTAAAACACACTTATGTAAATCTAAGATAAATGGTGGCTTAGCTTTACCTAATTGTTTATATTATTTTTGGGCGGTTCAGATTAAGAACTTTAATTATTGGTTGATACAGATGGAACAGGACCCGGTTTGGTTAAGAATTGAAAAGGAAGATTGTTTCCCATTCGACATAAGCACAATACTCCTTGCCCCTGGGGTGGTACAAAAAAAATCATATAAGGAAAACCCTATAATTTTAAATAATATATGTACCTGGAAACAAATCATTAAGACTTTACATTTAGAAACTATGCCACTTTGTTTACCAATTATGAATAATCCTATGTTTAAACCTTCGACATTGGATGTGGGGTTTAGACATTGGAAAAGTTTAGGAATAATAAGGATAGAACATCTTTATAGGAATGGGAAATTCCTCTCATTTCAGGAGTTGAAAGAGATTTATGGATTGCAAGCAAATAATTTATTTAGATATTTACAAATTAGAGATTATGTTAAATTAAATACGCTAAATTATAGAAATAGAGATCCAGGTTTACTGGATGAAGTACTTAACAAGCATTCAACAACAGAAAAATTAATAGCATATATATACAATATTTTTTTGGACAGGGAAATGCCAAAAATTGAATTATTCCGACAAAAATGGGAAAATGAAATTGGTTTACCTATATCAGAAGATTTTTGGGAAGAAAGCTTACAACAAATTCATCGCTGTTCGTTAAATGCCAGACATACTTTGATACAATTCAAAGTAATACATAGATTACACTATTCAAAAAATAAATTAAATAGAATCTTTCCTAATATATCACCATTATGTGATAAATGTCAGCACGTAGAAGCCGATTTAACTCATAGTTTTGTAAAATGTACAAAACTTAATAACTATTGGACTGAGATTTTTAGAATTATTTCCATAGTTTTAAAGATCACATTAAGCCCTGACTTAAAATTAATTATATTTGGGGGTTTAGATTCAAACCAAACTTTAACAGTAAATCAAAGAAATTTTCTGGATTACTGTTTAATAATTGGAAAAAAAAAAATATTACAATTTTGGAGGGGACCATTATCCCCAACAATTAAAATGTGGACAGTGGAAATGTTGGAGACATTACAACTGGAGAGAATTAGGTTTATCCTAATGGATAAACTTGAGGTTTTTGAACAAATATGGTCTCCATTCACTGATTATATGAAGGGGTAGCTGGGCTCGGCATTGAAACTCAATAAATACCCGGTGGGAAGATCAAATAAAAATGTTTAATTTCAGATTTATATACTCGTCTCTATATATTATATTTAGAAATTGCTCCATTCATTGATAAGATGTGTACTGTTTTCTTTTCCACGTATAATAACAGTTTACTAGTTATATGTTTTTTTTTGTTTTTTTTTTGTTTTTTTGTTTTTTGTTTGTTGTTTTTTATTTTTTATTTTTTTTAATATTAATCAAATATAATCAAACTCTTTTAATTATCCACTATTCTTTCTTTATACTTTTTTCTTATTCTCTTTTTCACTCTATATAAAAAAGTGAGGCCTATATATATGGTTTGCTAATATTTATATAATTTTGGAAAGATGTATTAATAATATCTGAAAAAAAATTGCTATAACATTTGTAATATGTACGGCCTCTAATAAAAATATATTAAAAAAAAATAAAATTAGATGAGTCTGCCTTTCTATTCACAGCTTCGTCTAATAGGTCTGGAGTCAAATTTTGGTATTCTTGTGTATATTTTTTCAAATAATCACGGATTTGAAAATATTTAAAATATTGATTACTTCTCAAATTGTATTTATGTTGTAGTTATTGGAATGATTTAAAAAAATCAATTTTCATACATGTCTCCAAATGCTTTTCTGTGGAATTCTCTGGAACTCTCTGCCACAGAGGGTAGTTGAGGCCAGTTCATTGGCTATATTTAAGAGGGAGTTAGATGTGGCCCTTGTGGCTAAGGGGATCAGAGGGTATGGAGAGAAGGCAGGTATGGGATACTGAGTTGGATGATCAGCCATGATCATATTGAATGGCGGTGCAGGCTCGAAGGGCCGAATGGCCTACTCCTGCACCTAATTTCTATGTTTCTATGTTTTAATTCCTATTCTTTCCCAATGTGTAAATTATTTATCAACGGTGGAAGGTTTAAATGACGGATTATTAACTATGGGGGAGAGAAGGGATACATTTCTAAATTTAAGAGTTCTAATAGTACTATGAATAATTAGATTGTTACTATATATTGTATTATTCAGTTTTATTGGTGAGAGAAGGATTGCTCCTATATTAAAAGGGAGCAATCCTCTCTCTCTCCATTACTATCCTGTCCACCTATTGGGCAGAATTGTCCAACAGGTGAATCACATTTTTGACATTTGCTGCCCAAAAACAATACAATAAATTAGGGAGTGTTAATCCACCAAATTCTTTCAGTTTGCACAAATGTCTTCTTTGAATTCTATGGGATTTATAGTCCCATATGAAATTTGTTATAACAGAATCCTTTTTTTTTTTTAGTTAAGTATATAGGTATTGATTGGAAAAAATATAAAATTTGTGGTAGAAAGATCATTTTTATAGCATTGATTCAGCCTATTAAAGACATCGGAAGAGTTTTCCAAATTTAATCAGGGCATTTAATTTAGTAAGTAGGGGCATATAGTTTGCATCAAATAAAGATTTATATTTTATGGTGATTTCGATTCCCAAATATTTAAATGTTTCCATAGCAATTTTAAAAGGGAATTTTAACAGGTGTTGAGTCTTGAGGTTTTATCATCATAATTTCACTTTTATTCCAATTTATTCTGTATCCTGAAAAGGATCCAAATTCCTTTATTAGATTTAATATATTTGGTATACTGATTTGTGATTTTGTGATGTACAGTAGTACATCATCTGCGTATAATGATATTTTGTTATTTGAGTATTTTGTATTATAACCATGGATACTCGGATGTGTTCTAATGATTTCAGCTAGAGGTTCGATTACAAGGGCAAATAGCGAGGTGATAGTGAGCAACCCTGTCTATTGCCCCTGGATAATTGAAATTTCAGAGCCAACTTGTTGTTAGTTAATATTCTAGCAGTGGGCCTGTCATATAATAGTTTTACCCATGAGATAACATTCTGTCCCATTTGAAATTTTTGCAATACTTTAACAAGGTAGTCCCATACCAGTTGATCAAATGCTTTTTCTGCATCCAATGAAATAATTGATAAGTCTTGTTCTTCAGTTTATATGAATGCATTATATTAAACAGACATCTCAGATTATTGCATGAGTATCGCTTGGTATAAACTCCGTTAGATCCGCATTTATTAATTTGCTAACATATTTACTTAATCTTCTAGCTAATGATTTCGCTAATATTTTTTTATCTATATTTAACAGTGCAATGTATGAACCAGGGTCTTCTAAATCTTTATATTTTTTAGGTATAAGTGTACTCGTTGATTTTGCTAATGTTTCTGGTAATGTTTGTTCTTTGAAAGCATATGTATACATTGTATGTAAACGCGGTGAAATTATCTCATAAAATCTTTTATCAAATTCATTACTAAATCCATCTGGCCTGGTGTTTTTCCATTCTTCAATTAGTTTAATGTTTCTTCTATTTCCTTAATTGAGACCTGCACTCCTAATTCCTCTTATTCGAGCAGATTAAGTTTTGGGAGATTACAGTCATCCAAGAACTCTATGGCTTTAGTACTATCTGCTGACGTTTTAGATGTATATAAATTTTGATAAAATTTAGCAAATCTTTTATTAATCTCATTAGGTAATGTTAACAAATCACCTTTATCTGATTTAATCTTTAAAACCGTATGATATGTTTACCGTTTTTTCAGTTGACGTGCCAAAAGTTTATGTGGTTTTTCACCGAATTCAAAATTTTCCTGTTTTGTAATTTGAAATATTCTTATAACTTATGCAGACAATATTCTATTTAATTTAAATTTCAATATTGTTTTTTATTATGTTTATCTATAGTTGGCTCTTTAGCGTTATCTAGGTCCAATTGTCTAATTCATTCTTCTAACTGCATTTGTTCATTCTTGTTCTTTTTATTTTGAAAAGCTTGATATGAAATTATAGATCCTCTGATAAATGCTTTGAAAGATTCCCATAGTAAAGCGGGTGAAATATCTGGGGTGTCGTTGGTCTCAAAAAAAAGTTCCACCTGTTGTTTTAGATATATACAGCCTTGTGGATCATTTAAGATTTGAGGATTAAACCTCCAAAACAATTTTTTATTAGGCATTCCTTCAAGTTTAAAAAAACGGGGAGTGATCAAAAATGATGCTGTTATGATATTTTGGGTTCATTGTGTAAGGAATTTATTTTGTGTCCACTAAAAAATAGTCAATACATGAATAAGTTTTGTGTACTGTTGAGTAAAACGAGTATTCCCTTCCAGCTGGGTTAGCGATCCACCATGCATCAGTTATATTTGTGTTTTTTATGTATGTATTTAGGAGTTCACTAGTTTTAGATTTTATGTTACCCCTCTTTTGTTATGCAGATTTGTCCAGGTGCGGATCTAAAACACAATTAAAGTCTCCCCAACTTATCACATTTTGATAATTAAACTCTGAAATTATATTCAGGAATTTATTAAAAAATTGGGGATTATCAAAATTAGGCGCGTAAATATTTACCATGGTGATTGGGGTAGAGTGGATCTCTCCGGTAACTATGAGATATTTCCCTTCTTTATCTGTTTAGATATTCTTTGATTTAAATGGTATACCTTTATGAATAATAATTGCCATACATCTAGATTTAGAGATATATTAAGACTAATATGTTTGACCTATCCAATTTGCCTTCAATCTAGTCCGAGCTTGCAGTTTCAGGTGTGTTTATTGTAAGAAAATTATGTCTGAATTAAATGATTTCAATTGTGCGAGCATCTTACCCCTTTTAATTGGTTTGTTTGCACCCCTTATGTTCCAACTGCAAAATTTGATTCTTCCAAGTTTCTTTTGTATATTGTCTTGCATTTTAAATTACTTTGATACCTTTAAGTCATACGGTGCAATAAAATACTCAGGACGCCGGAAGAATTGATACTGTCCTGCCTCTTTAAGACATTTGGGAAGGCCAACAGGCAGAGCAACATGCTCCTCAGTATCTCTACTCCCTAGTAACTGAAAACATTATTAGAAATGAAGAAGAAAAGCACCTACCCTAGTACCCAACTTTAAAATCACCTAGCTACTGGTGGAAGAAAATGAAGGAGAATAGTAAGATTGAACGAGAACTTACCAAGTTTGAAGGTTGATCTTTATTTCATGAGGAGTTGCGGTGAGGGATTTCGTGCCCTCCGCTCCCAACCCTCGATCATCTTCAGCTGGTAATCAGAGTCTCTTTAAATCTTACTATGCCAAGTCATTTCTGTTGTTGTTTCTGTGATTCCACACCGCTGCTTTGAAGAATGTCGCGCATGCGTGCCGGCGGGCTCTTCACGAAGTCACTCACGTGACTCCGAAATGAAATAAAGGACACTTTAATCATCTTTGAAAGAAACTACACCGACGACTTATAATGACTCTGGGACAAACCTTACTCTAAATGACTGATTTCAAATAAAATATTTCTCTGTGGTTTGGAGTAAAATACCTGAATTGCGCCTAAATTATGGGTTTTAGAAATAAATGTATACATTTTGGATTTGGTTTTGAAATTTTATGGAAATGAATTGGAAATACTTTAACATTTTTGAGATTTAGAATAGACTTGTGGAATCTACTTAGGACTAATTGGAGTTGATTGATTATTAACTGTAGATGATATGTGTGTACACCTTTAATAGTAGTGACGTAGCCCTTTCTAACCACTCCCCTTTTCATTCAGTATAATTGTGACCTTCCCACCCTTAGCTCCCTCTATAGTGTCTGTGACAGACCACGTACAGCTAGGGCAATGATGTGTGTGTTTAATTAATAAAGTAGTAGTAAAGATTTCTGTGTAGGTGCCAATTCTTTACATGGCATCAGATGTTTTTTACCCTGCGCCTCCTGTTTATCGGGGTTTGTTTCTTTATTCCCAGTACCCCCCTCCCTATGCCGCGATGGCTTCTGCTTGCCGTAAACCTGACATCCTGATTTTTGATGCTGACATCACTCACCGCTAGAACGTTTTCAGATGTGACTTTGAGCACTATGTTACCATCGCTCACCCCGCAGTTACCCCTGCGGTCAAAGCATCTCTCCTACTCAACTTGGCCAGTCCCGAAGCCCTGGAATGCTCAGAGTCGTTCATCTACGGGGACAACGAGAGTGCTCTGGACCCGGTATGTCTTCTCGCTAAATTTACTGTGTTGTGTTACATCCCTACAAACTGTATTCTGGAGCGTTTCAAAATTTTCGGCCGCCGCCGAAACCCTGGGGAATCGGTCGACAATTTCATCGCCGCGTTGTGGGACGTGGTTTGCCGCTGCAGCCTGGATGCCTTAACCACTGAAACTTTGACCCGGGACATTCTGGTCTATGGCCTCCGGGATGAGAAGCTGCGAGCTGAGCTCCTTCGCAAGCCTGATCTGACTTTTAACGAGGCGCTGCATGCCTCTCGCCTGGCAGAGGCTGTCTCCTCCCCTGTGTCGCCCCCTGATCATGAGGTCCACGTGGCTAGTTTCGCCGGCCCGCCAGTACGCTGCTCAACAGCGACCGGGACCAGACCCCCTCAACGCTGCCCGAAGTGTAACTTTGCTTTGCATCATTTTAATGTGTGTCCAGCGCTGGGCAAGACTTGTAATTTCTGCCACAAGCAAAACCATTTCTCAGCGGCGTGTCGATCCCGTGGGAAGCCTGCACAGCCACAGCAGAAGCTCTCTAACTACCTGCCATGTGCTGATACAGCATCTGATTCCCACCACCAGCAAGAAGAACTCCCCGTCTGATTCCAGCTATTCCCAGAGCGAGTTGAGTGTTTTCGCTGAGAAATGCACCTGCATTGACAACGGACCCAACCATGCGAGTCACATTGAATGGCACCACCTTCTCTGCCAAAGTCGATATGGGGGCTGCTGCCAATGTTATGTCAACAAGCTTATTCAAGAAGGTAAGAAATAATGAGCTTGTTACCACTGACCGCTCTGTTCTGTGCGCCTATGGGGGAGGCAAGCTTGTTCCTGTGGGGAAGGCCACTCTCCACTGCAAGGTACTGAAGGCCTCTCGGCCCCTCTCTTTCTTTCTGCTGGACAGCAAATGTGACCCCCTGCTAGGCATTCGGGCCTGCCAAGACCTCGGATTGGTGAACTTCCACCGTGAAATTCGCTTGGTGCACTCACCCCTGGACCCGCTGGCCGAATACCCGGACCGTTTCGACGTCGAGTTAGGCAACCTCCCCTGGAGTTACAAAACCGTCCTCAATCCGGATATCAAACCCATCATCTGCGCACCGCACCGGGTGTCCTTTGCGTTGAAGGACAAAGTCAAGTCCACACTCCGTGAGATGGTGACCATGGGCATCCTGAAGGAGGTGAGCGAGCCCACCCGGTGGGTCTCTACAATGGTCGTTGCTGCAAAGAAGGATAAGAGTGAACTATGAATCTGTATCAACCCAAAGGATCTGAATTTGGCCATCAAGCCCGCATTACCCCATGCGAACTGTTGATGTTGCTGCACGTTGGTCCGGCCACTGTGTTTTTGGTTCTTGACACCAAGAGCTGGTACTGGCAGATACCACTTGATGAACAGTCTTCATACCTGACAACATTCAGCACACCCTTTGGCAGGTTCCCCTTTCTCTGCATGCCATTCGGGATCAACTCTGCCAGTGAAGTATTCCAAAGGACGATGGAACAACTGTTTGCCGGGCTCCCATATGCCATCATTGTCGACGATATCCTAGTCTACAGGAAAGATGTCGCCGAGCACGACTACAACTTCCGCCAGGTCCTGGAATGAGCTCGGGAAGTCAACCTGAAGCTGAACCCAAAAAAATGCCTGTTTCGTGTCCCTGAGGTCACCTACGTGGGACACGTCTTCACAGCATCGGGGCTGAACCCCGACCCGCAGAAGATGGCCGCTATCTCCGAGATGCCTGCGCCTACTGACATGCCAGGCCTCCAACGTTTCCTGGGCATGGTCAACTAACTGAGGATGTTCATCCCGGATCTGAGCGAGCTGAGCGCACCTTTGAGAGACCTGGTCAAAAAAGATACTGCCTGGGCTTGGTTCCCACAACACCCGAAGGCTTTTGACATTCTCAAATCCAGGTTGGTCAGCACCCCAACCTTGAAGTATTTTGACCTCCAGCGCCCTATTATTCTCACCTGCGATGCATCCAAGTTTGGCCTAGGGGCCGCCTGCTTGCAGCTCCACAATGGATTACAACTGCCGTGTCTTACGCATCCCTTACAATGGCTCCCGCCGAACAGCGTTGTGCCCAAATTGAAAAAGAATTGCTGGCTGTCGTCTTTGCCTGCTTAAAGTTCAAGGACTATATTCTGGGCACCTGCTTTTCTATTGAGACGGACCACCAACCTCTGGTTACCATCCTCAACAAGCCCATACACGTTGCCTCGTCTTGACTTCAGTGCATGATGCTTCAGCTACAACGGTTCACTTTTACTGTGGTGTATCGCAAAGGCAAGGACATGTTTGTTGCCGACATGCTGTCTCGGGCGCCTCTCGCATCCACTAAGCATCACCCCTACAAGGCGTCCAACTTGATGGTTCTCAACATTAATTTTGTACCTTCAAACCAGATGAAGTCCCTGGTCCAGCACACGGCGGCTGACGCTTCGCTACAACAGCTGGTTGCGGTGATCAAGCATGGCTGGCCAGACCGCCGTTCTTCCCTGCCGGCCGCATTGGTGCCTTATTTCCTGGTTCGTGACGAGCTGGTGCTGCATGACGGTGTGATTGTGAAGGGGTGCAAGGTGGTGGTGCCCACAGCACTACGTGAACAATACTTTGAAACTGCTCATTGTGGCCATCCCGGGGCCGAAGCCACTCTTTCCGATGCTCAGAGCCAGTTTTACTGGCCTGAAATGGCTCATTACATCCGGGATAGGGTATCCTCCTGCCCAACTTGCAACAGCCTCGCTCCACAACAGCAGCGGCAGCCCCTCTTGCAGCAGCCTGCTCCCAACCTTCCCTGGTCTGCACTGGCGACTGACATTTCCGAGTGCTACGGAAAGCATTTTCTGGTGCTTGTCTACTCTTACTCCAACTGGTTAGAGGTTGACCAGCTTCACTCTTTATCTTTGTCTGCTGTCATCGAAAAGCTGCGCCGCTACTTCGCTACTTTTGGTTCTCCGTGATTTTGCTGATCGCTGGAATTTCCATCACTACACCAGCAGCCCGGAGTACCCGCAAAGCAACGGCGTGGCTGAGCGCGCGGTCCGTAGTGCAAAAGGATTGCTGGAACATTGTTGTTTATCTCGCTCTGCTGAACCTCCGCAACATCTCCCGCGGCCATACGCTGGGTTCCCCAGCGCAGCGCCTCATGTCCCGTGCTACGAGGCCTCTGATCCCGGTGACCCAGCAGTCGCTTGCACCCTCCATCCTTAAACCTGCTGCGGTCCAGAAGCGCATTGCCCACAAACACAGTATCCAGAAGCGCTCCCATGACAAGTCCTGCCGTGTCCTCCCACCTCTCTTCCCTGGCCAGGTGGTCCGCATGCGGTCTGCCTCCGGCCATTCCAGGCTCGCCACTGTTGTCTGTTCTGCTGATTCCCCTCATTCGTACCTGGTCGAACACAATGGTACGATCTACCGGAGGTCTCGTCAACACCTCCGGCATGTGAACGAACCTCGTCCCCCTCCGGCTGCTCCATATGCCCCCCCCCCCCCCCCCCGTGCCGTCTATGCCACCTCGTCCCATGCCCACCCTGCCCAGTTCTCCTCATTCTCATCCCTCTCTGGTCCTCCCGCTGTGCACCCTGGTTCTCCGGCCTCTCTGCCCTCTCCATCCTCTCCACTCTCTCCGTCCCCCCCGGGGCTCTCCTGTCGGGGACTCCCCTCCTGCCCATGTGCTGGCCCCTTTTGTTTCCGTTGAAGGGGGATGTGATGGCGAGGTGTGGACCCGGTCTGGTCGCCTTGTCAAGCCGCCCAATCATTATGGTGATTACATGTGAATTTTGGGTTCTTGTATAATTGCTGTTTATTCTCCCTTAGCGCATGAGACGTGGTCGCCCTGTCACTGCTTATTGTTTTTGGTTTTTTTATAGAGGAAGGACGTAGATGATGTGTGTACACCTTTAATAGTAGTGGCGTAGCCCTTTCTAACCGCTCCCCTTTTCATTCAGTATAATTGTGATCTTCCCACCCTTAGCTCCCTCTCTAGTGTCCGTGACAGACCACATACAGCTAGGGCAGTGATGTGTGTGTTTAATTAATAAAGTAGTAGTAAAGGTTTCTCTGTGTATGCGCCAATTCTTTACATTAACTGACATTGTTATTATCTCATCCTCAGAAAGGCAGACAAAGATGGAAAGGATTGTTCAAAGGATGGAACTTGGGAAGCTCTGGTAACATGGAATGACTTCGGGAATATGAGAGTTGGAATTAAAATCGAGATTAAAATTGGAATTAAATTAAAAAATTGAAATGGGGATTAAAATTGGAATTGGAGTTATAATTGGAAATGGTCAAAAGAGGAACTGTGAGCAGCAGGACTTCCCTTTGAGAGACCGGACTAAGAAATTATTCAGTAGTTAAGTACTGTAAAAGTGAGAACCCCTAAACAAAGAACAAAGCCAATAGAATAAAAGTGAGAACCCGTAGACAGAGAATGAAGCCTAAATAATAAAAAGCCAATATAGTAAGAGCTAATAAAGTAAAGAACCAACATAGTAGAGAATCAACATAGTAACAAGTTACCATAGTGAGGAGTGTATACATAAATAAGATGAGATACTGGAGGAAAGACTTGGTTAACTGTTGGGGAAACTTGAATTGTATTGGGAATAGCGGAGCCGATGTATATTCACCCGATTGATTTGAATTGTTTATCCCATGATGGTAAAGAAGCTTATATTATCAAGGTGGAAAGAAATTATCCCTGGATTTGGCATTTTTTAATTACATTTAGGATAAAATTAATAGTAAAGGAAATTGATTGTTTAAATTTGAATAGCTGGGAAATCCACAGGAATTGGAATGGAGTTGTATTATCGGCTACAATGCTGTGGAATGAGAAAGAGGAAATGGGCATTGAAATTCGAAATAGTAATTTGAAGGCTGAGTGAATTTGGTTAAATTGGAACCAATTTGGAACCAAATTGCTTTAAATTGAAGTCATGCCTGTAGGGGAATCTAGACTGAACCCAGCTGAAAATTACATGATCATGCATCATCAGATATACATATTACAACATCATGTGAGTATGAAGAAGCCTAATTAGTGTTGATCCTCGAATAATAAATAATATATTATGGAACTGAATAGGAATAGCGAACAGTAATAGAGCACAATACAATAGGTTCAATAGATAATAGAATAGGAATAGGTTTGAGTGAAATAGAACTATAGCGCTTGTATGGGGAAGCATGAGTGCATGATGGTAACTTGTTTTATCCCAAGCTTCTTTGGATTTTCTAGGGCTTAGGTTTGACTGTGGAAGGTGATGGAAGACTGCGCAGGAACACAGATGGAGGGAATTCGCACCCACAAAAACTCGGGAGGTGAAGACTCCTCAGACAGAACTTGTGAAGTTATGCCCATGAAAACTCAGGACGCTTGACAAGATTCTGGGAAGAAACATCATCATGTTGTGTTACTGATAGATGGGAAATGTAAAGCACACGAATGAATATCTGGTTAGCTGATTATTGAGCCATTTTAGAAACATAGAAACATAGAAAATAGGTGCAGGAGTAGGCCATTCGGCCCTTCGAGCCTGCACCGCCATTCAATGTGATCATGGCTGATCATCCAACTCAGTATCCCGTACCTGCCTTCTCTCCATACCCCTGATCCCTTTAGCCACAAGTGCCACATCTAACGCCCTCTTAAACATAGCCAATGAACTGGCCTCAACTACCTTCTGTGGCAGAGAATTCCAGAGACTCACCACTCTCTGTGTAAAGAATGTTTTCCTCATTTCGGTCCTAAAGGAATTCCCCCTTATCCTTAGACTGTGACCCCTTGTTCTGGACTCCCCCAACATCGGGAACAATCTTCCAGCATCTAGCTTGTCCAACCCCTTAAGAATTTTGTAAGTTTCTATAAGATCCCCCCTCAATCTTCTAAATTCCAGCGAGTACAAGCCGAGTCTATCCAATCTTTCCTCATATGAAAGTCCTGACATCCCAGGAATCAGTCTGGTGAATCTTCTCTGTACCCCCTCTATGGCAAGGATGTCTTTCCTCAGATTTGGAGACCAAAACTGTACGCAATACTCCAGGTGTGGCCTCACCAAAACCCTGTACAACTGCAGTAGAACCTCCCTGCTCCTATACTCAAATCCTTTCGCTATGAATGCTAACATACCATTTGCTTATATTTTCAATTTTGTTTATCATTAATGATGGGTTATCATTCTGATAAAAGGAAAGAATGTAATCCTGGCTAAATTGGACAGGCTAGGACTTTAAAATGGGGTAACGTTTCAGGGTTGCTGGAAGATTTGGTCAATTTGGAATTGCTCTCTGCAGAGCTGGGACAAGCTGCGAAGAGGTGCCAAAGTGTTTGGAGCTTAGATACAATTTTTAAGCAAATAATGGGAATATCTGCAAACCCTGTCAATTTGGTGCAAAATACATAGAATGGATTGGATGGCTGCAAAGCAGACATACCTTGTAAATAGTTGTAAATAATGTTGCAGAGTTTGACTTTGCCAAGTGTTGATTGGATGATGTGTTGAGCCTTGTCTGGGTTTTCTGTAAATCAGGGTAAATGTTTCTTAGTTAGCTTCCTCTGAAAGTCCGTTTTGAATACAATGTATTGAGCTGTTTATCATTGGGTTAGGGAAATGCCTGTTATGTATGGGGTTAATCGATATCTGTATTTGGGTTATTAAGAGACCACCCCCATGTGGATCGGCCCCTCAAGGATCCGGGACATATAAAAGTCCATTACCACAAGGCTCAGTGTCGATCTTCATGGAGAACGCTTGGGACCGCATGAGCTTCTGGAGTGTCTCTGTCTGAGCGAGGCCTAGAGGGCTTGAACAGGCAGACACGAGGATCGAACTCGCGGTGGGATAGGTACAGTTGTTGATCTGTAACGCCTTTTGGTAAAATAAAATTTAGTTGTTTCAAGTGCTTGATTCAGTGTTTTTTTACTGAAACTAGACTGGGGGGAAGCTTAGAAACAATCAATTATCAAAGCCAACGGTCGCCGAAAACTTTTGGACATTTCAAATTCCAGCGGCAACCAGAAAAACGTTATGATTCTTTGGGCAACTGAGTAGACTACTCACGACTATACAAGCGACACTGCGGTGACCATGTGGTGACAGCCCAGTCGCCTGTAGTTGCCTAAAAAATTGCCTAATTGGGACAGGCCCTTAAAATCCTTAGTTGAGGTTTTTCTGAGACTTGCAAGAAAAAAAATTAAGAACATTATATTATTTCACAATCCCAGTTCTTTAGGATTTTTATGTTTCCTTGAAATTAATTTCACCTACAAAATCCAAAGTTTCCATCAATAAAGAAATCCTGCAGTATTGCAACAAAGGACCACTTTGGTTTATGGGATCAAGCCTTTGGAATCAAAAATGAACCCATTCACCCTCTAACTCATGCTTGAGTGATCTAATTTGTAAGGATTTCCTAATAATAACAACTAATTTTTGCACATTATTCTCATTAAATCTGATAAGAAAAAATATTATGCAAGTATTGCTAAAAGATTGGAGAGACTTCCCAAATTTGCTTAAATTTTGGTGATTTGCTGCATTGCTACAAATAACAGCCTCCATTATTTTGTAATTTATTTTGTTGTGATATATTAAACAATGGTGCTAGTTCAAACAACTTGCAGTCATGAAATTATTTGCAGGGTTCACGGTATTTGCATGCAGAAAAATATATTACTGTGTTTAGAAATGGTCATAATTATCTTAGAAAATGCAATCATCTACTCCCATTGAAGCCTTGCCTGACAGCAAAAATTATCTATACATCAAAATAATTAGGTTAAAGGTTACAATCATAAGCACATACTCAAACATATGTATTGTGACAATAATTTTAAGATTAACCCCCCCAAATTAAATTAAGGTACAGACAAAAGTAACTGCTGACAGTACAGCGGAAGAGACTGTGTGATTTTCTGTTAGTATTGGACCTGGTGACCTCTGTGAGTAACAAAGACAAAAAGAAAACAGATAATTTCCAGAAACTGGGAACTAAAATGCCTACAATGTAAAAGTTAATCTGGATTGTGAGAAAATGATACTGGCTGAAATAACATTTGATTAATGTACAAATGGACCCAGAAAACTTGAGATAATGCAGAAAATATTCACAATTCCCTCTGGATTCATTAGGTTTTGACTGTTAAATTAACCTCACGTTCGTTATTGTTTCTTAAACTATTCTAATGATAGCTGATTCCCTGTTGCTATGACTATTCAAATTTTTTAAATGTATAGTTCCAGGGGACGACAGTTAGTTAATGTATTGTTTATACCTCAAGAAGAGGGATAGCACATATTTTGATAATTACAGACCCGTCACAGAGCACAAAAACAGGCCCTTTGGCGCAACTTGTCCATGCCGACCAAAATACCACACCTACACTGGTACCACCTGCCCACGTTTGGCTGGTGGGACCAGTTTTAAACCTTTCCGAATGTCTGTCCAAATGTCTTTAAAATGTTGTTATAATACCTGCCTCAACCACCTCCACTAGCAGCTCATTCCTCATATACACCACCCTATATCCCTCTAATCTACAACACTTTCCAGAGCCCTGCCATTCCATGTGAAGATATTACCCTGGTTTAACTTACCAAATGCAACACCTCACATCTAATTGCTTTAAATGCATCAACCATTTCTCAACTCACTTGCTCAACATCTGTTGTATTTTGTCAGGTAACCATCTGCACTGTCTGGAATATCACACACTTTAATGTCATCTGCAAACTTACTAATCATGTCTTGTATATTCTCATCCATATCATTGAAATAAATGGCAAATAACAATAGGCCCAACACCAATGCCTGAGGCACCCCATTAGTCACATGCCTTCAGTTTGAAAAAGAACCTTCCACCATCAACCTCCATGAAACCAATACTCTATCCATTTGCCTAACTCTCACTGTATTCCATTTAGCATGCCAGAGCAGCCTACTGTGGATCCCTTGGTGGTCCATATAGACAACATCTGCAGCTTTGCCCTCATTAACCTTCTTGATTTCTTCTTCAAAAAAAATAATTTAGGTTCGTAAGACATGATTCCCCAATGCCGACAAACCATGCTGACAATCCCTAATCACCCCCTATACACCTTCTCCAATGACTTGCCTATCGTAGATGTAAGGCTCATTGGTCTATAATTCCCAGGCTTACCCTTGCTGCCCTTCTTAAACAGAGGCAAATCATTAGGTACCCTCCTGTCTTCCAACACCTCACTCACATCCAATGATTCATATATTTCAACAGAGCCCCTACACTTTTTTCTCTAGACTCCCAAGGTATCCTCAGAAATATCTGATTAAGTGCAGGAGATGTATCCATCTCTATACGCCTTAGGATGTCCGTAATATATACTGTTCTCGATATCTCCATTAATCGACCCAAGTTTCCGAGTCTTCATATCTTTGTCCACGGAAAAAAGAGGAAACATACTTATTGATGACCTTGTCCATCTCCTGCGGCTCCACACAGAGATGACTGCTTTAGTTTCTGAGGGACGCTATTTTCTCTCTAGTTATTTTATTTCCTTTAAAATACATACAATCTCTGGATGTTCTGTAATGTTATCTGATAGAGTTATATCCTTCCCCCCATTTTGCCCACCTGATTTTCTTTTTAATAATGCTCCTCAGTCCTCTCAAAATCTGCCAAGTCATAAGAAGCATCACAATCTGAAACATCACCTAGCGGTGTTCTCCAAAGATGCTTTGTGACCTGCTGAATTACTCCAACATTGTGTCCTTTCCACCAAGGACACACTTGATTTCAGTTGCCTATACATGTCCCATATAGCCTTCAGTTTCTTGAATTTTTAGAATTTATTCAGAGCCCTAATTTCTCTTATCGTCCAAGTTTCTTTTCTCCTGCCTACCCACCTTGCCCTTCATCTAACTGGAGCATGCATGCCCTGAACTCTTGTCATCACACTTTAAAAAGCATCTCACTCTCTGCACATTCCTTTGTCTGCAAACAACCTACTCCAATCAGCTTTGGCAAGTTCCTGTCTAATACCAACATTGGCCTTGCCCCAATTCAGAATTTTAACGTGGGGCCAGCCTGTCATTATCCATAATTATTTTAAAACTAATAGAACAGTGGTCATTGGTCCCAAAGGGTTCATCCACAGACAAGTCAGTCACTTGCCCATCCTAATTTAAAAGTAGATCAAGCTTTACCCTTTCCCTTGTAGGCCCCTTTACATATTGCCTTAGGAATCCTTCCTGAACACATTTAACAAATTCCACCCCATCTAAGCACTTGGAACTATGCAGTCCCAGTTTATACTGTGAAAGTGTTAATCCCCTACCATGATAACCCTACTTGTCTTGCAGTTGCATGCAATCTCCAGTCACCTTGATATCGGGGCTAGGAAAAATTGAATATTCTGTAAATGTAAGAGAGAAAAAGCAGCTAAGAATGAAATGTTTGATAATGTCAGCATACATTTTTTAAAAGGGAAAATTTTGCTTGATCAACCTGATCGAATTTTGAAGGATAATATAAAGAGCAGACAATCATGATATGTTGGATGTTATTTTCAAAAAGGATTTTGTTAGGTGTTTCCAGTAAGTGAATGTCACAGAATATGCAATCATGAGACATGTAGCGGAATAGATTGCTGTCTGACCTCAGGATAAAATGTGGAGGGTGGAGTAAGAGGCAGCTATTTACACTGGATTAATTAGATGGTGCTCTATGAAAATTAGTGCTGAGACCAGCACTGCTCACAACATATATTGATGATTAAGACTCTGAAATCAGAACCATGATTTCTACATTAGTGAATGACATAAAATCAGGGGGGAATTCAATTGGAGAAATTGAAAAATTCAATGTAACAAACAAATGCAGAATGGCTAATAATCAGCAAAACATTTCAGCATGAATAAGTGTACATTTTGGTCTGAAGAGTAAGGATATAATTTATGACTTTGAAACAGTGAATCCAAGTTGTATTGTGGAATAGTAAGATTAAAAGTGAACATACCTGTTTGAAGTTTGAGCTTTATTTTATGAGGAGTTACGTTGGTGATTACGTGAAGCACCCCACCAGTTCGCATGTGTGTCAATCTTCAAAGCAGCAGTGTGAAATCACAGATAACAATAATCAAAGTAACATAGTAAGATCAGCAACTTGAGAACTACCAGATTACCTTTGTGAGAGAGGGTTGGGCGTGGAGGGCATGTAATCACCAACGTAACTCCTCATAGAATCAAGATCAAACTTCAATCTGGTAAGTTCTTGTTTAATCTTGCTATTTTACTTCGGAGTCACGTGAGTGATACGTGAAGGGTTCAAAGCTGTGATTTCATGCCGCAGATTCAAATCCCGGCGTCTCACTGCATCAATTGAATCAGGATGAGTGAATAATCAGCAATGCATTAACCATGACATTGATTCAAATGTATTAATGGTTTACGTTAATAAAGAAATCAATAGCAACCCCTCTATGTCAGGGGGGGCTAAAGTGAACGCAAAACAGAATGGGCAAATAGCCCGGGTCAGTAACCAGCCTATGGTAAAAAAAAAAATAAAAATCAATTCAGCGGACCATCCTGCAGTCGCGAGGATATGGTCCATGGGAAGGTCTATTGCTCTGGCCACTGACGATGATGCCGCCTTGGTGGAATGAGATGTAAAATTGTCAGTGTACATACCTGCATAAACCAGATCCTGCTGCAATCACCTTGAAATAGTCTGAACCAACCTTACCTTGTGTGGTTGTTTGTCGCTTAATAAACAATGCTAATTCCACATTTCTTAGGATTCTGGTGGCCTTGATATAATATTGCAAGCCTGCCCTCACACATAGCTGTGAGTCAGTGGGGGTATGCCAAAATATGATATGAAATCCTGCCACCCCTTGTCTGCTCTGCTTGTGTAGATCAGAAATGTAAATGTATTGGCATCTGCAGCCAACTCCATCCTATCTAGCCGCAACATTTGCAATGTTTGCCCTCGTTGTGCTCATACTAGTGTCATGACTAAGGATGTAGCTGGAATTCCCTGGTGAAGTATTGTCACATTTTCAATATCCAAACTGCATGTACTTATAGTGGGGGAACTTCTGTCAAGATCTCTTTTACAACTCAATATCCGGAATTGAACCCGACAGTGTGGTTCCCGTTTGCTGCAGCTGTAGTGGCTCTATAACTGAATTATTGTCAAAGACCATTTAAGAATGAACTGGAAGACATCAGTAATCTGTACCGTATTACATATAACATTAACATTAAACAAACACTTCTGATCCCCTCAATAGGAAATGTACTGTTTTTCTGGTGCTATCCTTGCACTCTGCAGTGAGCACATCCATGGATTGATGTGACAACCTGAGCCATAAGGCAGTCCGTTCAGAATGTGTAAGTCAATAATTGTTTTATTATGCAGAGGCCGGTTTCCTGAACCACAGTTTGAACCAGCAAAGTTTTGTTTTATAGAATAACCATGTATGGTTATATTAATATGCCTGACAAAAGCAGGAAACATGGCTGCATAGCCAGTCAGACAGTACGAAATCCTAAAGCGAGATCTTGCCAACTTATTTCAAGACTCGACTAATGAGGCAAAATGGAGGAAGACATAAAATAAACATTCCTTCTTTTTGTAGCGAGAATGTATCTCTCCACACTGTTCTGCCACATATTTTTGCAATCAGTGAATAAACATGAAACCAACATGTCAATATTCAATGTACCATTGAACCATACTTTCATAATACTTTGAGATCCCATAGCTATTCTGTATTGTCATCGATCTGAACTTGATGATACACCAGTGGCAAAGGAGATTAGGTAAATCATTACAGAATACTTTTACTTGATTGCCATGTGACTAACATATGCCACCACCGTAGTGTAGCAACTTGAAATTGAGCATGTAGATTATGTATACTCGCTCAATAGTCCTTTACCCATGGGGTGCATCCAGTGTATATATTTAGTTGATACCAACAACTGAAGAATTGGTAATTCACGCAAATCTCCTCCACCTCCAACTAGAGATGATATTCGCAATTTCCCACCTTAGAGCTCTTAGCATCCGTTAGTAAATAACTGAAATTTGACTAACCAAATTATTGGAGCAATGCTGAATACTGTTTGTGCATCATTGTGACTTAGCTGGCATGAGCATAAGGTTGTTAACAATGATCTGCATGACATTTGAGAGGTTGATACTTTGCACCATGTCAGTTCCTGGACTTGCACAGCTGAAACACAGCTACTCTATTGCCAAGTACTCTTGATGAATAGAAGTCAGTTTTATAACAGGTTGCTATTAACTCCAATCTCTTGCCACAGGGTGGAGTCATAGCTAATTAATAGTTAAAGATAAATCCCAATGACCAACAAGTCTATTTGGTAACAACTTAAATTAACTGGGTGGATGAATCCAACGTCCCAAACCCAGTTTGAGGCTGAAACAGATGACCCCAACAAAAATACAGCCTGAGACTATCACCCAGACAAGACACAACAAGTGCCCCAAATTCTGAGTCCAAACACCGACTCTGTCAATTAGCCAAATAACCTGGGCAAATTGTTCATCCCATTCAGCAATGTTCCACTGTTATTAGTACAGTTATCATTGCCCTTTGGAAACATAGAAACATAGAAAAATAGGTGCAGGAGTAGGCCATTCGGCCCTTCGAGCCTTCAATGTGATCATGGCTGATCATCCAACTCAGTATCCCGTACGTGCCTTCTCTCCATACCCCCTGATCCCTTTAGCCACAAGTGCCACATATAACGCCCTCTTAAATATAGCCAATGAACTGGCCTCAACTACCTTCTGTGGCAGAGAATAGTAAGATTGAACGAGAACTTACCAGTTCGAAGGTTGATCTTTATTTTATGAGGAGTCGAAGTGAGGGATTTCGTGAAGAGCCCGCTGGCGCGCATGCTCGACATACTTCAAAGTAGCGGCGTGGAATCACAGAAACCAACAATAGAAATGACTTCGCATAGTAAGATTGAAGTGACTAAGATTACCAGATGAAGGTGATTGAGGGTTGGGCGAGGAGGGCACGAAATCCCTCACTTCGACTCCTCATAAAATAAAGATCAACCTTCGAACTGGTAAGTTCTCGTTCAATCTTACTATTTCATTTCGGAGTCACGTGAGTGACTTCGTGAAGACTTCAAAGCTTCTGTGATTACACGCCCTGGACCACGTCCATGCTGACACACCACTACCAGGGATGGATGGGAGGAACAACTTGCTCAATAGTTCATACTGCAAAACAAGAGCATATTTATGAATAACAAATCAAAAACCCCTCATGCGGGGACATCTCCACGTTCTTGACCTGCATTCAGCACGGCTTCTGCGAACTGTAGAGGAGCAGCAACAGGCTTGTTATAAAAACGCTGGAACACAGCTTCATTAGCCCATCCTGCTGTGGCGAGAATTTGGTCCATAGGCACCTCCATAATCCTTGCCGCTGACGTCGATGCAGCCGTGGTGGAATGAGACTTGAACACATTAGTGTCGATACCCGACTTACCCAAGACGACTCGAAGCCACCTGGATATCGTCTGGACTGGCACTCGATGATGAGGCCTCTTATGAGTGACCAGCAGGTATCTCTCCATTCCTCTGATGCGTGCCGTCACCTTGACATAGTGGCGGATATATGAGGCTAAACATAGCCTAGCATCTGCGGGGTATGCCGGGAACTTCAGCTGCAGCCCTGTGCACCCAGGTCTATGCTGCTTTAGTAGCTCGTCAATGAAAAAGACTACTTCTGTAGGGGTAGATGTCATTCTGTCGACACGAAGTTTGTGTAGTGTCTGTACCCTCTGACCTGAAGTCAGCGCTAGTAACATCACCAACTTCATGGTGAGTTTGTCCAGTTGGAGCCCTTCCATGGGAGACCACGTCCTGAGCAGGTTTAATACGTCCCTGACATCCCAGGTGATATTATAGCGTGGTGTAGGCGGATTCATATTGAATATACCCCGCATGAGTCTGGACACTAGCCTGTTGGATCCTACCTCAATATTGAGGTAGAATGAGAGCGCACTTCTGGCGCTGTTGATGGCACTGTAACTTAAGTGTTCATCATGGTGCAACCCCGCGAGGAATTCCAGGACGTTGGTTATTGTCATGTCATCATACGTGATGCGAGAGCGGCTGCAGTAGGCTTCCCACTTCTTAATATGCAAGCAGTATCTTCGCCTTGTTGACTCTCGACACGACGCCCCGATGGTATCCATGGTCCGAGCCGAGAGGCCGTATTGGACTAACGGCCTGTTCAGAACCTGCAAGCCAACAAATTTAAATAGCCATGGCAGGGATGTGGCTCCCCTGAGACAGGGTGAGTAACCAATTGTGGGCAACCCTTCAAAAGGACCCAAGGTTCGTTGAGCATCTCAAAGACCACCGGATACCAAGGCTGTGTGGGCTAGTCGGGTATAATAAGGATGCCCTTGGCAGCATCTGCCTGAATCTTACGCAATACCCGACTGATGAGGCAAAACGGGGGGAAGGCATAGAAAAACCAATTCCCCCAGTCCAGCGAGAATGCATCTAGCGCTATAGCCCCAGGATCTGGTTCCCATGAAACGTAGGTTGGTACCTGATGGTTCAACCGTGACGCAAAAAGGTCAATGTCCGGTTTACCAAATTTGGCTGTGACTTTAGCAAAAATCTCAGGATGCAACATCCATTCAATATTGTCATTAAATTTGCGTGACCTGGTGTCCGCCACAGTATTAAGCTCACCTGGCAAATAGGTAGCTGAAATCCAAATGTCTCTTTGAACACACCAGAGCCAAATTGAGTTAGCCAATTTGTCACACGAAACTGACCTGGTACCACCCATATGGTTTAAGTATGCCACTGCTGTGGTGTTGTCTATTTGGAGATGGACATGTGCTCCAACAAGCTTGGAACAATACGCACGAAGTCCGTGGAATGCTGCCAGCAACTCCAAATAGTTAATCCCTTGAGTCAACAACATCGTTGACTCAAGGGTGTCCCATCTGCCCCCACAACTAGAGCAATTATCCGTAGCTCTCCAGCCATTGGAGCTTGCATCAGTCTGCAAATATACCACCGGATTAGCCTCCCTGATAGGCTTGAATGAGCTGCTAATGTGGCACACCCACCATTGCAACTCATTTATCGCTTCGGACGGCAGCTGCATTGATCGATCATAATGACCAGCGTCCTGTTTTAACGCAGCAATTTTAGCTCTTTGCAAACTCTGATAATGCAAAGGTCCATATCGCGCTGCCGGAAACAAAGCTACAAGCTTACCAATTACTGTAGCTGTATGCCGAATCGATGGTATATTGGTGCGGATTAAACCTTGACACACCTGGGTAACCTCCTCAATCTTGTTAATTGGTATGGTAACCCTCATGCTCATAGAGTTCACCGTGAACCCTAGGTAATTAATCACCTGGGCAGGGCAGAACTTTGATTTCTCTGGATGGACAATAAACCCTAATTGTTGAAATATATTGACAGCAGCTGCAACTCCCTGTTCAGCCAATTCCAAGGTGTGGCCCACAATTAAGATATCATCTAAATAGGCCATAACTATATGATGTCGCTGTCTCAAATAAGCCATAATTGGTTTCACTAATTTAGTGAACAATCTAGGGGCTGTGGTGAGCCCATTAGGCAAAGCCTTGTACTGCCAGAGTTGCCCCATCCAGATGAATTTCAAAAACCTCCTGTCGTATTTCTGGATGGATACTGAATAGTATGCGTCTTTCAAATTGATGCATGCCATAAAGCAACCATGACAAATCAATGATCTGGCTGTTTCAAACGTATCCATTTTAAAATGAGTATATGTTACAAAAGTATTCAAACGGGTTAGATCAATAATGACACGACAACCTCCATCCTTCTTAGGTCTGGTGAATATATTCGAAACAAATTCAACTGGCTCATGCACCGCTCTCAATCACTCCCTTCTGTTCAAGCCTTAAAATTTCCTTGTAGCCTGCTGCCTGTTCTGCAGCAGATAATTTAAACGTTCGACCGGGCATGTGCTGGGATGGAGGAATGTCGCCATTAATAAACTCAATTTTATGCCCCTGAATATTCTGCAATACATACTCGTCACCAGTAAAAGTACCCCATGCACCCAAAAACAGCCGAAGGCGACCACCAACATGTGAAGTTAAACAAAGAGAAAAGAGGGAACCAGACCCCCTCACCCCCGTGGTTACCGGCGGTCCTTGACATGTGTGGGTGGACGTGGAGGTGCTGGGTTGGCTTGAGGGCGCGGCGTCTTCGTTTTCCACCAGGGTCTCTGCCGACCCTGTCCTAAAAAAGACCCCTGGTGCTGGGTCTGATGTTGCTGTCGTTGTGGAGCTTGAGGGTGGGTCCTCGTCGAGGTACTAGCAGACCCTCGTGAGCGAATGTATTGAGCTTTTGAGCCTGATGGTGTGGGGGCACTCTGAGAGCGCATGATCCCCACCATTTTGGCTTGTTCGTCAAGCTCTTTGACTCTCTTCGAGAGGTCCTCCCCAAAGAGTTGACGGGGCGGCGGCGGCGGCGGTGATTTGCACAATCCTGCAAACTTCGGGTTGAGTGCTGGGCGGATGCTGTTTTTGCGAAACCCGTTGATTTCATGCTGGGTCGCTCACAGGAGGGCCAGAGCATCTTCCTGGTCCAAATTCAGTTCGTCCCCGTCCACCGACCGCGCAAAGGCGGTAATACCGGCCGTGAGGAGCTTCAGGATCCGCTGCAATTTTACCTCTTGTTGATGGATAGCCGCACTGATGTTGCCCCATATCGGCGTATTGACCACAGGCACGTTGAGGGAGTTGCAATTGGATGGAGCCTTGTGACGGCTCATTGCCTGAATGAGGACTTCTTCCTGTAGTTGCTGGTTGTTAAGATAGTCCACAGTGGCTGCCAGCTTTCCGTTTAAAGGAAGTCCAGATGAATGTGGGGCCGCAAATTTGGTCGCCACATCCAGAAGATCCTCCGCTGGCACCTCCAACGGAGGTGGTATGGAATCCACCAAAACCTCCTCCTCCTGCTGCTCCAGGCTGATGGTAGAGGCTTGTGACGACGCCCTGTGCCTGTTGCTGCCCTGCTGTAGTTGACGTTGAAGCAGGAGCTCCAGCAGCCGCTCCATACGGTCAATACGCCCTTCACCCTGAACACTCAGGTGGTCGGAGTCCTCTGGCTCTGAAAAGAAAACCGGGCTCCTATCATCGGCCCGCACCTCATCGAGGCCCAGCCGGTGCCGGTAGTTGTCGCTAACAGCCGCCGAGGCGAAACTGCGCGATTCCCGCGCGGGCGTGTTCAACCGCCTCCGTTTAGCGGGAGCTGAAGCCGCTGCCACTAAGGGCACTTGCGGCATGGTGTCGGCACCAGCCGAAGCATGGCTGCCTGAAGCCCGCGCAGGCTTGCCGGCTGCCCACATCGTGGACTTTGCCGACGCATGGTCTCGCCCACCCATCCATGGGGGGCTCGGCGACCGTGAAGAGACCCGACTCAACCGACCCGTCCCGGCGTCGAGAGTCGGGGTGTGCCGGCTGGACCTCACAGCCGCCCCGGGTCTCTCCCTGAAACCTGACCGCTCCTCCGTGTCAGGCAATGCCTTAGCCCTGGCAGGGTTCGGCTTCTGGGCTGCTGCCCTTCCTCTACTCGGAGGGCTGAGTGGAACGGGCCGTGCAGCAGCACGCACCCAGCTCGAGGTCGCCAGCGAGCCCGCTGATGACCTGACTGCCATGGCAGGGTCCCCCTGCTCTGGCGGCACACCACACTCCTCCTCGTCGAACTCCTCCGAGCTGTGGTGTGCTGGCAGATCTGGACCTGTAATCACAGGGCTTACCCACATCTCCGCCTGAGTCCCGGCCTGCGTTGCAGGTACTGCCGATGGTAAAGGCCCCGGAACTGTTGACCGGAGAACTCGTCCTGACGTCCTCCGGCCCTTGGAACTCCCATCCATGTCCTTGCTGCAAGACATAACCAACAACAAGGACCACCAACTAAAGGTAGGATACTTACCTCCGTGGCCCCTTATGAAGGGCTGGCGAGGAGCGCGCTCCACCGCCAGCCGTTGCAGCAACGCGGTAAGACGATATGTCGAGCATGCGCGCCGGCGGGCTCTTCACGAAGTCACTCACGTGACTCCGAAATGAAATTCCACAGACTCACCACTCTCTGTGTAAAGAATGTTTTCCTCATCTCGGTCCTAAAGAAATTCCCCCTTATCCTTAGACTGTGACCCCTTGTTCTGGACTCCCCCAACATCGGGAACAATCTTCCAGCATCTAGCTTGTCCAACCCCTTAAGAATTTTGTACGTTTCTATAAGATCCCCCCTCAATCTTCTAAATTCCAGCGGGTACAAGCCGAGTCTATCCAATCTTTCCTCATATGAAAGTCCTGACATCCCAGGAATCAGTCTGGTGAATCTTCTCTGTACCCCCTCTATGGCAAGGATGTCTTTCCTCAGATTTGGAGACCAAAACTGTATGCAATACTCCAGGTGTGGCCTCACCAAAACCATGTACAACTGCAGTAGAACCTCCCTGCTCCTATACTCAAATCCTTTCGCTATTAATGCCAACATGCCATTTGCTTTCTTCACTGCCTGCTGCACCTGCATGCCTACTTTCAATGACTGGTGTACCATGACACCCAGGTCTCGTTGTATCTCCTCTTTTCCTAATCTGCCACCATTCAGATAATAGTCTACCCTCATGTTTTTGCCAACAAAGTGGGTAACCTCACATTTATCCACATTATACTGCATCTGCCATGCATCTGCCCATTCACTCAGCCTATCCAAATCACCCCGCAGCCTCCAAGCATCCTCCTCACATCTAACTATACCCCCCAGCTTGGTGTCATCTGCAAATTTGGAGATGTTGCATTGAATTCCCTCGTCCAAATCATTAATATATATTGTAAATAGCTGGGGTGCCCAGCACTGAGCCTTGCGGCACCCCACTAGTCACTGCCTGCCATTCTGAAAAGGACCCGTTTACTCCTACTCTTTGCCCCCTGTCTGCTAGCCAGTTCTCTATCCACATCAATACTGAACCCCCAATACCTTGTGCTTTAAGTTTGTATGCTGATCTCTTATGCGGGACCTTGTTGAAAGCCTTCTGAATGTCTAGATATAACACATCCACTGGTTCTCCCTTATCCACTCTACTAGTTACATCCTCGAAAAATTCTATCAGATTTGTCAGACATGATTTACCTTTCGTAAATCCATGCTGAATTTGTCCAATGATTTCACCACTTTCCAAATACGCTGCTATCCCATCTTTAATAACTGACTCTAGCATTTTCCCCACTACCGATGTTAGACTAACTGGTCTGTAATTCCCCGCTTTCTCCCTCCCTCCTTTTTTAAAAAGTGGGGTTACATTAGCTACCCTCCAACCCTCAGGAACTACTCAAGAATCTAAGGAATTTTGAAAAATTATCACTAATGCATCCACTATTTCTGTGGCTACCTCCTTGAGTACTCTGGGATGTAGACTATCTGGCCCTGGGGATTTATTGGCCTTCAATCCGTTCAATTTACCCAACACCACCTCCCGGCTAACCTGGATTTCACTCAGTTCCTCCATCTTTTTTGACCCCCGTTCCACTGCTATTTCCGGCAGATTATTTATGTCTTCCTTAGTGAAGACAGAACCAAAGTAGTTATTCAATTAGTCTGCCATGTCCTTGTTCCCCATGATCAATTCACCTGTTTCTGACTGCAAGGGACCAACATTTGTTTTAACTAGTCTCTTTCTCTTCACATATCTATAAAAACTTTTGCAGTCAGTTTTTATGTTCCCTGCCAGTTTCCTTTCATAATCTATTTTCCATTTCCTAATGAAGCCCTTTGTCCTCCTCTGCTGGATTCTGAATTTCTCCTAGTCGTCCGGTAGGCTGCTTTTTCTGGCAAATTTGTATGCCTCATCTTTTGTTTTTATACTATCCCTGATTTCCCTTGTTATCCATGGATGCACCACCTTCCCCGATTTATTCTTTTGCCAAACTGGTATGAACAATTTTTGTACTTCATCCATGCAGTCTTTAAATACCTTCCATTGCACATCCACTGTCAACCCTTTAAGAATCACCTGCCAGTCTATCTTGGCCAATTCACATCTCATACCTTCAAAGTTACCTTTGTTCAAGTTCAGAACCCTTGTTTCTGACTTAATTTTGTCACTCTCCATCCTAATGAAGAACTCAACCATATTATGGTCACTCTTGCCCAATGGGCCACGCACAACAAGACTGCTAACTAACCCTTCCTCATTGCTCAATACCCAGTCTAGAATAGCCTGCTCGCTTGTTGGTTCCTCCACATGTTGGTTGAGAAAACTATCCCGCATACATTCCAAGAAATCCTCTTCCTCAGTACCCCTGCCAATTTGATTCACCCAATCTACATGCAGATTGAAGTCACCCATTATAACCATGTTACCCTTGTTGCACGCATTTCTAATTTCCTGTTTGATGCCATCCCCAAATCCAATACTACTGTTAGGTGGCCTGTAGACAGTTCCCACTAGCGTTTTTTGCTCCTTAGAGTTTCGCAGCTCTACCCATATCGATTCCACATCCTCCACGCTAATTCCTTCCTTTCTATTGTATTAATCTCCTCTCTCACCAGCAACGCTACCCCACCTCCTTTTCCTTTTTGTCTATCCCTCCTGAATATTGAATATCCCTGGATGTTCAGCTCCCAGCCTTGGTCACCCTGGAGCCATGTCTCCGTGATCACAACTATAGCATAGTCATTAATCGCTATCTGCACCTTCAACTCATCCACCTTATTACGAATGCTCCTCGCATTGAGACACAAAGCCTTCAGGCTTGTTTTTACAACACTGTTACTCCTTATACAATTATGTTGAGAAGTGGCCCCTTTCACATCGATCCCTATTACACTTGGCCATACTCTCCTATCCTTTGTGAGCTTTCTTTCCCGTTAATTCTGGGGTCATTAACCATCCCTTTACTCTCTTTCCCTTTAACTCCGTCCTCGACTATCCCCTTTGATAACCTTTGTAATGGGAACTGCATAGAATGGATCCTCATGATTCCGTTGTTAGCCAGTAAAGAAGTTTCCTATTTGGAAAGTTCATATGCAAGTTAACCATTTTTCCTAATGAACAGGCCACTGCTGCCATCATTCCATGGGTTCTTCGCATGATAACTCTGGCCCAATTTCCAAGCCTCTAAACAAATGCTTTTATTGTTTGTGTGTTGTACAAACAAGTATAAATATTACAAACTTGTAAGTGGTTCACTTACCCATGTTTCGGAAGTGCCAGTCCCACCTTGTTGAGTAGGACTGATAGGGTGCGTTGAATGTCTGCCCAGTGTCATGCTGCCACCAGCTTCGGTGAACCGCTTACTGCCAATGAGCGCCTGGGGTGCGTACTGAACTGATGAACCTTTGTCCGTCATTGGCCTTAATTGATCCATCAGCCAGGTTTTTCCTGTTGAATAGGCCTTACCTAAATAGAAGATTTGGCGGCTGGCTCTCATATCCCCCTGCTAGTGCTGTTCACTGCCGGCACGCATGTGTACCAGCATGTTCTACCGACATCTTTAGAAGCTGGAGTCAGTTACATTTGGCATTTCTCACTCCCCTCCTCAGAGAGGGCGATTCGTAGGCAGCCCTAAACAGGTGCTGCCGCAGGTCCCTGAGGATACGTGCGATGATACGGCCCCCAATGGACCTATACCAGGATGGAACATTCTGTTGGGCTGGCAAATTTTGTTGTCAGGAATGGTACCTCTGACATGTGCCCTTCTTCCCTTGGGGTGTGCTCCACAGCTATACCCTCTGCCTCGGTGCCAGAGTTACACTGACCCGCATGGTCTCCTCCTACAAGAGGGAGACATGAAGCAGCCCTGTCACAGGCGCTGCTGGCGCGGCCTTTTCTACAGGCCGGCGCTGTCACACAAATTTGGTATAACTTATCGTGGAGGCCAGCTCTTCTCCCAGTGACTCTCCTGACTCTGATGGGACAGCGAATCATGCTGCCAGAGATGGGACATGTGGCAGCTGCTGTTCTTCGTTTGGATCAACCTCACCATCAGAGTCGGGGTCAGAACTCAGCTGACCCATTGCACGCACCTCATTAATGAGGGTGCTATCGAGCAGCCCTCTACTAGGTGCTGCTGGCACGGCTCTCCTGTAGGCCAGCGCTGTGACAGATTCGGCATCAGCAGTACACTGACCCGTCCTAGTCTCCCCCTCCAACAGGGAGGCCTGTCACACATGAAACAGCCCTGTCAACAGGTGCTGCTGGTGTAGCTCTCCCGTAGGCCGGCACTGTTACACATGAAGCAGCCCTGTCCCAGGCGCTGCTGGCACGGCCTGTCCCATAGGCCCGCGCTATTACAGATCCGGTGTAGTCTTGTCACTAATTTAATTTTGTAGTGTGGGGTTTCACCTGTGAAGGGTTAAAATGACAACAGCATGCATGCTGAAAACACCCTTATTACCAGAGAGGAACCCTTGCAGCCCGACTCACCTGAGTCCAATAGGGCTGAATGATTTCGCTCCTCCTCCAAATTCACCCCATGCCTGGGGACCACCATGTCTGTGAGCCGCTGACCGCACTGTCAGTGATTGTGGCGTTTACACCTCGTTCTTACTCGAATTGCCAGCCACGGGCATCGCAGCAGGCTGGAAGCCACTGACTGCCTTGTCAGCGGCTGCTATCGCGAAACCCGATCTTTACCGGCTATCCGCTTCCGCGGTCAGAACCGGTGTTTCCCCACAGCCCATAGTCGGCTCACTCACCAACTTCGTAATAAATTTAGCAGGAAACCTCTGCGAAGAGGGGTTCCTGCTCGAACAAGAAATGCTGGTAAATAAAATAAACTTATCTTCTAGGTTTAAACTTAACGGCAGCAGGAGCGATGCCATGCCAGTCCGGTGCTTCGCCAATGCGACCGACAATATGACGCCCATTGCGAACTGGCGGGGTTCTTCATGGAATCACTCACGTGTCTCCGAAGTAAAATTATACTCTCAGAGTACAAATATAACTATTTATATTAATGATCCAACAGTTAACAAATTCTTAAAATAATAAAACTCTCTTCTTGGGTTTATTTCTCAAGTACAATTTTAATAAAAGTATGCTCAGTCTGTATGGAACATTAGTTGGACTGCACCGAGAATATTGTAGTGCACTTTTTGTTCTAAAAAAGAAATATAGCTCAACTGGGTATATTGCATAGAATTTAATAAGGATTAAACCAGAAATCCAAAGGTAAACATATCAGTAAGAGTCAAACAGACAGTAATGGGCCTGTCCCACTTACGCAACTTTTCAGCAACCTGTCTGCGACCTGCGAGGGGGGGAGAGGGGGAGACGGGGGGAGAGGGGAGGAGAGGGGAGGAGAGGGGGGGAGAGAGGGGGAGAGAGGGGGAGAGAAGGGGAGACACTTTTAAGAAGCCAGACAACTTTTAATAAGCCAGACATACACAGCTGTGAAGTTTAGCCGGCATTTAACATTACGGTCGGTTTCCCTTGGTTCTGAAAACTCGTGCTTACGTTTTTTCCCCCAATGCGCCAATCAGCAAAAGAGATTACCTATGGCTACCTCGACTACCTACAACGACATGGCGACCCCACTACCACTGCACTATGAGTTCAAAAGTATTTATTTTCTCCATGCCGAACAATTTTACTCGCAGAACACTTTTCAGCTTGTTGACTGAAAAATTGAGACCGCGAGTAGTTACCACTACTCTCGACCATGAAGGACACTTACCAGTGACCACCTACGACCATGTGTCGAGCATGCTGCGAACTTGTGACGAGCACAAACTCTCCTAAACTTGCAAATAAGGTCGTCATAGTGTGACAGGCCCTTAAAAGTCAACCAGACAGCTTATCTTTTATAGAAAGCTGAGGGCATGACCAAATAGAAGGTTTGAGTAGATACATAAATCATGTTTTCAATTCTGGGGGCATATAACTCAAGGACATCATTGCAAGAAATCCAAAAGGGAATTCAAAAATAAATTCTTCACTTTATCAAAAGAGTTGAAAATATAGAATTGTATTCCAAAGGAAATGCTGAAATAGTAGCACAGATATACTTCAGGAAATGTCTGACAAGAATATGTTTTTAATTTTATTTCCAATAACATTTATTCAGAATATATACAAAGCAAAAGCAGTGCAAACAATCTTCAGACATTCTCAGTGACTATGCATTCATTAATGTCATGTAACATTACTGTTACCACCCCCTATCATTAAGCAAACTTCCCAGGTCACCCATGTGGCACCCCAGGGTGATATTCCTTCCATTGTTTGGGGGGGTGTCCCCACTGGACTCTGCCTTCACATCCAGCAGCGGCAGGACCCTAAATTGTCTGCAACAAGCTTCACTATGTATTCCTGCTGTCCCGAATGGGCCGGTTGGCAACATTCCCTGGCGTCATCTCAGTGCCATCTCACAGGCCATCTAGTTTCGGGCAGACCGAAGAGCTTCTTTTAACTGATTGATGATATTCCAGCAGCACTTGATATCCATCTCCGAATGTGTCCCTGGGAACAGTTCATAAATCAGAGAATCCTCTCTTAAGGAGCTGTTCGAGATAAACCATGACAATGACCCTTGCTTCAGTCTCCAGGCCCTTTTTACAAATCTACACTCTGCAAAGATGTGGACATCCGTTTCCTTTCCATGGTAGCTGTCCCGAGGCACCGTGCATCGGTAGTAAGATTCTGACAGTGCAGGAAGGATCTGACTGGTAGGCCTCCCTCACCTCCAGCCAAGTGAGGCCTTGTTGGTGAATTCTGAATGAGGCATTTTGCCAGGCAGTCTACTCTGGGAGCCATGTCAAAGGATCCATTGAGTCCTTGTCCTGCGGTACCTACAGGATGTTCCGTGCTGAGCACGGCATGATGAACATGGTCCAAGGTGTCAGTCCTGAAGAACCTATACACAAAGAACAGGTGGTGTGGCACTTTCCAGCTGACTGGCACATTACGCAGCATCTGTGCCTTGCCCTTCCTTCACAACACCGGAGACAGGTAGAACCTCAGTAGGTAATGACATTTGGTACCCATAACCTTTGGCTGTACACGCAGCCTGATGCAGGTACAAACAAAGGTGTCCATCAGAATAAGGGTAATGTTGGGCACGTCTTTTCCCCCATTGTCTGTGGACTTGTCTATAGTGACCCATCAGACCCGCTTCATCTTTAATCCCCAGATGAACTGGAAGACGGGCTGGATGATCGCCAAGATGGGGGGTGGACCTACCCATGCCAAATACAGCTGCTCCAAAAGCACCACACACCTGATGACCAATATTTTTTCCAGTAATTGCAAGGGAGCGCTGCTTCCACGGGCCCAATTTTTGTTTCACCTTGGATATCTGCGCCAGCCAATACTTGTTGCACGTCTCAGCCCCTCCAAACCAGATCCCCAGCACTTTCCTTCACGTGCGTTTGACAGGAATATAAAGAAGAATGGAATGGAGAGCCATGACATAATCTATAAAGAAACAGGGTTTGAGTAGAGTGTTTATACTGGCATGGACTAAGTAGGCTAAATGGCCTGATTATGCATCATATAGCAATGTTACAAAATTTTGAGATTTAAAAAATCAAGTCTGCAATTTATCCCATCAGATAAAGTATAAAAAGAAGTGTAATTTGACACCAAATTCACTTTCATATCTTCCGCATTAAAACATTTATGGCCATTTTCATACTCAGAAATTAGCATCTTGTTCCCTATTGCTTTTGCATTGACTTAACACAAAAGCTGTGATCGAGGAGTCAAAAGCCCATAACTTTCTTAAAAATTAAGAGAACTGAGTTTTTATAGATTGAAACATTCTGAAACAAATATAAAACATCTTACTTGGATGACCTAAATTTAAAGCATATAATTAATTAATTACCTAATTGTAGTCAATTACAAAATTGACCATTGTGACGGAAATAGTAATAACACCCAGACTGCCTTGAAAATTCAAAAATGTGATATTCTCAAGATATTCTCAAGAGAACTTTAATATTATTGTATTATATGCTGTAAGTCCATAACAGATAGGTAAATAAATTATAATTTCTAGCATAGGTCAAGTCTTTATGGAGAAGATCAGTTGCTAGCTGGTACATTTGCAAATCATTATGTGTAGCATCATCATACTCATCAGATTGTAACCAATAAGGAACTCTGTACACCTTGTTTTTCCTCAACTTTTCAATTTTGGCATTGTAAACTACAAGTTTTTCCTCTTCAAACCATGCATGTCATGCCTTTCTGCCCACTGCTTTCCCATTAAAAATGTCCTGTAGATTCCATTTCTTAAGAAAAGGATCATTTTTTAAAATAGCCTAAGTATCCAAATAACAAACTAATCCCATTCACACAAGAATTCACAATATAACATGATTTTTAAATCTCACTGTCATTAATTCATATGCCACATGGAAGGAATTTGATGTTTAATTCCCATAAATTAATCTAGAAACATCCACTCAATATAATCAACATATTTATTTTTTTTGCACAATACATGGGACTAAAACTGATATTTAGTATAAAAATACTGATTATGGGTAGATAGTAACACAAAATATAGACAAATTAGATGCTCTTATGACATGATTGTCCAAAGAAAAAGAGCATTTAAATCATCTTGCGAGTGGGTTTTTCTGGAACGCGATCGATTGGAACGTTGCATTTGCGGTGAATTTGAACCCCATATCGGCAGAAAAAACACTGCCGGTTTGTATGGGGCCCAAATCACATTTTCGCAATGTAAAATTAGATTACAGCCATCCCAAGAAGCAAGTTTATATATAAAATAAATTACTTTCCCTTTGTTTTGTCCCATTCTTGCAATCCATCACGTTGTAGGCGTTGAGGGCTTTAGAAGTCGCTTTTTATTTTAATCAAATTATTAAATTGTCTCGCGATCAAAAAAAAAATCGGGAATGGAAGTCTGGTCTTCAGCCGCTAGCAGCCCGAGTAAATTAGTTTCCTTCTGGGGGCCTAGGCCAAACTTATTCTTTAGCAGCTAGCAGCCCGAGGAAATTCGCCTCTGACAGGCAGGAGAAAACAGGATTTTAATCCCGTTCCCCCCCCCCCCAAAGGCACCAAAGTTGTGCACACGGCCAGTGGCAGAACTGCAGCGCCGCTGAAGATAAATTTTGTAACATCGCTACATCATATGTTCTGTGTAATTTTTCATGATTATTAATGTATTATTCATGCATTAGAAAAAATCAAGCATATGGATATTGCACCATCAACCTTCATGCTGAGTGAGACCCAAGCAGGAAGGATGTTAATGAATGAAATAATAAGAACATGACTGCCACGCAATATGCATGTTGACATTGGGGAATCCTGCTGTCCCACATGCTGAAGTGAATCAGTTAATTAGCGCATTTAAATCATGTTCTCAGCATGATATTTCCACATGAGATGTACTGCTGTTGCTAACTACAGGTACCCAGTTTCAGGTAACTCAGCAGTGTAAGTCCATAACACTGATAGAACATAAAACAGGCAGCAGCTGTTTGCTTACTATGCATTCCTGCTTGCACATTGGTAAATTAGGAAGTGCAGGATTGTTTATCCAAGGCCTTCCAAGGGAGTCTTCTTGTATCCCCCTTACCCTATCTTTGACTGATAAATCTCTTGAAACTATGGACATCCGCAATCATATTTTTTGTAGGTCTCTGCTCCTCGGATGGGTGCATGGGTTATTTTTGATATACTGATCCAACCAATATATGGTCTGCTGTTGAGTTGTCCATAGAGGCTTGCCTGTTCTTGTCCTTGCAGATTTACAAGCATAAAAGCAGGATGAAGTCAGTCCCACCATTCAATATTCAATATTGAAATCAATATTCAATATTCACCATTCAAACGTATACATGGTACATCTGTCTAGGCCTCATATCTGTGCCAGTCCCTATCGTCCAGTGCCCTAATCTTTTACAAATCTGGGTTTAAAATGTTATTTCTGTACGCTCTCACCCCCATAAATAGAAACAATTGTTTCCATAAATGAGCAACTTTGAGCATGATGCTTACCCTTTGAAAAATTGGAAGCTTATCCTTTGAAAAATTGGATGCTTATCGGTTGAAAAATTTAGGAAAAGAAAGGAAAACATTGGACCTCAACCAATCACGAAATTATTGAAATGTAAGGCCATGTTATGCCATGTTTATTTAGTGTTTTGGCAGTATTAAATTAGTTTTAACTTGTAATTTGTTTTCACATGAATTTTTATGTTGTATAACATGCTGACCAAGCACAGTAGCTTGTGCTTTATCCAACATGGTGGAGATATGCAGAATAAATGGTAGATGTAGACAATCCCAAACAAAGTTAATTTGACGGTAGCTCTGCCAGACAGCATTATGACAATTTAACTAAATGCCATTTGTTAAACCTGGGCAATTTTCCACATTGTTGGTGTTGCTCAGAATACTGTTAATTAGATTTCCAGATTACAATTTGCTTATTTTACCAAATTCCATGCCATGTGCTAGCTAAATAAAACAATATACATTAGGTAGCACATCAGTGAGTGATGCAATTCATCCAGTCCAAATTAATATACTTAAGACAAACAAAATGTATTCCTTTCACATTGTTCTTTTAAGTTAACAGATGTAATTGTTGTAAATGTGTTGGAAAGGTTTAGTAAAAGGGACGACTTTCACTGGAGTGCAAGCGCTCAGCACCACAGACAGGATGATGCCTGGTCCATTGATTGATACCATATGGAGTGAATTGGTTTGCCTGAAGACAAGTTTTGTGATGCCAAGGCCCCAGAAGGAAATTAAATTAAATCCATTTGCCAATATTCAGTAAAGACAGTTAAGAATGATTAGCTTTTCATTCAGTCAAGTTTTGTATTCTGCCAAGACTGAGGATGGGAACAATTGTAGTTTCCGGCTCTTCTCTGTTTAATTCTACACTTCCAACTGTTTAACTGCTTATTTATGCCTATTGTACACTACTTTTGGTTGCATCTGATCTCACATAGTAGTTTTGTCAGGTTGGCACTTTGGAGTTTTACTTGGCATTGTTCCCAGCATCCACATCCTTCATTCAACCAACATGGATTTTGACTTGATGATTTTAATATTTTTAAATATGCCAGGCAATGATATATGTGTTGAAGTAGATGAGGGGCCACTGGGCATTCCAGATGCCTAACTTTGAAGTGACATGAATTTACACAATTCAGCAAAATGCTAATATTATAGAACATATTGGGAGGCTTCTTTCACAAGAAGATAGACATTAGCTTCATTAAGCATGTAAGAATTTAATTCCATTAGTAGTGCCCATAATAATTAAGCACTCTTGACTTTTGAGATCAGGGTAGATATGATTGAGATCATCTCCTGTTTTAACACATTAAAGACATGTCCCTGCCAGTAAATACACAGTTCAGAATATGTCTATTTTAACATTTAATATTTTGGCTGTATCAGGAAGCCATACCTCAACACTGTACCAAATGTCATACATTTTTTGAGTCAGATGTTTTCTGCTCAGAACCCTCTGGACCTGCCATTGGCATTTGCATATTCCAAGGGGTTCTGCTAATTTTAAATATGTAATTCTGCAAAGCTACCTGTCTGCACTCAAAATTCTAAAGTTAAGTAGATGATTATAGCTCTCGAAACTGTAGTTGATAATAGTAAGATTAAATGAGAACTTACCAGTTTGAAGTTTGATCTTTATTTTATGAGGAGTTGCGATGAGGGATTTCGTGAAGACCCCGCCAGGCATGCATGCGCGACATTCTTCAAAGCAGCGGTGTGGAATCACAGAACTACCCAGAAATGAACTAATATAGTAAGATTGAAGAGACTCTATTTACCAGCTGACCTTATAGTAGAGGGTTGGGAGCGGAGGGCACAAAATCCCTCATCGCAACTCCTCATAAAATAAAGATCAAACTTCAAACTGGTAAGTTCTCATTTAATCTTACTATTTCATTTCGGAGTCACGTGAGTGACTTCATGAAGACTTCAAAGCTTTGTGATTACATGCCGTGGATCACGTCCATGCCTGCACACTGCCGTAAAACTGATGGAGGAAGTATGTTAACGTATTTCAGATTTGAACAAGCAGACAAATAATAACATTATTGTTAATACAACAATAAACTCGGGGACAAACGTTTAGGGAACAGCACTTAAAACTGACTCCGTAAATGTTGCGGGAGCGGGCACAAGTTAGTTATGAAATTGCTGAAATGTAGTTTCACTGGCCCAGCCCGCTATTGCGAGGACATGATCCATGAACACCTCCATGGTCCTCACTGCTGATGTGGATGCAGCCCTGGTAGAATGACATTTTAAAATGTTTAGTGTCTTACCTACTGCATCGAATACCACCTTGAGCCATCTGGAGATAGTCTGCACCATCACCCTGTGACGTGGGTTTCCATGGCTGATAACAGATCTGCCTCCATATTCCTGATGGCCATTTTCAGACCTGTAGCCACAGGTCTCTGTAGTTTAAGCAACACTTTTAGAAAGCAGTTACTTTATTATGGGTCGATCATTCTATCCAGGTTTAATTCCTGTAGAGTCTGGACCCGTTGTGCTGTGTTCAGTGCCATTAACATCACCAATTTAAAGGTGAGTAAGTCCAGTGGTATATTCGTCATAGGCGACCAGCTCCTGAGTAGGGTCAACACCACCCTTATATCTCAGGTAATATAATATCATGGTCGGGGAGGGATGGATAGAACTTACCCCTCATAGTTTGGATACCAGCTGGTGAGATCGCACTCCAATGTTGAGATAGGACGACAGTGCACTCCTGGCACTGTATACGGCACTGTAACTGAGGGTCTCATCATAATGAAGACCCGTGAGGATGCCAGCACATTGGAGATCTTAGCAAATATGTAGGTGGTCTTGGTCCGACTACAGAAAACCTCCCATATCCTTATGTAGGAGAGGTACTGCTTCCTAGTGGACTCTCTCTGCACAATGCTGTATGATGTCCATGGTCCTTTATGTTGCAGAGCCTGGTTACGTTTTCTGGAACACCTGACTGATGAAGCAGTATGGGGAAAGCATAGAAATCCATTTCCCTCAATGTTGCGAGAACGCATCCATGGCCACCACCCCAGGATCTGGTTCTCAAGAGACACATATTGGTATCTAATCGTTCAACCTGGACGCTAGGAGGTTGATATCTGGTTTTCCATATTAGGCTATAATTTTAGCAAATATTTGGTGGTTCAACATCCACTTGGTGTCGTTATTTAATACTTGTGACCTGGTGTCCGCCACTGTATTGAGCTTAACCAGAAGGTACATAGCTGATATCCAAATATTTATTTCAATGCACCAGAGCCAAATTATTTTTTCCCAATTCATCACAAGATATTGACTTCATACCACCCATAAGGTTTAAATATGCCACTTCAGTGGTATTATTTTGAAGATGGACGTACATATGCTGCAGATTAGTGCATTAAGTGCAGCCCATGACATGCTCCCAGCATTTCTGAACAGTCCCAGCCCTTGGTGCTTGCGTCGGTTTGTAAGACGACTAATGGGTTTTATGCAATTATGGAATTTAACAATCACAAACATTGCTAATCCACAATTGTAGCTCAATTAATGCCTTGATTGGCAGCTGCATAGGTCCATAAAAAATGTCTAGCATTCCCTATTAATGCTGAGGTTTTGCTCTTTGCAAGCTTTGATAGTGTAACAGCCCAATTATGTAGCTAGAATGTAGCTACAAGTTTACCAATTAGCTTAGCAGCATGTCTAATAGTTGGTTTCCTGGTGCAAGCAAGGCTGCTACATGCCTCTATAATGTCTATTGCTTTATTCCCTGGGACAGTGACAATCAGACCCATATATCCCAGAATGTATGTAACCTCTCTCCTGCTTGTGAGGTTATACATGCAGAACCAGAACCTAGAGAACCAGACCCGCTACCTCCATGGCTACCGGCGGGCCTGTCGTTCTGGTTCCTGGTGATCCGTTGAATTGTGTTGAGGTGCTACTGACGTGTAGGTTCTTACTGGTCTTTCAGGTGGCTCGAGGTCTTGCATATGATGTTTGCCTCTGCACTGCCGCCCTGCTGGAGGGAGGTGGGTTATCAACCCGACTGCCTCCGCCTCCTAATCCAGGTCCTTGACCTGTATGGGCAGGTCCTCACCAAACAGCTGTCTCGGTGGTGGCATCGCAGATGCGTTGTACACCCCCCGCAAATATGGCGATATTCCGCGAAGCGTTAACTTCATGACTAATATCGCAAGAGCATCCTCCTGCTCTCCCGTTATTTCCGTACCGTCAACAGACCTGGCAAAGGCAGTAATCCCCGACGTCAGCAATTTCAGGATCTTTTGTAACTTCAGCTCCTGTGCCCTTATCCCGGGACTGTTGTTTCCCCAGATGGGCGTGTCGAATGTCGGTACATTCAACGATATGCAGTTGTTTAGGCCTGTATTTGTTGATCGCCTTTGTAAGGACCTGTTCCTGAAGCTGGTGTGTGGTGAGGTAGTCTATGCATCCCCTAATTTGGGCTGAAAAAGGCTGACCCGAGCACTTCGGCTGTGCGAACTTGGAGACCACATTCAGCAGTTCCTCCTGGGTTTTCTCAGGTACTACAGGTTCCTCCAGGACTGGAGGACATCTGGTCCAGCTACGGAGATTGTGCTCTAGGATACGCTCCATCATGCGCTCCATCCGAGCCATGAGACTGCCGTCGCATCTGCAGACGACAAGTCAACTTCCTCAGGTTCTGGAGAATCTCTGAGGCTTCTGTCATCGCCCCGCACCTCGCCGAGGTGATAACAAGGGTGTCTCGACAGGCACCCTTCTGCGTGGTTAAGCGACTCCCACACGGACCTGCCGCTGGTCCGCCGTCTTCCGGACGGAGGCGGCCCGCTAATCTGATAAAACATGAGGAGTGATGAGTCGGTCCCGGCCGCCGAAGCGTGGTACCCCCACGTCCGTGCGGGCTTGCCACCTGTCCTCCTAAGGGACAAAGGCGACGTTCGGTCATGTCCTGCCACTAAAGGGAGGTGCGGTGACCGAGATGAGACTACACTGGCCTGCAATCTGGCAGGCTCCCCCAGTGGTGAGTCTGTGTCCTCCTTTGGGACAAAGGCGACGCTCAGTCACGTCTTGCCGCTGAAGGGGGGTGCGGTGACTGAGATGAGACTACACCGGCCTGTAGTGGTGTGGTGTGGTCCGGCAGGCTCCCCCAGTGGTGAGTCTGTGCCGGCCGCACATGCGGGGCTTGCAGACCCAGGCCTCAATCCTTCACCGGTCCGCGATCTGGCGGCCTGCTCCAGTGGAAAGTCGACCCCGGCTCCTACAGTGGGGCTTCACCGACTGTTGTGCATTTCTTCCCCTGGTCCTCCCTCTGGTGACCTGCATAGTTGGGGAGAGAGAACGTGCCGCCAAGTGGATAACACGCTTACACACCTTTGCTCCACTGTCCCTATGCTTTGGTGACAGTGGTAGGTAGTCAGGGTCTTGCCTACCCTGCTCCTGCGCGGTGCTCCTACCACTTTACAGCTCCATAGTCAGCCGTGGTGGAGAATCGGGTCCTGGCTGTGCAGTGCCTCCCGGTTTCTACGTTCTTATCCCGGCCCGCAGAGCGGGTGCTGACGGTGTTGCTGGCAGCTCCGGGAATAGTGGGCGCTGACTCCCATCCGAAGTCCCATGGCCCTGGGAGGCATACTTCAATGCCTTCCTTCTGGTCTCCCATTCTTTGTCTCCCAGCTCCAATGGTGACCAGACTCTCATGCGGGACATAGACTGCCGCTAACGGTAAGGCCCCCGCCTGTGTGTGAGTCGGGGCCCCGGCTCTGTCTACTACCTCTATTGGGTAGCATAGCCGTTAGTCCGCGGTAACCTGCGGCCTGCGGCGTCGAATCGGAGCTCCTGCTCTGCCTTCGCTGCCCGCGGATGGCAGTCTCTGAGCCCGGACCCTCCTGATCCACGGGCTTGCCCAACTTCCGGGTAGTGTTGCCATCAGTCCCTGATTACCCTGCGGGCTGCGGTGTAGATTCGGGCTGCCGCTCTGCCGTCGCTGCCTGCGAACAGCGAGTGTGAGCCCGGACCCTACCAGGTCAACGAGCTGCCCAACCTGCCCGGTGTAAGTAAAACCGTCAGCCCACAGAGTCCTTGTGGGCTGAGTCGGGGCTGCCCTGCAAGCCCCACTACCCGGTTAATTTAGACAGCCCGCAGTATCCTTGCAGCCTGTGGTGTAGAGTCGGGGCTGCTGCTCTGCCGTCGCTCACTCCGAACGGCGAGCCTGCAAGCCCCACTCCCTGGTTGATGCCATCAGCCCGGGGTATCCTTGTGGGCTGTGGTGTAGAGTCGGGCTGCTGCTCTGCTGTCACTTACTGCGAACGGCGAGCCTGCAAGCCCCACTCCCTGGTTGATGCCGACAGCCCTCAGTATCCTTGCGGGCTGCGTGTAGAGTCGGGCTACCTCTGCCGTCCCTCCGACCGGCGAGTGTGAACCCAGACCCACCTGGGTCAACGGGCTCTTCCCGACTCCAGTCTGTTAGTGCCGCCGCTGACTGCCCGCATGCCGTGGTCCGCAGTCAGTGCTGAAGCGGCCTGGAGTACTCATAGAACAGAGTCCCTAAAATGAAAAAAGGACCGCAGGTTAGTTTTTCCTTACCTGCAGGTCCCTGCAGTAGAGGAGCAACGCTCCTCACTGCCTGTCGCTCGCATGCGGTCGACAATATGTTGTTTATGAAATTTATTGTTTTAATTATTTAGTTTAGTTTAGTTTAATTTAGAGATACAGTGTAGAAACAGGCTCAATGGGCCACCGATTCCACACTGACCAGCAATCTGTCGCACATTAACACTATCCTACACACACCAGGGAAAATATTTTACATTCATACCAAGCCAATTAACCTACAAACCTGTATGTCTTTGGAGTGTGGGAGGAAACCGAAGATCTTGGAGAAAACAGGGAGAAATTATAAACTCCATAGAGCCAGTTGGGATCGAACCCGGGTCTCTGGTGCTGTAAGTGCTGTAGGAGAGCAACTCAATGATTAGAAAAAGTATAAAACATCACTGTACTATTGAATGTTTGAAGAGGAGAAATAGACTGCAGAACATCTGTTTGTGCTGAATAAAATACACTTTGCATCTATCGTTTAATTCTCCAGGTAGTTTAATTATAGCCTCAATGACAGACCTTACCAGTTGCCCTGGAGGAATTCAGTTCATGAGGTGTCAAATTGATGACAAAGACCATAAAAGATAAAACAAAATCAGGCAAAAAAAGATAAATATTTAATGTTTTGAAGTAAGGTCCTGACCCGAAATGTCATCTGTCCATTTCACTTCACAGATAACGACTAACCTGCTGAGTTCCTTCTGATTGCTACAGATTCCACCATCTGCACTCTTTTGTGCGTCTAATATATTTAACAAAGTACCCTGTTTGAAAGAAGCATTCCTGTCGGTGAAGACCCCACGACTGCATATGAAAATGGGGAGAAATGGGACTAATGTTCAAGCTCCAATCTCCAGAAAAGGGAGACTCATTTTCATAGTCCTTGATAGTTGAATGGAAACAGGGATGGCTTTAGGCAGTTCCGTCCGATATTAGTAGCTAAAAACTAATAACACATTTACAAATGCACAGGAGGTTTGAGTAGTACAGCATAATATTAGCAGAAAATAAAATAAACTTTGACCAAATGGAACATTGGCTACTTGGATGTGTATAAGGAAGTCTGTGAATTGGTGGCATATGTTTGTATAGAATGGGGATATTTTTCACAATCTAATATTCTTGAGGTGGATACAGCTTCAACAACATACAGGCATCGAATGTTGTAAAGAGGTGGTGGAGAAAACATAATTACTGATGAATAATGTTCCTAATGTACATTGCACCCTCGCCGAGATCCACAGACAACACACTTCAAAGACTGAAAGATACTTCAAACCACAGTTATTTAAGATAGCAAGGAGCTATAATTGCACACATGCAATGAGAGAAACCTTGAGATACTACAACACCACACTCGATAACATATGAAGGTGTAACTTTGGTGAGATAGTATTCTGTGCACTCAGAAGCCAGCTAACGTGATATCTAAGAAATGATAGGATCGAGTTGAAGATGGAGCCACAAAAATAACCTTGCAACATGCAACTGCTACTGGAACCTTCCACTGTTATAGACGTACTTCGCTCCATAGATGCTGCCAGACCCGCTGAACTTCTCCAGCATTTTTGACTACCTTCGATTTTACAGCATCTGCAGTTCCTTCTTGAACTGTTATAGATGTACTGTTGACCATTACCACACAACTGTTCTTTTACTGATTCTAAACACAACATATCAAAATAAAAGGACAACTAGCAGTGGTGTGCAAAATTATAGACAAGACACCAAAGAGGAGTACAGCATTGACTACAACATCAAAGAAAGAGTACAAAGTTATCATGGTAAGATAAAAATATCTGCCTTATATTACAACGGTACTCGGACGTGGTGTCGAAAGACGAGAAGCCGAAGCGAAGAAGTGGAAGCCAAATAACCGAACTAAAACAAAGCCGAAACGCCAAATAACCGAAAGCGTACAAAGCCGAAAAGCCAACTAACCGAAAGGGTGGGACTCCTAAAAGCAAACTCACCGAAAGGCCGCTCTTCCGAAACGCTAACTCACCGAAAGGCTGCATCACCTACAAGCCAACTGACCGAATGGTCGCTCTGCCGAAAAGTCAAATAACGGACATGACGTCACCGGGGGGGGGGGGGGGGGGGGGGGGGACGGATGGACGGACTTGTCAACGATTGGTCCAGTCCCATGTGTCCATCACATCACTGTCCAATGGACACAGGAGGGTGGGGATCATTTTCCCACACAAGCCATAGGTGACTGGGCAATCTGAACCCGAGCACCAAGTTGTAAGCGACCGAAGGTGCGCATGCCTCGGGACAGCCCCCACTCTCCCACGGCAGTAGCCGCCCTCGGCCTCGTTGCCACCATGCGGCCGCACTGTGATGGGCTGTGTGTCGGCAGCGCCAAGTGGAGCAGAGGTATGGGACTGGCTTGCCCCTCCGCCCACCCAGAGTCTCTGACCGCCATCGGGCCATAATCCCCACACCAGGGTGATTCACCCCCCCCCCCCCCCGACCCCCGGCGACGTCATTTATTGTTTAAACACAGTAATACCTTCCTTTATGATATGTAATGTTCTTTTTCAGCTTTTCGATGTCAGCGATTCAAAGAGATTGATATTTGTTTTCTTTTCGATAAGTAAGATCTTTTGGTCCAAAGATCTTTTTTTTTTTCAGCTGTTTGACGTCATGATTGCTTTTCGGCTTAAAATCTGACGGGCCACAAAAATGACGTCGAAAAGCCTCTGTGGCATTCGCAGCATGGACAAATCATTGCCAAATATCATGGAGTGGATTCACATGTGACTCCATTAATGCAGAGTGGCTATGGAAGTTGGTAAAACTGCACTAACAGCAGTTCATGTGAAAGATCAGCACCTACCAACAATGAAGGCACTATGAATCCAGCTGCCGCAAGCCCTTCGCACAGGACGGGGTTGGCATTAAAACTCAAAAGAAAGTTACTGATTTAAAAATGTTACATGTATAAATAGTTCTTACATTCAAAAACCTGATTAATTTAGTGGTGGGATTATTTCCCTGTCCTAACTATGGCTTTGGTTTAGCTGGTGGTTACATCCATTCCATCCCTCCCTCACAAAGATGTGAGATTTCATTAAGACCACACTTGGATGAATAGATCCAAGTGGCATGTAAAGCGTTTCTTCCATGCTCACAATACATGAATGAGACAACTGTCACACCAAAGAGTGACACAAAATGTTGGAGTGACTCCATGGGTCAGGCAGCGTCTCTGGAGAGAAGGGGTCGAGACCCTTCAGACCCAGTCTTCTGAAGAATGGTCTGGACCCGAAATGTCACCTATTCCATCCCTCCAGCGATGCTGGCTGATCCGCTGAGTTAATCCAGCTTTTTGTGTCCATCTTCGGTTAAAACAGATTATCTGGTGTTTTGTCCGTGCGAGATTGTGTGCGTTACGCGGGCAACCAGACGGTATTACTGTGTTTAAACAATAAATAAAACGTGTTGTCAAGGGGGTGGTGAGGGGAGTGGGAGGAGATAAAATTGTTTGTTGTCATGCACACCTGTCATCGGCCCACCAGGGAATTTGTGTTCCCCCCCCCCATGTTTTAAAAGCAATTTATGATGGTTACCATTGCCCCGAGCTGTCTGTCCCCACGGCCGGGGCGGGGGTGAACCACCCGGTGTGGGTTTCAGGGTCCGAGGAGTCAGGGCGGTGAGTCACCCTGGTCTGGGGGTTGGGGTCTAATGGTGGTGCATCGCGGTCAGTGTCTCTGGGTGGGCGGAGGGACCAGCCTGTCCACACCTCTGCTCCACTCGACGCTGCAGACACACAGGCCGTCACAGTGCGGCCGCATTGGGAAGACGAGGTGTAGGATGGCTGTGGCTGTGGGAGAGTGGGGGCTGTCCCGAGGGATGCGCTCCTTCAGCCACTTACAACTTGGTGCTCGGGTTCAGAGTGTCCAGTCACCTATGGCTTGTTTGGGAAAATGACCCCCACCCTCTTGTGTCCATCAGCCAGTGATGTGATGGATGCGGGGGTCTGGACTAATCGCTGACAAGTCCCGCCCCCCCAACCCCGCGACGTCATATCCATGATTTAAATTTTCGGCAGAGCGGCCATTCGGTGAGTTGGCTTGTAGGCGAACCAGCCTTTCGCTTGGTTGGCTTGTAGGCGACGCAACCTTTCGGTGAGTTGGCAGTTTCGGCGGAGCGGCCTTTCGGTGAGTTTGCTTTTAGGGGTCCCACCCTTTTGATTAGTTTGCTTTTAGGCATCCTGTCGATTCAGTTAGTTTGCTTTTAGGCATCCCACCCTTTCAGTAAGTTGCCGTTTCAGTTTTGTACGCTTTCGGTTATTTGGCGTTTCGGTTTCTTTTCTGTTCGGTTATTTGGCTTCCACTTCTTTGCTTCAGCTTTTCGTCCTTCAATGGCACGTCTGCACACGTATTACAATAACTGTAGCTGTAGCATTGAATTTACTTTGTTCCGTATCTATGCTATAAACAACTGTCACTTGAAACCACAGTCATGGTCCTGATTAATGGAAAGTCTATAGACGAGAATGTACAAGGCATGATCAGTAAGTTTAGAGATTACATTAAAGTGGGTGGTATCATAGATGGCTATCAATAATTATAGCAGGATCAGCTGGAAAAGTGGGTTGAGGAATGGATAAAGGAGTTTAATCAAATTAGTGCAAGGTGGTGCGCTAAACATACATATACTGAACTTTTTTTTTGTTGTATATAATGGGTTTTACCTAGTACAATGTTTACATATCCATTGTTCTGCTCCAAGTAAGAATTTGATTGTTTCTTTTTCAGGACATATAACAGTAAAACACACTTGGCATATGTAAATAGGCAATTCACAAACTCTTAAAGCGTGCAACATCTTTTATTGATATTACATACATTCTCAAGCACTGGCTACATTCTTCTACTGAACTGTACCCAGGAAAGGGAAGGCGTTATGATTGATGTTAACTAGGCGGGGTTAATGGTACTGAGGTAACTATGTTATTAGTTGCATATAAAAACCATCCACATCCTTCCCCTTAGAAAATCAAAACAGACTGTTGTCACAACAACAGAATTAAACAGCAGAATTAAACAAAATCGAGCGTGTACGGATGTCTCCCCCTTCCCCCGGAGGAGCAGAAAAAACAGGAGGACACGAGACAGCAGGGGAACCAGGGAAGGGCGGTGGGGTTGGAGAAACAGGAGAGGGAGAACCGCGACCGGCAACCGGTGACGCGCGCAGAGGGGAACCGGGCGCTCGATATGGGAATCGAGGCATGCAGGGAACACTGGCTGGGACAGCAGCTGGCTGCTGGTATGAGAGTGGCAGGGCATAGGGTCCCGGGGGCTGCGGCTTCGGCTCATTAACCGCAAGCAGGTGTTGTCGGCTTCTACAGTAGATGGTTCCCTCATAGTCGACCAGATACGAACAAGGTGAGTCGGTCAGCCCAACCACGGTAGCCAGACAGGAGTGACCACCGGCGGTCTGCAACCGAACAACCTGTCCAGGCAACAGAGGATCGAGTGGTCTGCATGACCCTGAGGTTTCAGCTGGCGCTGGGCAATCGGGATGGTAGATCTGGTTGTTCTGGACATCAGACGCTGAGCAGGGGACCCCATGACCGGATCCCTGGAAACATTCCTGAGGTTCAAGAGATCCAAATACAAATCAGAGTTGGGCAGTCTCGCCTGCTCCATCAGAAGCTTGGCGCTGCAGACGGCCCTTTCAGCAAGGCCGTTGCTCTGTGGGTACTCTGGGCTGCTGGTGAAATGCACAAAATTCCATTTGTCGGCAAAACTCTTGAACTCTCGGCTGGTAAACTGCCTGCCATTGTCAGTCTGCAGCCTGACAGGGGACCTAAAAGTGGAGAAGTGTTTCCGCAGCTTTCGGATCACCATCTCTGACGTGAGGGATGTCAGTAAATCCACTTCAAACCAGTTTGAGTAGAGTCGACCAGGATAATGTAGTGGTTACCACACCACTCGAAGATGTCGGCAGCCAACAAGGACCAGGCCAAGGCAGGGGCGGGCTGTTGCAGCAGGGGCTGTCGCTGCTGGTGTGGAGCAAGACTGTTGCACGTGGAGCAGGCAGAAACTCGGTCTCGGATATATTTGGCCATTCCAGGCCAGTAGAATTGGCACTGAGCGTGGACGTGTGTTGCATGGACCCCAGGGTGTCCGCTATGGGCTGCGCAATAGTAAAAATCGAACAGGGAGGACGGGACTACCACTTTATGTCCCTTAACGATAACGTCATTCTGGAGCACCAGTTCGTCGCAGACCAGAAAGAAAGGCTGTGTTTCAGACGGCGCAGCGGAGCGCTTTGTTGGCCACCCTGATTTAATCACAGCGGCAAGCCGCTGCAACACTGGATCGGCAGCGGTGTGCTCGGCCAAAAGCTGCAGCTGCTTGGTGGGAATAAAATTGATGCGCAGTACGAGCAAGTCCTCTGTTTCATAGGGGTGGCGAGCGCAGGAGGTCCGCGGGGCGCGCGATAAGGTGTCCGCAATATGCATCTCGGTGCCTTTCTTGTAGCTGACGTTGAAATCAAAGCGCTGGAGCTGCAGCATCATACACTGCAGCCTGGCAGGGGCAGCGTGAATCGGCTTGTTCAGGATTGTCACCAGTGGCTGGTGGTCGGTTTCGATCGTAAATCTGCTGCCAAACAGGAAGTCTCTGAACTTGGAGCAGGCGAAACCACCGCGAGCAGCTCCTCCTCGATCTGAGCATACCGCTGCTCGGTGTTCGGCATGGTGCGGGAGGCATAGGAGACAGGATGTAACGATCCATCGACAGACTGAAGGCAAGCTGCACCCAGACCGAACTGAGAAGCATCACAGGTGATGGTGATGGGGCGACTCACATCGCAACGTCGGAGTGTTAATCAGTTTCGACTTGAGACAGTCAAAAGCCTGCTGGTGCTGTGGGAGCCAAACCCAGGCGATATCCTTTTTTGTCAGCTGCCGCAGGGGAGCACTCAGCTCACTGAGCTTTGGTACAAACTTCCCAAGGTAGTTCACCATGCCCAAGAATCGTTGTAGACCTGGCACGTCGGTGGGGGCTGCCATCTCGGAGATGGCAGCTGCCTTCAATGGATCGGGTTTTAGTCCACTGGAGGTGAAAACGTGTCCAACATACGTGACTTCTGAGACACGAAACCGGCACTTCTTTGGATTCAGCTTCAGGTTGGCCTTTTGCGCCCGATCCAGGACGCGGCGGAGGTTCAGGTAGTGCTCGGCAATGTCCTTCCCATAAACTAGGATATCATCCATTATGATATCACATGGCAAGTCCGAGAATATCTGCTCCATCATTTGCTGGAACACCTCGCTAGCAGAATTGATGCCGAATGGCATTCGCAGGAACTTGAATCTGCCAAACGGTGTGGCGAATGTTGTCAGGTCAGAAGACGCTTTGTCCAATGGGATCTGCCAAAACGAGTTCTTAGCATCTAGGACCGAAAAGATGGTGGCTTGCCCGACCTGAGCCGCCACGTCCTCGACAGACCGCATGGGGTAGTGTGGTCGCCTGATGGCAAGGTTTAAGTCCTTAGGGTTGATACACACACGTATTTCATTCTTGTCTTTCTTTATCGTGGCAACCATGGTGGAGACCCAATCAGTGGGCTCGCTAACCGCTTCTAGCACCCCTTTTTCGACCATGTTGTTAAGCATCGCCTCGACCCTGTCTTTCATGGTGTGAGACACCCTGTGAGGTGCGCGGACCACGGGTTTTACATTTGGGTCAATGGAAATATGGTATGTCAGTGGTAACTTTCCCAGGTCATCGTTGAACAGGTCCTGGTATTCTGCAACCGGGTTAAACGACAGTTGCACTTTGTGGACCGTGCGGTCAAAGAACACCAGGCCAAGATCTTGGCATGCACGGTTGCCCGGCAGGGTAACACAGTCAGAGTTCAAAACATACAAAATCAGGTTTCTCGTGGCCTTTTGAAGCACGCAAGTTAAAGTGGCCCTCCCCACAGGCCTGAGAATTTCTCCACCATAGGCATGAAGAGTAGCATTGTCAGCGACCAGGGCCTCATTATTGCTTATCTTGTTGAAAAGATTTATTGACAAAACGTAGACCTTCGCACCAGTGTCTAACTTTGCAAGGAAGGTTACATTATTGACAGTCACAGATACGGAGGGATCAGGACGTTGGCCAGGTGCATGTGTTGGCCAGAAACACATTCGAATCCTCGGGAGAATTAATTGGATCTGCATCATAGGATTCAGCTATGTCGGGCTGTGAGTCGTAACAGCTGTCAGATTGGCTCAGCATGTTTAGACTGGGTCTGGAAATCTGTACCTGTCTCCCACGGGAATGGCAGGAACGACAGGCGGCAGAGAAGTGATTCAGTTTTTTACAAAAGTTACAGGCCTTGCCATAGGCGGGGCACGTCAAAAGTCTGTGGTGCATGTAGTTGCAGTTTGGGCACCTTTTGGGGGGCATTTCACCAGGACCTGGGTTGGCACGCGGCAGAAAAGCATTGTTTTCCATCCGAGGCTGTGGTCTTCTAAACCCAGGGTTACACAAAAAGCTGGAGAAACTCAGCGGGTGCAGCAGCATCTAAGGAGCGAAGGAGATAGGCGACGTTTTGGGTCGAGACCCTTCTTCAGACTGCTTTTTATTAGGAGGGTGTCAGTGGATGGGTATGGGTTGCTCCTCTGGTCGAGGAAGTACCGGAGGGCTTTGAGACCATCCTGGTGGGGGATGCAGGTGTATAGTGACTGGACGTCCATGGTGAAGATGAGAGGATGGGGGCCTGGACAACGGAATGTGCGGAGCCGACGGAGAGTGTCTGAGGTGTCTTGAACATAGGTGGGGAGGGATTTAACAAAGGGGGATAGGATGGAGTCAAGGTATGTGGAAATGTGTTCGGTGGGGCACGAACAGGCAGAGACAATGGGTCTGCCGGGGCAGTCGGGTTTGTGGATTTTGGGGAGAAGGTAAAATCGGGCTGTGCGGGGCTGGGGAACGATGAGGTTGGAGGCTCGGGGGGGTAGGGAGCCGGAGTTGATGAAGCCGGTTATGGTGCTCGAGATGGTGGCATGGTGCTCGTCAGTGGGGTCATGGTCCAGGGGTAAGTAGGAGGAGGTGTCCGAGAGTTGGCGCGTGGCCTCTGCTTTGTAGAGATCGACGCGCCAGACTACCACAGCACCTCCCTTGTCGGCGGGTTTGATAACCCAGTCTGGGTTGTTGCGGAGTGAGTCGATGGCAATACGTTCGGAGGGGGAGAGATTGGAGTGAGACAGGGGAGTGGAGAAGCCGAGGCGGTTGATGTCCCGACGGCAGTTCTGAATAAAGAGTTCTAAAGCTGGAGGGCCACGAGGGGGGGTCCACGAGGAGGGGGTACGTGGGAGACAGGAAAAGGGATCATCAGTGGGGGGCGAGGACTTGTTCCCGTGGAAGAACGCTGTGAGGCGGAGGCGACGGTAGAAGAGCTCCAAGTCGTGGTGGGCGCGAAACTCATTGAGGTGGGGACAGAGGGGGACAAAGGTAAGACCTCTGCTGAGGACCGACCTTTTGGTGTTGGAGAGGGGGAGGTCCGGGGGGATGGTGAACACGCGGCAGGGATGGGGGTTGTGGCTGGAGGAAGGCAGGTGAGTGGACTGAGGACGGAGCGTTGTGTGGTGGGGCGGTGGAGGGTGGTCAGGGGGTGGGGGGGTATGGGGGCTGTGGTGTGGGTGGGAAAGAGCGGGGGTTACATGGTAGGAGGGGGAAGGGGAAGGCCCAGTTGAATAGCCACTGAGGTCACCGGGGCTGGGGAGACGGGCACTAGGACCCAGTTCCGTTAACAGAGTGGTGGGAGGAGTGAGCAACGTGGAGGCTTCAGGCCCGCTGCACAGTCCAGTCTGTAGGTGAGGCGACGGCTGCGGGCTGCTGGAGGGCGGTGGAATGTCGTGGGTCGGTGGGCTTGAAGGTAGGAGTCCGCGGGCAGTGGAGTCGGTGTCGGCGGGTGATGCGTGGGTGGTCCCGGTGGGCGAGTGGTCGGTGAGGCGGCGGCAAGGTTCAGCCCGCCCGGTGAGGCGGTGAGAAGAGTGGGGTGCGGTGCGGCGGCCATGTTCGGGGGGCCCCGGTCCGGCGGCGATGCAAGGTGAGGCGGGTGCGGCTTGGGTCTTCGGCGGGCCCAGTACAACGGTGATGCTGGGTGGGCCCGGTGCGGCGATGAGGGTAGGTGGTCCCGGCGGACGGCAAGGTTCGGCGGTCGCGTTGTGCTGGTGATGGGCGGTGGAATCGGGGAGGGGGAGATTAACAGAGTTACCGGGCAGGCAGCGAGGCTGCGCATCATCGGTAGGCAGGTGGAGGTCGGCGGCAGCATCGGCGTGGAGGTCGGTGAAGGCGGCGTCCTGGTGAGTCCTGGAGGTGCTCCTGGTGGCCAAGATGGCGTCGGGGGACTCAGGCCGGAGGCTCGGGCCAGAGTTGGGGCCCGGGGCCTGCGGGCGGTCGAGTCGGGGATTGTCGTTAGCTGGAACGGCCTGGAGGCGGGCTAATTTCAGGTCCTTGGTGGAGGTAAGATGGGACAGGAATTGCTGATTGAAGCGGTGGATCTTCCGGAGGATGTAGTGTAGTTGGGGTCCGTTGCAGGTCTGGGTGAGTGAGGCCCGAAGATTCGGGAGAGCCAATGCGAGGTCCTGCTGGTGCCGGCGCATTGCAACCAGGGTGGATCTTAATGCCCGGTTGGAGAATTGCACAGTGTGGCGGCGGATGGCCAGTCGGTACCGATAGTCTGGCTGGGGTCCGAACTGGGAGGCAGGGAATTCGACCTGGAATCCACGAGGTATGAGGTGGAGGCGCAGGCAGGCCCCGAGGAAGCAGATGTGGCTGTGGTATCGAGTCTGGGTGAGGATGTGGTCGTAGAGTTGGAGGGAAGGGGGTATCACAGAAGGGGAGCAGTTAGAGAGGAGGTTGTGAAACTGTCTTCGTAGGGAGGAGGAGAACTTCTTCAAAGTAGGCATACCTTGAGGAGATATCGCAGTGGAGTAGACAAATTGTTAAAGAAGGAACTGCAGATGCTGGAGAATCGAGGGTTACACAAAAAGCTGGAGAAACTCAGCGGGTGCAGCAGCATCTAAGGAGCGAAGGAGATAGGCGACGTTTCGGGTCGAGACCCTTCTTCAGACTGCCAGAACTGCTCTAAACCCAGCCAGGTTGACAGATTTATTGCCCGAGTCCCAGTGGTCATCTGGCAATACAACGACCTCAGACAATCTGCAGGCATGCATGGCTTTTTCCAACATTAGATCCCAATCTCTTCAAAGCTCACATTGCAGCTTTCGGTCACGCATGCCAGTTACTAAAATGTCTCTAGTGAGCTGGTCTGTCATGTCATCAAAACGGCACAGCTGGGCGAGATAACGCAAATCGGCAATATAACATTCAACAGGTTCATCCGGCAACTGTCTCCTTGAAAAGAACCGTACCCTCTCTAGAATGCAGTTCGAGGGCAGGTCACAAAGGATCTTAAGGATAAGGGGGAATTCCTTTAGGACCGAGATGAGAAGGACTTTTTTCACACAGAGAGTGGTGGGTCTCTGGAACACTCTGCCACAGAGGGTAGTTGAGGCCAGTTCATTGGCTATATTTAAGCGGGCGTTAGATGTGGCCCTTGTGGCTAAAGGGATCAGGGGGTATGGAGAGAAGGCAGGTATGGGATACTGAGTTGGATGATCAGCCATGATCATATTGAATGGCGGTGCAGGCTCGAAGGGCCGAATGGCCTACTCCTGCACCTAATTTCTATGTTTCTATGTTTCTAAATCTCTCTGAACTTACGTAGCAGGCAAGCGGGGTCACTGGCAGATTCTGCAGGAGTAGTCACCACGTTGTTGTCGTCTAGGACCGCTGGAGCGTAGGTGAAAGTTCTGGCTCTCTTCATGGCATCAGGTTCGACAAGGTTGAGTAGGAGGGAGGCTTTGAGGGAATCAGGATCAGTGTGGTGTGCGACGTTGACAAAGTGGGTGAAATCAAATTCAAACGTGGCCCAGCGCTCAGAGATGTCAGCATCAAAGACAAGCTGCGCGGGCTTTCTGCAAGAGGACGCCATGGTCAGAGAGATTAAGCACAAAAGTCACAAATCAAAAAAAAGAAATAAAACCCGATAGACAGGAGACGCAGGTGTCTTCCAGCTCCGACACCATGTAAATAGGCAATTCACAAACTCTTAAAGCGTGCAACTTCTTTTAATTATATCACAGGGTATTACATACATCCTCAAGCACCGGCTACATTCTTCTACTGAACTGTACCCAGGAAGGGGAAGGCATTATGATTGATGTTAACTAGGCGGGGTGGGTTAATGGTACTGAGGTAACTACGTTGGTTGCGTATAAAAACCATCTACAGCATAGTTCCCTGAAAATGCTGTTGCAGGTAGACAGGGTGGTCAAGAAGGCTTTTGGTACACTGACCTTTATCAGGATATTAAGTCGCCGCCGAAGGCCCCATTACTGCCACCAAAGCTTCACCGCCACCGCCAAGGTTTCTCCGCTGCTGAGGCCCCACCACCGCAGCTGAGGCCCTATCGCTGCCTCCAAGGCCCCACCATCACCACCGAAGCCCCACCACTGCTGCTGATGCTTCAGCACCACGGCCAAAGCTTCACCATTGCCGCGGAGCCCAAATTGCTGCCGCGAGGCTTCACCACTGCTGCCAATTTACCACCGCCGAGGCTCACTGCTACCGTCGGGACTCCATTCAGCCAAGGTAGGGTTCGCCGCCCAGCTTTTCTGCAACCTCCTAGGAGGCCTGTGTTACAGTTGTTCAAGACATTAATGAGGCCACACTTGGATTAATATGTTCAGTTTTGGTCACCTTGCTATAGGAAAGAGTGAGATTTACAAGAATGTTACCAGGATTTGACCTGCTAAGCCATAGGGAGAGGTTGGGCAAGCAAGGACTTTTTTCCTAGAAGCGCAGAAGAAAAGGATGAGGAGTGTAGAGGTGTATAAAGTCACGAGGGGAAAAGGCAGGGTGAATGCACCCATAACTTAGAGATTTTTTTATCCAGAGTAGGGGAATCAAAAACCAGAAGATACACGATTAAGGTGAAATAACAAGATTCAATACAAACCTGAGGGGCAACTTTTTCATTCAGAAGGTGATGGGTATATGGAACAAACTACTAGCGGAAATAGTGGAAGCAGATACTATAATAGCATTGGAAAGACACACAGGTGCATGGATAGGAATGTTTAGAGAGATTTGGGCCAAATGCAGGCATGTGGGACTGGCTTAGATGGGCATCTTGGTTGGCATGGATGAGTGGGGCCGAAGGGCCTGTTTCCATGCCGTATGACTCACTCTTTTGATGATATGATCAAAAGTCATTACAGATAGAGATCAACATAGCTACAGGTGGTTTCATTACGGGGAAAACATTTATGGCAAGAGTCTTGGTAATATTCTGTCAATAGGGATAAAATAAGCTGTAAATCTTAATCAGAATACGTTGATAATCTTAGAATAGAAGCAACACATGAAATATTATGATATCGAATGTATTAAGTGACCTATAGCTCCATCATGGAATCATGGAATCATGGAAACTTTTATTGTCATTTAGACCTTTCGTTCTGAACAAAATTTTGTTGCCTTGCAGTCATACACATAGTAAATAACAAAACACACAATATATATAGTGAACTACATATATCTATAGTGAACTACATATCAGCAAGACCTACTAGTATTATTCCTTAACCCATTCCTTCTCTCCAGAGATGCTGCCTGTCCCTTTGAGTTACTCCCTCATTTTGTGTCTATCTTTGGTGTAAACCAGCACCTGCAGTTCCTTCCCACACACCTAATAGTAAAACTGGTTAACAAGATTGGAAACTGATTGAACAAAATTGTTTGCTACTCAAGATGATGTCGTTTTGAGGTTACTGGTTGAAAAATCTGAAATTGATAGTTATAGTTTAATTTTCACAATGCAACCATATACACTGATCTTCCAACAATAGCAATTGAGAATGCTTAGTTGACTCAGAAAGGCATAGTATGAAAGCAGGTAAATTCTGGTATTCTTGTCAGAGGAAGGTCAAGGATCCAGTTCATAGCTTGGTTCTTGGAAATTAATTTAGTTAGGATTGTGGTGTAGAAGGAGGAGACATAGTTATTAATTAGGGATCTGACAAAGGTATTTATGTTATGGATGTTCCAACAATGATAGCAGTGCCAGTGAGATGGCGTTTGCTATGGCCCTTTTGCAACAGTAGGCGAACTGCAGTAGATCAAGGTATCTCGGACGCTGGAGTTAATGTGTGCCATAGCCAGGCTCTTGAAACATGTCATGATGAAGGATGGCAGTGCCACTTGATGGTGGTCATTAATGCATGCTAGCATGCTTTACTTTACATTGGGATGGTTGTGGTTTTCCTGAAGTACTACAATCTATCAAATCCTTGGTTAATCTTCACACGCCCAATACATCTTCATTTTTGTGGATTCACCCAGCGGATAGCCCCTATCAAATTCATCCTTCATTTCTATTAATTTCTATCAACTCGCTTCCACTGATTTAATCAGCTAAATCATATATAACTGTACACGTATCCTTGCCAGAGAGAGGATGTAAACTACATATTTTGAACAGCACATTCCATTCATGGCAATCAGATGTGAAATTTATTTCTCTCAAAACCAAGCTGTAAGTTATTTCTGGTAATGTTGCTTTTTGATCTTATCTCACAGTAAAAAAAAAATTGATTCCATATTGTATTGTTCCTTGTAGCATAATCTTTACAACACATAACATAAGCATTGTCTTGTTTTCCATAACTGATACTAAATCAATTACATTTTCCTTTCTGGTCGTTACATCTACCACACATGTACAACTCTCCCCATCAACAGAAAGCCCTTTCCTGAACATGGGAATGCTGGATCTGGCATTAGTTTAATCAAGGACTGAACTCATATTGCAGATCCATGGCAGGTCCCTGGGTCAATGCTACAACCAATGTTTTGTGAACACATGACCATCAAACTTTTCAACCATTACAAATTAGTGAGTTAAACAAAGCCAAACAATTTGCAAAAATATGTTCTAACTTTCTCTACTTAAACATGTGGAAATCTGCATCTGTGGTCAGTTGTTTGCAATCCATCTATCTGTCTGTTTAGAATGGGAGTTGTTGGAATAGTTCAGATGTGGTTAAACGTATCATGGTAAACCTTAGTGTAAACATTTAATTTAATGCAAACATTTCTATACCCACTTTAGTTCAGGACAAAACCATACTTTATTGATGAAATCACTTCTTTTTTCTATTGAGATTAGATTTGTTACAAAAGATCAAAAAGTATCTATGATTAATTTTGTATGTGGAATATTTGTTCTACCATTTTCAACTATATCAATAAATGTCCCTTTTTTAACAGATTTATTTTTTTATTAAATGTGGATCAACTGCTTATGATAGACAGTTAAATAAATGCTTCATATTACTTCACTCATTTATTGTCTTACTATTTAAATAAACATTGTAATTATTTCATTTACAAATATGCTTTTGTGAATGCTAGTTTTAGTTTGTTAAATGCATATTGTCTTGGTTGCATCATTATTTAGACTAACAACAGAAGCTTACAGTGAAAAAAGAAATTCAATCACATTAACATTCCAATTTCAAAGCTTTTCCACATTTTATTTAGAATCGTTTTTGTCAGTTTTAGTGAAAACAGATTGACAATGATAATTAAAGTAAATGAGTAAAGTTGCAGTAAATCAACTACACTTCCAAATTATGACCTAGCGAAAGAGCAACTGTGGTACCTGATTGATATGTGCATTATTTTCTTGGGTGATTTGAGCACATTTTGCTAGGTTGCCTCCCTTGTGGCTCTCATTTAACAAGGGAAGTAAATAATTATGTGCTACTCCGCATAGCTCCAATCAGTATAGAGTGAAATGCTTTCTATTATTTTGGCTTGATATTCAGTAAAATATACACATTGTGCCCACTTGCACAATTGTGGCATTTCTGTACCTGTCATATAGCAGCATTAGATCATAACATTTAGATAGGACAATATTATTTATTTCTTAGTTAATGTTGTGTTTAGTTTATTTTAAATAGTACAATATCGTTCAATGAATGAATGCAATGGTAACTTTTAGTTCCACGTTTCTGTGCTTTGGGTCTTAGCACCCAAAACATCACAAAAATGGTAGAGCAAGGTGCATATGTCCATTAAAGTGCTCAACAAATAGCACTTCAAATACTTGTAAGATGAAGAGACATTTTGCAATATTGTCAGGCCAAGATGGCAGTAAGTCACATGGTGGACTACTTTGCCTTGAACCGCCTCCGACCACCGGCCTGCGGCCTATAACATCGTGAAGCCGCGGTCTCCGGTAGGAAGCGGCCTATTCGGGACCTCCAAGCTGCAGAGTGTCCATCCATCCCAACGTTGGAGTTTCAAGCATCCCAATGAGAGGGCCTGTACATTGGGCCATCCGTAATGGCGACTGCAGAGGGTTCATGGCCCCGACCACGAATGAACAAAGGAGGAGGACTGACTGAACGTTATTGCTTTCCGCCACAGTGAAGAATATTGATTCCACTGTGGTGAATGTTCATGTTATATTCTATTGTGTATTGTGCTCTTTTTGATTGTGTGGCTGCATGGTGAATCAAATTCCACTATACCTTAATTGGTGCATGTGGCAATAAATGTGAACTGGAACTTAAACTTGAACTAAACGTTGTCTCAATGTACCCACTGACCAAGCATGACACCAGAGATAAAGATTCTGATAAAGGGGCTGTCCCACGTGCGACCTAATCTGCGTGTTAAGAAGAGTGTCTTCGACCTTCAAGCTTGAGGGCACTCGCATGGAAACACACACACACACACACATCGAAAACGCGGGGGCCAGGGAAAGCGGGGGAGCGCTGTCTGAAATTCACACCCACGATGAAGAGGAAGGTAAATTGCTGCACAGTAACAGTGTCATTTAGAGAGCATGGGGGGGGGGGAGAAGGGGGGGAGGGGGGAGAAGGGGGAGATAGTGGGAGGAGAAGGGGGAAAGGGGGAGAGGAGAAGGTGGGGGTGAGAAGGGCGGGAGAGAAGGGGGAGAGAGAAGGGGGAGAGAGAAGGGTGGGGGAGAGAATGGGGGAAGGAGGGGGGAGAAGAAGGGGGAGAAGAAGGGGAAGAAGAAGGGTGGAGGAGAGGGGGGTGGGGGGAAGGAGGGGAGGGAAGGGGGGAAGGAGGGTGGGGAGAGGGGGAGGGGGAAGGAGGGGAGGGAAGGGGGAATAAGGAGGGTGGGGAGAGAAGAGAGGGGGAGAGGGGGGGATGGGGCAGGGAAGGGGGGGAAGGGGAAGAAGGGGGAAGAAGGGGGAGGAGGAGAAGGGGGAGAAAGGGGGAAGGGGGGAAGGGGGGGAGAAGGGGGAGGAGAAGGGGGAGGAGAGAAGGGGGAGAAGGGGTGAGAGAAGGGGGTGAGAGAAGGGGGGGAAGGGGGGAGGGGGGAGAAGGGGGGAGAAGGGGGGGAGAAGGGGGAGAAGGGGGGAGAAGGGGGGAGAAGGGGGGGAGTAGGGGGGAGAAAGGGGGGAGTAGGAGGAGAAGGGGGGGAGAAAAGAGAGGGGTAAGGGGGAGATAGGGGGGAATGGGGGGAGAAGTGGGGGAGGGGGAGAAGGGGAGAGACGAGAAGGGGGAGAGGAGAAGGGGGGAGAGAAGGAGGGGAGAAGGTGGGGGGGGAGAAGGGGGGAGAGAAGGGGGAAGGGGAGAGAAGGGGGGGAGATAAGGGGAGAGAAGGGTGGGGGAGATAATGGGGTGAAAAGGGGTGAGAAGGGGGGGTGGAGGAGTGGGGGAAGGAGGAGGGGGAAGGGGAGAAGGGGGGAGAAGGGGGGAGTAGGGGGGAGAAGGGGGGAGAAGGGGGGAGAAAAGAGAGGGGTAAGGGGGAGATAGGGGGGAATGGGGGGAGAAGTGGGGGAGGGGGAGAAGGGGAGAGAGGAGAAGGGGGGAGAGGAGAAGGGGGGAGAGAAGGGGGTGTGAAGGTGGGGGGGAGAAGGGGGGGAGAAGGAGGGGGGGAGGGAAGGGGGAAGGGGGAAAGGAGGGGAGGAGAGAGGAGGGAGAGAAGTGAGCGAGATAAAGGAGAGAAGGGGGCGAGGAGAAAGGGAGGCAGGGAGAAGGGGGGGTCGAGGAGAAAGCGGGAGAGGAGAAGGGGGGAGAAGAGAAGGGGGGAGGAGAAGGTGGGGGAGAAGGAGGGGGAGGGGAGAGGAGAGAAGGGGGCAGGGAGAAGGGGGGGTTGAGGAGAAAGGGGGAGAGGAGAAGGGGGGACAAGAGAAGGGGGGGAAGAGAAGGGGGGGAGGAGAAGGGGGGATAGAAGGAGGGGAGAAGGTGGGGGGGAGAAGGGGGGAGATAAGGGGGAAGGGGAGAGAAGGGGGGAGATAAGGGGAGAGAAGGGTGGGGGAGATAATGGGGTGAGAAGGGGTGAGGGGGGGGGGGTGGAGGAGGGGGGGAGGAGGAGGGGGGGAGGAGGAGGGGGGAAGGGGGGAGAAGGGGGAGAAGGGGGGGAGTAGAGGGGAGAAGGGGGGAGAAGGGGGGAGAAAAGAGAGGGGTAAGGGGGAGATAGGGGGGAATGAGGGAGAAGTGGGGGAGGGGGAGAAGGGGAGAGAGGAGAAGGGGAGAGAGGAGAAGGGGGGGAGGAGAAGGGGGGAGAGAAGGGGGGGAGAAGGAGGAGAGAAGGTGGGGGGGAGAAGGGGGGAGAGAAGGGGAAGGGGAGAGAAGGGGGGAGATAAGGGGAGAGAAGGGTGGGGGAGATAATGGGGTGAGAAGGGGTGAGAAGGGGGGGTGGAGGAGGGGGGAGGAGGAGGGGGGAAGGGGGGAGAAGGGGGGAGAAGGGGGGGAGTAGAGGGGAGAAGGGGGGAGAAGGAGGGGGGGAGGGAAGGGGGAAGGGGGAAAGGAGGGGAGGAGAGAGGAGGGAGAGAAGTGGGCGAGATAAGGGAGAGAAGGGGGTGAGGAGAAAGGGGGGCAGGGAGAAGGGGGGTCGAGGAGAAAGGGGGGAGAGGAGAAGGGGGGAGAAGAGAAGGGGGGAGGAGAAGGTGGGGGAGAAGGAGGGGGAGGGGAGGGGAGAGAAGGGGGCAGGGAGAAGGGGGGGTCGAGGAGAAAGGGGGAGAGGAGAAGGGGGGAGAAGAGAAGGGGGGGAAGAGAAGGGGGGGAGGAGAAGGGGGGAGAGAAGGAGGGGAGAAGGTGGGGGGAGAAGGGGGGAGAGAAGGGGGAAGGGGAGAGAAGGGGGGGAGATAAGGGGAGAGAAGGGTGGGGGAGATAATGGGGTGATAAGGGGTGAGAAGGGGGGGTGGAGGAGGGGGGGAGGAGGAGGGGGGAAGGGGGGGAGAAGGGGGGAGAAGGGGGGAGTAGAGGGGAGAAGGGGGGAGAAGGGGGGAGAAAAGAGAGGGGTAATAGGGAGATAGGGGGGAATGGGGGGAGAAGTGGGGGGGGAGAAGGGGAGAGATGAGAAGGGGGGAGAGGAGAAGGGGGGAGAGAAGGGGGGGAGAAGGTGGGGGGGAGAAGGGGGGAGAAGGAAGGGGGAGGGAAGGGGGGACGGGGGAAAGAAGGGGAGGAGAGAGGAGAGAAGTGAGCGAGATAAGGGAGAGAAGGGGGCGAGGAGAAGGGGGGGCAGGGAGAAGGGGGGTCTAGGAGAAAGGGGGGAGAGGAGAAGGGGGGAGAAGAGAAGGGGGGGAAGAGAAGGGGGGGAGAGGAGAAGGGGGGAGAAGAGAAGGGGGGGAAGAGAAGGGGGGAGGAGAAGGGGGGAGAGAAGGAGGGGAGAATGTGGGGGGGAGAAGGGGGGAGAGAAGGGGGAAGGGGAGAGAAGGGGGGGAGATAAGGGGAGAGAAGGGTGGGGGAGATAATGGGGTGATAAGGGGTGAGAAGGGGGGGTGGAGGAGGGGGGGAGGAGGAGGGGGGAAGGGGGGGAGAAGGGGGGTGGAAGGGGGGAGAAGGTGGGAGAAGGGGGGAGAAATGGGGGAGAGGGGGGGAGAAAAGAGAGGGGTAATAGGGAGATAGGGGGGAATGGGGGGAGAAGTGGGGGAGGGGGAGAAGGGGAGAGAGGAGAAGGAGGGAGAAGAGAAGGGGGGAGAGAAGGGGGGGGAGAAGGTGGGGGGGAAAGGGGGGAGAAGGAGGGGGGGAGGGAAGGGGGGAAGGGGGAAAGGAGGGGAGGAGAGAGGAGGGAGAGAAGTGAGCGAGATAAGGGAGAGAAGGGGGCGAGGAGAAAGGGGGGCAGGGAGAAGGGGGGTCGAGGAGAAAGGGGGGAGAGGAGAAGGGGGGAGAAGAGAAGGGGGGGAAGGGAAGGGAGGAAAGAGAAGGGGGGGAGGAGAAGGTGGGGGAGAAGGAGGGGGAGGGGATGGGAGAGAAGGGGGCAGGGAGAAGGGGGGGTCAAGGAGAAAGGGGAGAGGAGAAGGGGGAGAAGAGAAGGGGGGAAGAGAAGGGGGGAGGAGAAGGTGAGGGAGAAGGAAGGGGAGGGGAGGGGAGAGAAGGGGGCAGAGAAGGGGGGAGAATGAGGGGGGAGAAGATCGAGCGACTGTCCATATGGTGCCAACACAACAACCTGGCCCTCAACACCAGCAAAACCAAGGAACTGATTGTGGACTTTGGAAGGAGTAGGATGGGGACCCACAGTCCTGTTTATATCAACGGGTAGATGGTTGAAAGGGTCAAGAGCTTCAAATTCCTGGGCGTGCACATCTGTGAAGATCTTTCCTGGTCCGAGAACACAGATGCAATTATTAAGCAAGCTCATCAGCGCCTCTACTTCCTGAGAAGATTACGGAGAGTTGGTCTGTCAAAGAGGACTCTCTCTAACTTCTACAGGTGTACAGTAGAGAGCTTGCTGACTGGTTGCATCGTGGCTTGGTTCGGCAACTTGAGTGCCCTGGAGAGGAAAAGACTCCAAAAAGTGGTAAACACTGCCCAGTCCATCATCGGCTCTGACCTTCCTTCCATCGAGGGGATTTATCACAGTCGCTGCCTCATAAAGGCTGGCAGCATCATCAAGGACCCACACCACCCTAGCCACACACTCATCTCCCTGCTACCTTCGGGTAGAAGGTACAGGAGCCTGAAGACTGCAACAACCCGGTTTAAGAATAGCTACTTCCCCACAGCCATCAGGCTATTAAACCTGGTTCGGAACTCTAATCATTAATATCCCTCCATCTGTTATTTGCACTTTATTAATTTATTAAGTCATGGGTGTATTTATGTATAGAATTGTAGTCAATGCCTTCTATGTTCTGTTGTGCTATGCAAAGAAAGATTTTCATTGTCCTGTCAGGGACACATGACAATAAACTATTTTGACTTTTGACTTTGGAGAAGGGGGGAGGGGGAGAAGGGGGAGAAGGGGGTAGGTGGGAAAGGAGGGGGAGAAGGGGTGGAAGACGGGAGAAGGAAGGGGGAAGAAGGGGATGGGGAGAAGGGGGGAGAAGGATTGGAGACACTTTTAAGAAGTATAATAAAGTTTAGCGGCCATTTTACCTGCCGGTCGGTTTTCCTTTGTCCTGAAAACTCCAATGAGCCAATCAAAATGCCCAGTCAGCGAAGGAGATTGCCTACAGCTGCCCTCGACTGCCTTTGACTAAATAGCTACCTAAGTCCACTGCACTATGAGTTCAAAAGAACCATGCCGACCAAATATTACTCGCGGAAAATATTTCAACGTACTGAAAATGTTTCCGCAACCTAGCTGAGGCGACGATTATTCGGGAACTTCCCTCGAGCATGAAGGAGAGTTCCAGCGACATCACAGGACCTCCTGGGACCACGTGTCGACCATGCTGCGAGTTTGAAGGTCGAATACATTCTTCTAAACGCGCAGATTACGTTGCCCAAGTGGGACAACCCTTTAAGAGTGACAAATTATTTCAGCTTAGTTCATACAAGCTGTTCCCTGAATCTGTGTGGCCTGCAGCAAATGATCACATTTATGTGTTCCACAAATTACAGTATGCAGATTCGAATGGTTCCCAATGACTACCACAGCACAATGTTCCACAATGTATTCAACTCCTCAATTCATTAACTTATTTTTCTATAAACGTAGTACCCTTTTATCTAATTCCTCGTGTTTGCACAACTGATCTTGTGATGAGATGTACAAATGCATGTGGTGAAATGCCAGGTTTGCATGTGATGAAATGCCAGGTTTGCCTTAATGTAGTATATACATGAAAATAAAGATCTCCTTATCAGTAACTTTTAGATTTTCCTCTCATTAGTGGAAGCCAGGCAGCGATTAAGAAATGGAAAGAAAATGAGTAATAAAACCTAAATTGAACAAGTCCTGATATTTCCTTAACCCCAATCAAAAAAACACTAGAGGAGGTAATATGGTAAACCCCTGGAAGTGAGAATAAGAGCTACTATAAATGCTATTTTAGGGAATGTCTTTCTTGTCATCATTCACAGTAGCATGTCCACCCACATTCATCAGGTGACAAAAGTACCATTCTTGAAAATTGACAATATTATTCACTTGTCAAATGTAGCAGAAATTGACATTTATTTTGTCATTAAATGGATTGATGGATGCAAATCAATATATAATGTGATAGAATATATTAAACTCAAAGAACACCTGAAAGATAACCAAACCGATTTTCAGGGCAGTTAATCTAGTGGTTCCTTAATTATTATTTCAGCTGCCCATGACTACATTTAATATCTTGCTAGCCTCAGTATTCTCGTGTTCATAAAATGATTCCACTTAATAACATTGCTTTGGAGCCAGAAAGAGGAGGTTTTCACCTGGGACTCCACAGGAACATTCCAAATGAAGATGATGGGCTATGAAATTTGAAATGTCATTGCATGCCTGTCAGATTCATAAGTAAAATGCCAATAAGAGCAGGATATTGGCACAAGCTTAAGCTAAATGAAATTCGGCAAAGGAAAGCTGATCGCAAGAAGGTAGGCATCATATTATTGACAAGTAATAACATTCATCTATCCATGTTGACACAAGGAACTGCAGATGCTGGTTAACCAAAAAATGCACAAAATGCCAGTGTAACTCAATGGGTCAGGCAACATCTCTGGAGAGCATGGATAGGCAATGTTTCTGGTTTGGACGCTTCTTCAGACAGGATGTAGCATAAGGGGGAGGGGCTGTAGGAGAGGTGAGGGTGGGTCAAAGCCAGGATAAGTAGATACAGGTGATGGGGAAAGGGCTGACTGGAAGTTGGTTGGACAAAGGCCAGTGATGAAAAGACAAAAAATGCCACGTAAAGGTAAAAGGGGTATGAAATGTGAAACCAAAGAATGGAATAAAGGTGGTGGAGAACTGGGAGAAGGGGAAAGGGGAAATGAGTGCACATTCAGGTGCTGAATAGACAGGGGGCTTGTTTACCTAAAATTGGCAAATTCAATGTTCAGATCTTTTGGTTGTAACCTACCCAAGTGGAATATGAGGATGTTGTTCTTCCAATTTTCATGTGGCCTCACTCTGGCAATGGAGGAAGTCCAAGACAGAAAGTTTAGTATGGCAATGAGAAGGGGAGTTAAAATGATTAGCCATATGGTAGTCCAGCATGTTTTGGCAGACCAAGCGCAAGTTGTCAGCGAAACAGTCGCCGGATCTTCACTTGGTATCATCATTATAAAGGATGCCAGATTGTGAACACCTAATGCAATAGATGAGATTAGAGGAGGTGCACGTGAACCTTTATCTCACCTTGAAGGAATGCTGGAGTAGCTGGATGGATGGGATTGAGGAGGTATAGTGATACCATCTCCTACAGTTGCAGGGGTAAAGATTTGAGGGTGATCTATCCATGCCTGATAGGCAGTTCAGAATGTACTCTTCGGTCAGGGAAGTATTTTTAATGTAAACTTATTGCAATAGCACATCATAAATATAACTAGTTAGAAAACAATGGACAAACCCCAGGATATTTTTTTATCAAACTATTATTTTTTTATCAAACAGTTTTTTAAAATATAACAATGGTATGATTGACTTCCCGATTGCCTTTATTTAATGAAAATGATTGATTCTTTTCTTCCAGATGAAAGATGGTGCCCAACTTTACATTTATAACACAAAGATTAAATGGTCTGGTGTGGGGTCTGAGGAGATGGAAATGGGTCAAGGAATAGGGATTTGACTGTTTGCAAGAAAGTCAAACATGAGTGCACTGCGTCTGTCAATCTCTGCTTAACATCATCTCACTTTTGTCATATTAGCGGTGCTTTTTGCTACATGATATAATGGGATGAGATGATGAGGTAATTGCAACCCCAAATATGTAATCTACCAGCCAAAATTAGCAGAACGAAAATTTGCATTCAGAGGCTTCATTTAATTCACATAACATTGCTTCCAATGCAGCATGGGGGTTGTAATCTTGGCAAAAAGTTGGGTACGGCAGAGAAAACATAGAAAGTTATCCTGATCAGGTTAGCAGTGAAAGAATGGTGCCATTCTCTTGAAATTAGTGTTGGAATTAGTTGAATTACTCAAACAGTACAGGAAAGCTGAAGGGTATCTGCACTCTAATGTGCATTACGTTCACTCTGGTTTGTCATCATAACACCAGGCCAATGCTCACCACACCAACTCATCTTACTTTTCATTTATTTCGTTTTGTCAATACACTTCTTCCCATCCCCATCTCTCCATCCAGTGCTAACAGTTGCAATCAAACTCATGCAATGACATATTCCATCTTCATGGTCCCTTTAAGAACTGCCCTCCATCGATCAATACATCATATTCCATTACAGTGCAAAAAACAAACCACAGCAGGAAATCAATGAGTCAAACAACATTTCTGAAGGTAAGGGGATGCTCAACGTTTTGTATTGAGATCCTGCGTATGAATGCTCCTTCAGCAGTTTAATTTTGTTTTTGCTCCAGATTCCAGCATTTGTAGTGTCTTTTGACTCCCATGTTGGTCAACTAGCTACTGCAGAGGAAGAAATGTTGGACATTAGTGGAACTTTGAAGTGTAGACTAACAAAAATGGACAGATAGGATTTCACAGCTATCTCATTCTAGAACAAATTCATGTGATATATGTAGCATATGCAAGTGTTGGAATCATGCTACCTATAAACCAGCTCATATATTACTCCTGCTGTTGGTGCCAGTCAACTTGGTCCTTAACTTAGATCCCAAGTAACCTAGGTCTCTGGCCTGGAGGTTTGGGGAACGCATCGGACTAATAAAGTAAGAGCCTGACAAGACCTGTTCATTATTTTCATCTCCAGATCTAGGTCGAAGAGTCTCCACTCATTCAATAAGTAAATTTCAATTCCTCTCAAAAAAAAGTTGTGTTATGCTGTCAACAGTTGTAGAAATACATTTTGGTAATTGGATCAAGGATTCATTTAGTTATATCTTAAAGAAACAGAGCTTCAATGATACCCATATTAATCTTGTGTGATGAGACCTCCAGTTTGGAGTGGATGTGGAGAGGCTCCAGTCGATTGAATGAGACTGCATGGAAACAGGCCCTTTGGCACACAAGATCTATGTTAACCCACTTTCACATCAACACCCTACACACTAGAGGCAATTTACAGAGACCAATTAAACTATAAACCCACACGTCTTGTGGAGATGAGAGGAAACCATGCACTCGGAGGAAACCGATGTGGTCACAGGGAAAATGAGCAAACGCCACACAGACAGCACCCGTGGGCAAGATCAAATCCGGTCAGTGCTCTGGTACTGTAAGCCAGCAGCTCTACCAGCTGTGCCACTGTGCCCCCTAATGGTTTGAGACTGCAAATGCAACTATTCCAGATGTTGATGAAACATCCAAAATCATACATATTTTCTCAGAATCTCCAAAGTTGAAAAATAATATTCAATGTTTTAAGAAAACCTTGCAGCAGAAAGTGCAGTACAGTTCAGCTGGCAATGCAAGCAATTGCAATGAATTTGTCTTTTCTTATAAAAATGTGACTGTTGTGACTGAGTCACTGGTGACTGGAAGCTGAAAGATGCAAAAAGGTATTTATTAAACACAACCAATTGGCATTATCTTGGCGATTCTCTCAGTTTAATTTTTCTGAACTCAAAGTACATCTGGTTTTCATACACTCAGGAACATAGGTAGCTGCAGGTGATTCAATACAATTTCAATTGCTACAGTACAATAGCTGATATTATTAACTTCAACATTTTGAGTCTAACAAATGGTTCCATCGAATTACATATTGACAATGGGAACACGCTGTAACTGACAAGACCCCTCTAAATATTCAAATACCTTTGTTGGGACAAAATAATTCAGATGGATGGTTGAAAAGCTTCTAAGGACAGAACCGACACATGCATAATCAGTGTTGTGAGTGCTGAATCTCTGAGTACACAATACCTCAATTATTGGTAGACTGTGCAAAAATATCTCAGTGATCATTTCTAATGTACTGTGACAAAGTAAGTCTGGTCTGGAGCTTCCTTGATCTCTGCACAATTAGGCTAATTAATGTAAACTGAAGGAGTACTGGTTTAATGTGGACCAAATAACATAGGGCCATTGTCTTACATTTGGCAAAAGAGGAGCAGAACATCTCATATCAGTTTGCAAACCAGATCGCCTGAACAGCCTCCTGCTGCAGCCCAGGCACTTGTGCTCTGTAGACAGAACTGTCGATTTGCAAGGTCGTCCTTTTAAATTTATAAATAGCACCGTGGAACAGCTGGAATACCTGTTGCCTGACAGCGTCAGAGACCCTGGTTCGATTCTTGCCTTGGGTGCTGTCTGTGTTGGGTTTCAACATTCTCCCTATGACCGCATGGGTTTACTTCAGGTGCTCCGGTTTCCAACCATATGACAAAGACGTGTGGGTTTCAGGGTTAATTAGCCTCTGTAAAAAAAAAGTGTCTAGTTTGTCAGGAGTGGATGTAAATGGGATAACATAGAACTAATGAGACTGGGTGATCAATGTTCAGCATGGACCCAAGGGGCAAAGGGCCTGCTTCTATGCTGCATCTCTAAACTAAACTGATAACGGCTTGCAGTTTACACATGAACAATTTTTTTTGAAGCCTTGTTTTGATTTGTGTTAATGCCTGCTATCCACATCATTCTATAACTCTTGAATCGTACCTAACAGGTCCATTATTTACTGCTTTCCCTTGACTTACTTTCCCTGTTGAGTTCCAAGAAACCTGGAACGATGGTACATTTACAGTTCAATTGTGAAAGCCACATTAATTTAGTTATAATTGAGCAATTAACATGAAGCCATGACAACCCAGCTCTCCAAAGTTCAATTCACCAGTCAGTGCGTCAGTGGATTTATTCTGATGGTCTGTCAGTTTGGTCGGTTTCGAAAAACCACCCACTCTCAAACCCACACTCTCCCGCACATCAAAATTCAAAACTTAATTTTTGCTTAATGGACTTTAACCAAAGCATTAACATCATTTCATCATAATTGAGCTCAATAAAATATTTGTTCTTTGTTAATTTTAACAACACATTTCAGGTGTAAATTTTAAATGTATTCACTTTCATGACAGCACAAATTACCGAGAGAAATGTTGAAAAGGGTGAACCCAGAGTTAGTAAGCATTTGATTAAAAGAATGCCTCCAGGGAAATGGTGATGGTTCAGTTGCTTAGGAACACTGCCTGCAATTATTTGAATTCATTATGTCTTAAAAGTAAAATAGATATGGTGGAATATGGAAAGATGTATAAATTACATATACACAATTAGTGCAGCAGGTTTATAGCATAAATTGATATCTTTCATTCTTATAAAGCAATAAATCATGTAATGTTAGAAAGAGCAAATGGAATAATCCAATATTTGAGCAAATAAAACAGACCTTTTGCAATCTGTAAGGCAGAGGGCATAAAAGGAATAGTAAACAAGTATAATTGAACAGTTAGTGCGACCTGGTAAAGTTTTGATTTTCCAAAGAGTTAAATTTTTCAGCTTTCTGCACACAAAGTCATGTCTTCACCTGTGACTTACACCCCAACACATTATAAACGCAACTGGCTAGTGCAATTCACTCTGTTTTCACTCCTAGTAGATTCCATGGCAGTGTGTGTTGGTGGCAGTGAATCTGAGAAGCATTGGACCTTGGTTACGTGAACAAGTTTAATCAACTGGGAGCTCTATTCCTCCTTGATAATTTTTTGAAGGCTTCATATCTAAAATACTTTTTTGTTGTGTAGAATAAGATAGATGAGTAGGGATTAACTAAATCTGTGCACTCAACCATGGACAAATCTTTGTATTGTATCTACTTTGTTAATCTCATTAAGTTAAATTACCAATTGAGTCAATAATTTTCTGATTCCCAAGGTTCATGTTTCCATCATACTTTTATTCCCAGCAGCAATCTCAACTCTTAAATCTCTTACTGACTGCTTTATTTCTTCTAGCTCTTTATTTTTTTGTTACCATATCAGTCTTAGCTCTTGTAGCCATTTCAGAGGCTAATTCAGAGGTTGAATGTCCTGCTCTTATATTAGCTCTTAGCAATCTCTTCAGTAGACAGGACCTCCCTTCCATGTAGCTCATTGATGAGGACATTAAAAGCGCCATTCATTTGAGTATAATGTCCAATGCAATGTGGTTCCTGTTTCATCATTTTGTCTCTTGATATATCCTGCCACTAATTTAGACAATGTTTTGGACAATTTCATGATTTAAGGTTACCCATGAGAAGGAAAAAAATAGGTCACAATACACACAAATTCTAGACAGAAGTAATTCTTTTTCGGGACCAACCACACCCCAGATATTTCACCCGCTTTACTATGGGAATCTTTTAAAGCATTTATCAGAGGATCTATTATTTCATATCAAGCTTTTCAAAATAAAAATAATAAGAAAGGACAAAGGCAGTTAGAAGAACAAATTCGACAATTGGATCTAGATAACGCTAAATAGCCAACTATAGATAAACATAATAAAATAACAATATTGAAAATTAAATTAAATAAAATATTATCAGCAAAAGTTATAAGATTATTTCAAGGAACAAAATAGGACAATTTTGAATTTGGCGATAAACCACATAAACATTTGGCACGTCAACTGAAAAAAACGGGAAAAAGATCATACAATCTTAAAGATTAAATCAGATAAAGGTGAATTGTTAACACTGCCTAATGATATTAATAAAAGATTTGCTCAATTTTATCAAAACTTATATACATCTAAAACGTCAGCAGATAGTACTAAAGTTATAGAGTTCTTGGATAACTGTAATCTCCCAAAACATAACCATACCGACAGAGAGGAATTAGGAGCACAGATCTCAATTAAGGAAATAGAAGAAAAATAAACTCACTAAAGAATGGAAAAATACCAGGACCAGATGGATTTAGTAATTAATTTGATAAAAGATTTTATGACATAATTTCACCACATTTACATAAAATGTATACATATGCTTTCAACGAACAAACGTTACCAGAAGTATTAGCGGAATCAACGATTACACTTATACCTAAAAAAGATAAAGATTTAGAAGACCCTGGTTCATTCAAAGCCATTGCACTGTTAAATACAGAATAAAACATATTAACGAAAACATTAGCAAGAAGATTAAGTAAATATGTTAGTAAATGAATAAATGCGGATCAAATGGAATTTATACCCAAGAGATACTCATGCAATAATTAGAGATGTCTGTTTAATATAATGCATTCATATAAAACTGAAGAACGAGATATCAATTATTTAATTGGATGCAGGAAAAACATTCGATCAAGTGAAATGAGACAACCTCGTTGAAGTATTGCAAAAATTTCAAATGGGAGAGTATTTTATCTCATGGGTAAAACTATTATATGACAGGCCCACTGCAAGAATATTAACTAATATTAACTAACTTGGAGTTGGGGATGGCATCAAACAGGAAATTAGAAATGCGTGCAACAAGGGTAACATGGTTATAATGGGTGACTTCAGTTTGTAGATTGGGTGAATCAAATTGGCAGGGGTGCTGAGGAAGAGGATTTATTGGAATGTATGCGGAATAGTTTTCTCAACCAACATGTGGAGGAACCAACGAGAGAGCAGGCTATTCTAGACTAGGTATTGAGTAATGAGGAAGGGTTAGTTAGCAGTCTTGTTGTGCATGGCCCCTTGGGCAAGAGTGACCATAATATGGTTGAGTTCTTCATTAGGATGGAGAGTGACAAAATTAAGTCAGAAACAAGGGTTCTGAACTTGAACAAAGGTAACTTTGAAGGTATGAGATGTGAATTGGCCAAGATAGACTGGCAGGTGATTCTTAAAGGGTTGACAGTGGATGTGCAATGGAAGGTATTTAAAGACTGCATGGATGAAGTACAAAAATTGTTCATACCAGTTTGGCAAACTAATAAATCGGGGAAGGTGGTGCATCCATGGATAACAAGGGAAATCATGGATAGTATAAAAACAAAAGATGAGGCATGCAAATATGCCAGAAAAAGCAGCCTACCGGAGGACTGGGAGAAATTCAGAATCCAGCAAGGGAGGACAAAGGGCTTAATTAGGAAAGGGAAAATAGATCATGAAAGGAAACTGGCAGGGAACATAAAAACTGACTGCAAAAGTTTTTATAGATATGTGAAGAGACAAAGATGAGTTAAAACAAATGTTGGTCCCTTGCAGTCAGAAGCAGGTGAATTGATCATGGGGAACAAGAACATGGCAGACTAATTGAATAACTACTGAATAACTAATTGAATAACTAATTGAATAATAAGATGGAGGAACTGAGTGAAATCCAGGTTAGCCGGGAGGTGGTGTTGGGTAAATTGAACGGATTGAAGGCCGATAAATCCCCAGGGCCAGATAGTCTGCATCCCAGAGTACTCAAGGAGGTAGCCACAGAAATAGTGGATGTATTAGTGATAATTTTTCAAAATTCCTTAGATTCTGGAGTAGTTCCTGAGGATTGGAGGGTAGCTAATGTAATCCCACTTTTTAAAAAAGGAGGGAGAGGGAAAGCGGGGAATTATAGACCAGTTAGTCTAACATCGGTAGTGGGGAAACTGCTAGAGTCAGTTATTAAAGATGGGATAGCAGCGCATTTGGAAAGTGGTGAAATCAATGGACAAAGTCAGCATGGATTTACGAAAGGTAAATCATGTCTGACAAATCTGATAGAATTTTTCGAGGATGTAACTAGTAGAGTGGATAAGGGAGAACCAGTGGATGTGTTATATCTAGACTTTCAAAAGGCTTTCGACAAGGCCCCGCATAAGAGATTAGCATACAAACTTAAAGCACACGGTATTGGGGGTTCAGTATTGATGTGGATAGAGAACTGGCTAGCAGACAGGAGGCAAAGGGTAGGAGTAAACGGGTCCTTTTCAGAATGGCAGGCAGTGACTAGTGGGGTACCGCAAGGCTCAGTGCTGGGACCCCAGCTATTTACAATATATATTAATGATTTGGACAAGGGAATTCAATGCAACATCTCCAAATTTGCAGATGACACGAAGCTGGGGGGTATAGTTAGGTGTGAGGAGGATGCTCGGAGGCTGCAGGGTGATTTGGATAGGCTGAGTGAATGGGCAAATGCATGGCAGATGCAGTATAATGTGGGTAAATGTGAGGTTATCCACTTTGGTGGCAAAAACATGAGGGTAGACTATTATCTGAATGGTGGCAGATTAGGAAAAGGGGAGATGCAACGAGACCTGGGTGTCATGTTACACCAGTCATTGAAAGTAGTCATGCAGGTGCAGCAGGCAGTGAAGAAAGCAAATGGTATGTTAGCATTCATAGCGAAAGGATTTGAGTATAGGAGCAGCAAGGTTCTACTGCAGTTGTACAGGGTTTTGGTGAGGCCACACCTGGAGTATTGCATACAGTTTTGGTCTCCAAATCTGAGGAAAGACATTCTTGCCATAGAGGGGGTACAGAGAAGATTCACCAGACTGATTACTGGGATGTCAGGACTTTCATATGAGGAAAGATTGGATAGACTCGACTTGTACTCGCTGGAATTTAGAAGATTGAGGGGGGATCTTATAGAAACTTACAAAATTCTTAAGAGGTTGGACAAGCTAGATGCTGGAAGTTTGTTTCCGATGTTGGGGGGGTCCAGAACAAAGGGTCACAGTCTAAGGATAAGGGGGAATTCCTTTAGGACCGAGATGAGGAAAACATTCTTTACACAGAGAGTGGTGAGTCTCTGGAATTCTCTGCCACAGAAGGTAGTTAAGGCCAGCTCATTGGCTATATTTAAGAGGGCGTTAGATGTGGCACTTGTGGCTAAAGGGATCAGGGGGTATGGAGAGAAGGCAGGTTTGATTTGATTTGATTTGATTTTATTGCTTGTCATTCGAACCTCAGAGAGGCTCGAACGAAACTCCGTTTCTACAACCAGAACAATTCATAAAAAATACACAAACAATTCAATTGACACAAACATCCATCACAGTGAATCTCCTCCTCACTGTGATGGAAGGCAAAGTCTTCTCTCTCCCCCGCACCACTTCTCTCCTGAGGTCGAAGCCCCAGACGGGCGGTGCCAAGTCCCACGGCCCTGGAGGCCGCGCTGGGCCGGGTGATGTACGGCCCCGCTCTAGGCCCAAAGTCACAGCGTTGGAGCCCCCGGCGGGCACTGGAATGTCCCGCTGGAATGTCCCGCGGACACCGAAGCCACGCCGGGCGGTGTACGGCCCCGCTCCGGGTCGCTCCAACCCCGCGACACGGGCTGGAGAAGCTGTGTTGCGGGAGCTCCGGAGACCGGTCTCTCACCCGGACCCGCGAGCTCCCGATATCCCGACAGTCCACCCGGAGTCGGGAGTCGGGCTGCAGCGGCGAGCCACCACCGCTCCCCACGCGGAGTTCCGGAGCCCGGAGTCGGGCTGCAGCGGCGAGCCACCACCGCTCCCCATGCGGAGTTCCGGAGCCCGGAGTCGGGCTGCAGCGGCGAGCCACCACCGCTCCCCACGTTCTGAGGCCGGCCAGCCCCACGATGGTGAGTCCGCAGCTCATCCCTGTCGGAGGCCGCTCCGCTGTGCTAGGCCCAAACGGCAACGGAGACCCGACAGGGAAAAAAGTCGGGTCTCCCGTGCAGGGAAGAGATTTTAAAGTTTCCCCCCCCCCCCACCACCCCCCACACATACATAGCTAGGAACACGATACAAAAAAAAAGACGAACAACTACATTTAACTAGACAAAAAATAAAAATAAAAAGACAGACAGGCTGTAGGGGCCGCTGCAACGTGAGTCGCGCCCGCCCAAAAATACGGGATATTGAGTTCGATGATCAGCCATGATCACATTGAATGGCGGTGCAGGCTCGAAGGGCCGAATGGCCTACTCCTGCACCTGTTTTTCTATGTTTCTATGTTTCTAATAACATGTTGTCCCCAAAATTTCTATTACCCTGGGGCAATAGACAGGGATGCTCACGATCACCCCTGCTATTTGCTCTTGTAATAGAACCTCTAGCCGAAAGCATTAGAACACATCAGAATATCCATGGTTATAATACAAAATACTCAAATAACAAAATATCATTATACGCAGATGATGTACTACTGTACACCACAAAATCACAAATCAGTATACCGAATATATTAAATCTGATAGAGGAATTTGGATCCTTTTCAGGATATAGAATAAATTGGAATAAAAGTGAAATTATGATGATAAAACCTCAAGACTCAACACACCTGCTAAAATTCCCTTTGAAAATTGCTACAGAAAAATTTAAATATTTGGGAATCAAAATTACCAGAAAATATAAATCTTTATTTAATGCAAACTATATGCCCCTACTTAATAAATTAAATGCCCTGACTAAATTTTGGAAAACTCTTCCAATATCTTTAATCGACCAAATAAATGTTATAAAAATGATCTTTCTTCTACAAATTTTATATCTATTCCAATCAATACCCATATTCTTACCTAAAGTGGTTTAAAAAAAACTGGATTCTGATATCACAACATTTATATGGGACTATAAATCCCATAGAATTCAAAGAAGACTTTTGTGCAAACCCAAAGAATTTGGTGGATTAACACTTCCTAATTTTTTGTATTATTATTGGGTAACAAATGTCAAAAATGTAATTCACCTGTTGAACAACTCTGCCCAATGGGTGGATTGGATTATAATGGAGAGAGAGGATTGCTCCCCTTTTAATATAAGAGCGGTTCTTCTCTCACCAATAAAACTGAATAATACAATATACAGTAAAAATTCAATTATTCATAGTACAATTAGAATTTGGAAACAAATAAAATTAATCCTTAAATTACGAAACCTATCACTTTTCCCTCCCATAGTTAATAATCCGTTGTTTAAACGATCCACTATTGATAAATCATTTACACATTGGGAAAGAATAGGAATGAAAACGTTTGGAGACATGGATGAAAATGGAAATGTTTTGTCATTCCAACAACTACAACTTAAATGCAATCTGAGAAGTAATCAATATTTTAAATATTTTCAAATCCGTGATTACCTGAAAAAACATATGCAAGAATATCAAAATTTGTCTCCAGACGTATTAGACGAAGCAATGAATATAAAGGCAGACTCAACTAATTTAATATCATACTTGTATAACATCATCCTAAATATAGAAATAGCATCATTCGATAGAATTAGAAGAGCTTGGGAACAAGAACTAGCTATTAAAAATTCGAAAGAGAGTTAGGATAAACACTTGCTATATGTGCACAAATGCTGAATCAATGTAAGATATTCTAATCCAATTCAAAACCTTACACAGACTATATTATTCAAAAACCTAAAATAAGTATTTTTTTTCCAAATGTCTCCCCCATTTGTGATAAATGTCTATCTCAAGAAGCAACTATAGCACATTCCTTTGTTTTTTGTGTAAAAATACAAACATTTTGGAATTAAATCTTTGAAATTTTTACAAAATTATTTAAAATAAAACTGAAACCGAACGCAGAATTGATTATTTTTGGAACAATGGAAGCCAGCTTTGAGCTGACTTTGTTCCAAAAGAACTTCCTTAACTATGGCTTAATAATGGCAAAAAAACTTATACTTAAATTCTGGAAAAACGCTCCCACACCACCGATAAAAATGTGGATTTCAAATATGTTCGAAATGTTACACCTTGAAGACATGAGATTCCTCCTAGCAGGCAAATCAGACCATTTCCAAAAGATTTGCTCTACATTTATCGATTTTTTACAAGCATAGGGTGCTACATAACTTTGAAAATAACTGATTTCAGGAAGTGTAAAGGTACGAAGTAGGTACATCCCATTTATCTTATTTTACTTTCTTATATCTTCTGGGTTTTTTTTCTCTTTCTTTTCCTTTGGATATCTTTTTTATTCTTTCTCGTGTTTTACGTTTCTACGGGTTTTTCCTGATCACTCTTTCATGCACTTACTATCTTACCTAACTTTCACTATTCTTTTCCTTCTTAAAGTTTAAAACAAGAAGTGGTACATGAAATGTATTGTTATTTTTGGCTTATATCACTGTAATGTACATTACATTTAATACATAAAATATTAAAAAAATAAGAAGAAGAAAAATAAGAACCAAACAGCGTATAATATCAGGCGAAGAATAGATTGGGTAGATACACAGAGTCTCTTGCCCAATGTTGGTGAAACGAGGACCAGAGGCCATATGTTTAAGGTAAAGGTGAAAAGATTTAATAGGAATCTAAGGGGTAACTTTTTCACACAAAGGGTGGTGGGTGTGTGAAACAAGCTGGCAAAGGAGGTGATTGAGGCAGGGACTATCCCAATGTTCAAGAAACAGTTAGACAGGGACATTGATAGGACAGGTTTGGAGGGATACAGCCAAACACAGGCACATGGGACTAGTGAAGCTGAGACATGTTGGCTGGTGTGACCAAGTTAGGCTGAAGGGCCTGTTTCCATGCTGTATCACTCTATGACACTCTATGACCATGACTATAACAGAACCTGTGTTTTTTTTTTCTCCAGGTCAAAAAACCCTCCATGTTTGACCAATGCAGAACTAACTTTTGTCTTTTCATAAAACAAATATTTAATGGGATGCTGTAGACCATTGAAGGGAGTTGTAACAATCGACTTTGGTAATTGGATCAGGGATTCATTATTTATTCTTTGAGTCAGTGTAGGTTGTTGCACTATGTGCAACACCATTGTCGGCCAGTTATCAAATAATGATGAGACAGAGTTTTTCAAAGGAGAACGAGAACCTCTTCTCCTGGTGTCGAAATAACAACCTTTCTTTCAATGTCAGCAAGACAAAGGAAATAGTGATAGACTGCAGGGAGCGAAGTTTGCGACTTCAGGAAGCGAAGTACCCCAGTTTGTATTTATGGTGCTCTAATTTCTAGGAGTCAACATCACCAATAACTGGACCACCCATATTGAAGCAATGACCAAGAAAGCATACCTATGCCGCTACGTCCTTAGAAGGCTTAGAAAGTTCAGCATGTCCCCTAAAATTCTCACCAACTTCTACAGATGCACCATAGAAAGCATGTTATCAGGATGCATCACAGCTTGTTTTGGGAACAACTCCATCCAAGACCATAAGTAATTGCAGCAAATTGTGGACGCAGCCCAGACCATCACACAAACCAACCTCCCTTCTATTGACTCAATTTATACCTCACACTGCCTTGGCAAGGCCAGCAGCATAATCAAGGATGCGTTGAACCCTTTGGCACTCCCCTCCCCCATCAGGCAAAAGGTATAGAAGTGTGAAAATGCATACCTCCAGCTTTAGGGACAATTTCTTCCCAGCCGTTATCAGGCAACTGAATCATCCTACCACAACCAGAGAGCTGTGCTAAACTACAATCTACCTCTTTAGTGATCCTTGGACTCTCCTTGCTTGGACATTACTGGCTCTACCTTGCACTAAATGTTAGTTCCTTATCATGTATCTATAGACTGTAAATTGTGTGATTGTAATCATGTATTGTTTTTCTGATGGCTGGATAGCATGCATCAAAAAGCTTTTCACTGTACCTCAGTACACGTGACAATAAACTAAACTAAACTAAACTAAACTAATCTAATCTAAACTAAGCAATGTGAGCAACTGCGAACAACCACAGAGGGAGAAGGGTAGGCAATGTCTACAAGTTCCCGAGCTTACACCAATGCTGGCTGGTAAAGTTGTGTGGAAAGGAACTGCAGATGCTGGTTTATACTGAAGATAGACATAAAATGCTGGAATAACTCAGCAGGTCAGGCAGCATCTCTGGAGAAAAGGAACTAAGTTTAGTTTAATTTAGTTTAATTTAATTTAGAGATACAGCATGGAAACAGGCCCTTGGGCCCACCGAGTCTGCACAGACTAGTGATCCCCTCACAGTAACACTGGCCTACACACACTTGGGACAATTTACACTTATAGCTAGCCAATTAACCTACAAACCTGTACGTCTTTGGAGTGCGGGAGGAAACCGAAGATCTCGGAGAAAACCCAAGTCACGGGGAGAATGTACAAACTCCATACAGACAGCACCCATAGTTAGATTTAAACCCAGGTCCCCGGCGCAGCAAGCGCTGTAAGATAGCAACTCAACCTCTGCACCACCGTGCAGCCCCACATGCTGTTAGTAATTGGGGAGTGTGGGGAGGATCACTAGGTTTAATTGTAGATTGTGATTTTTCAGGCTCTTCATGTGAGTATGTTTCTCTATCAAGGAGTCCTTTATATATTGTGCAGACAATACCCGCCTCCTCAGCCCAGCTGAGTCTCTTTGGCCCTCTTCCTCCTTAATTAGTTACTGTTTTAGGTATGACAAAGCTTTCACATTTGTTGTGTTCTACTGTATAAACCCACAGACTAATAGAGGCAACAAAATCTCATCTTCATATTACCTAATACATTTTCAATTTTGTTTATTTTAATTTGTGACTCATTACATTTGCATTCAGCTGACACACTTGGAGCAACCAGCAATGTGAACAACTGCCACAGAGGTAGAAGGGTCGGACATATCTACAAGTTCCTGACCTTGCACCAATACTGGCTGCTAAAGATGAGTAGGAAGGAACTGCAGATGCTGGTTTATACTGAAGATAGACACAGAATGCAGGAGCAACTCACCAGGTCAGGCAGCATCTCTGGAGAAAAAGAATAGATGATGTTTCAGGTTGGAACCAGTCTGAAGAAGGGTTCTGACCTAAAATGCCACCTATTTGTTTTCTGCATAGATGCTGCTTGACCTGCTGAGTTACCCCCGCATTTTTGTCTGGCTGCTAAAGATCTGGGTATGAGAATTCCCTCAGAATGCAAGAGATGTGTACATCATTGAAATATTGTTCACTAATAGGCAATTCTTCTTATCATCCACAACCACCTCCAGTGGCTGGAAGTGCAAACTGTCCATATTCACAAAAAGATCCAAGTTATTGAGGGGTGCTTCAAAAGACACTTGAGTGTAGTCCATGTTTGTCTGTGAGTGGGAACCCCACTATGTTTACAGATTCTGGTACCTGAGCTGCACTCAGGTTAATTAATTAAAGCTGCCTTCTTACAGTTCCAGTGACCCAACTTCGCCTCTGGTTTTGGTATTGTAAGTATGGAATTTGCATGTTAAATGAATTAAGATAACATTAATTTTAATTGAAACTGGACCAAGTGGGACCGGTTGGGTCCCTGTCACACGGGAGGCCTGGTCCCCGAATTCAACCCGTTCCCCAAGGCAATATTCCAACACTCACTCAACATGAGGCCTAGTCCACCAACACAACCCATTCCCCAAGGCAATATTCTCTGTCTCTCTCTGTCTCTCTCTGACTCTCTCTGTCTCTGTCTCATGTCTCTGTCTCTGTCTCTGTCTCTGTCTCTGTCTATGTCTCTCTCCCCTCCCCGCTCCCCCCGACATTCTGGTCTGTGAGATGTCATTGTGACATCATCCCTGCAACTATAAGAAACCTCTCATAGGTTTCTCCCCTCCCCTCCGCCCCCTCTCTCAGTAGCCCCTGTCCCACTTAGGAAACCTGAACAGAAACCTCTGGTGACCTTTCCTGTGACCCCAGGTTTCCATGCGGTCGTCGGAGGTTTTGGTCACTGTCCCAAAAGTGTTTTCCATGTGGTTGAGGCTTCTTCTAGGTTGCTTTGAATGTTCCAACATGATCAAAACCAGCCTCGACTAAAAATAGGTTGTGGGATCGCTATTTATTTACAGGCATCGAAGGCCATCTCCTTCGGTGACCAGCCATTTTGATCGACCCACCGGTAGGTAAAATGCCTGCTAAACTTTATTAAACTTCTTAAAACTGTCTCCACTCCTTCTCCCCCTTCTCTCCCGCTTCTCCTCCCCTTCTCTCCCCCTTTCCCCCCCTTCTCTCCCCCTTCTCTCTCCCCTTCTCTCCCCTTCTCTCTCCCCTTTCTCTGCTTCTCTCTCCTTTTCTCCCTCCCCCCGTGCTCTCCAAAGGACTAACTGTGCTCTATGGCAGCCATTTACCATCCTCTTCATCGCGCAGCCAGCACTCCTCCACTCTCCATGGCCCCCACCTTCGCGAAGTGTTTGTGTGTGTGTGCGGTCGGTAGATGCAGCTCACACTTCGGTCGATCCAGTTCGAGGCTTTTCAGGCGAGTGACCACAACCTACAGCAAACTCATGGAAACCTTGGGTCGCAGGCAAGGTCACCAGAGGTTTCCGTTCAGGTTTCCTAAGTGGGACAGGGGCTTAACAGTTATTCTGAGAATTTGGCTTTTTGAAAATTTAAATATCAATAAATTGTGTAATATAACATCAAATCTGAAGAAGACTTGACAGAAATGACACGGGACAAAGGTGCGTAAGCTGATGCAAACATTTAGGTGCTACCATATATTGTTTTGGTGTTGGTACCCTCTTTATTCCCAAATCTTGAGGTTTTAGGTTTAAAACTGTAAAATGTATAGTAAAGCTAGACCAAGTGCAGACCCATTGGGTTTGTTCCTCCAAAGTGTGGTTGCAGGGGAGGCAGGGGAGGGCGGCATGCGGTGTCACACACATTAATTACCCCCCTGCACACACGCTAACTACCACCCTTATTAATATTATTAATTTGCTCCTTTTACCCAATAACCGCCCAATCCACTGACGCATAGCCCCCAACTCGTAGGCGCGTCTAGAGAGGGGGTGGGGGGGGGGGGGTAGAGAGTGAGGGTAGAGAGAGAATGGGGAGAGACAGAGAGAAAGGGCAGGGACAGAGAGAGAGGAGGGTGGAGGGGAGGAGGAGAGGGAGGGTTAGTGAGGGGGAGAGGGTAGGGGAGGAGGGGTGAAAGAGATAGGAGGGCAGAGAGAGGGAAGGAGAGAGAGGTAGAGGGGGGTAGAGGGAGGGGAAGAGAGAGGGAGAGGTGGGGGAAGGGATGGGGAGGGGATGGGGTGGAGGGAAGGGGGCAGGGGAGGGGAGGAGGAAGGGGGTTTAGGGGAAGGGGGTGGGGGAGGGCAGGGGGGTGGGGAGAGGAAAGGAGGGGAGAGAGAGAGGCAGGAAGAGAGAGAGTGGGGGAGAGAGAGAGAGAGAGAGAGAGGTCGTGTTTTCTTCTCAGCTCTGTAGTTGAGAAGGATTGGAGCAGCCTTTCCAGGATTTTGCCGTTGGAGAGGGCACAGACCCAGGGGGGCTTCATAGTTCAACTTATTGTTGGGCTGTTGAAGCTTTTCTCTGGTCTGGGGAGCCTCCATCTGTGTGAAGATTCCTGAGTTTCTCCACATTGTCGAGGGTGCGGTTGGCGTTGGCGGATTGCCAAGAGTGCCTGTGATCTCCGTGGGCTGAAGTTGTGCGGTGTCTTTGTCGTTTTTGGCTCCGCTTCTCTGCCCTAAAGTCATTTTGCTCAGTGCGGCTGCCTGGCTTAATGTGAAGAAGGTACTTTTGCGTCCAGCGCGACTGGGATCGAGTTTCCCGTAAGCTGCTCTTGGCTGTGGACGAACCTGGGGACTTTCCTGCTTCAGCTGGAGGTTTCTGTTTTCTGCTGCCTGTCTTTGACTGTGACTGTCTCTGGGACTTAACTTGGAGCTGTGCTGCTGAGGGGCTTGGAGCTGGTTTGTGCCTCTGTGAGGATGGCGATGGAAGGGGCGCGGCCGAAGGTCCGGACCTACGCAGCGACGGCATCAGTGGCGGGTGCGAGGCCATCTGAGCTTGAGCCTCATGTTGACTTGGATGGGGACAGTTTTGGTATTTCTGTTCAAACTGGGCCTTTGTTGTCGAGGGGGGTAATTACGAAGGCCATGAATGAACTTCTTGGGAGGGGGGCTATTGTCTCTTCTGAGCTCGAAAGGGGAAAGGTGGAGATGATACTTAAGACCCGGGAGTGTGTGGCCCGAGCGCTGGAGGAGGGGATCTCAGTGGGGGGGGTCCACGTACAGGTGGATCCGTGGGTATCCAGGGTGAGACCGGTTCTCCTGCGGAGCTGCCCCACTTATTTTTCGGATGCAGTGCTTATTCCACACCTGTCCAAGTTCGGGGAGGTGCGGTCTAAATGTTTTCGTCTCTTGCATCCCGGGGGGGACCCGGAGGAAAAAGGGGTCTTCAGTTTCAAGAGGAGGGTGTTCATGAAGGTGGGTGAGGGGGATGGTGCCGAGGGGAGTTTTGAGGTGGTGCATAAGGGTGTACCCAGAACCGTGCGTTGGAGTTGGGGCAAGGCACGGTGTCATGCGTGCGGCGAATTTGGACATCTCCGTAGGGAGTGTCTTTTTCGCGGGGGCACTGCTAGAGGTTCTAGTGCAGTGGCCCAGGAAAGCGCTGCTGGCCCATCTGGGGTGGCTGGTCAAACCTCAGCGGCGCGGGGTGGTACTGCTGACCCGGCTGAGGTTGCCAGTTCTGCCTTGGTGACCCGGGGCGGCAGTGCTAAGCCTTCTGGGTCCAGAGGTTCCGCTTTGGGGACCCTGGGCAGTGAGAGCCCAAGCCCCCCACGTCCCCCACGTCTTGCGCCTGTGGCGGTGGATGGAGGTGGGGCGCAGGAGGAGGGGAGTGTTGAGGGGGGGTTTTGGGAGAAGCAGGGGAAGCATAATAAGAAGAAGGAGAGGGATAGGGCTGCCCGAGCGAAGAAAGTGCAATCGGGTGAGTTTGGCTCCAGTGTGGTGCAGACTGCACCTGCTGGGGCCCAGGGGGGAGTTGTGGTGGCTCGGAAGGGGGGAAAGAAGTCTAAACGTGTGGGTGGCAAAGTGGTTGGGGGTAATGTGGAGGCGGATGACCCTTCCCTTATGGAGGTTACCGCACCTCCGCATGCGAGTGGGACTAAAAGGAGGCATTTGCCTGGTGAAGAGGAGGAAGGGCGTGGGTCCAGAGCGAAGGGGATGTCTTTCTCCGGGCTTTCCACCACTGAGGTGGCTGAAAGTGGTCTTGACCCGGTGTCTTCTGGGTCGGTGGTTGGGCCTTCTCTTCATGGATCTACAGCGGGTGTCACCGGACTGGGTGCTGAAGTTGATTCCGGTGGAGTTGTGTCCACTGGGCGGGAGTCTGTCCCTTCATCTCAGGGGCCCTCTGAGGGAGTTATCTCGGCGGATGCTGTGGTTAGCTCCCTTGGGTGTGTACCCTCTGGGTCGGATGAGGTCCCCTCGTTTCAGAGGCCTACTGAGGGTGCTAGCACGGTAGGTGACGTGGTTGGCTCCTCTGGTAGTGTGCCCTCTGTGACGGGGGATGTGCAGAGTCAGGCTGAGGGGGGAGTTTCGGGGGTGTTGTCGTTCAAGTCTGTGCTCCATATCAGTGCCAGTGGAGGTGCTGGGGGGCGGGATGCCTCACCGGATGAGTTGTCTGGGGTGAGGTTAATGGCAGGTGGTGATTCTCTGGGTGATGCCTGTGGAGAGGGCACTCTGGATGATGTGGAGGTCAGGGCTGTTATGGGACGTGATCCTCTTTCAGACTCCGAGGGTGCCAGTGTTCCACAGGCCCTGGGGATGCCTCTTGTTGTTGCTTCCCCAGGCCCAGAGGAGGAGGGTGATGGTAGCGTGCAGGAGCCCAGCCATTCAGAGGGCTGCGAGTCTCAGGTAGGGGTGTTGGGACCCTCCCCCAGCATTGATCCGGGTGGTCGTGTCATGGCTGTGGAGGAGGATAGCGATGCGGCCAGTGGGGGGGGCTCAGAGAGTGTTGTGTCAGACAGTTCTGGTCTTTCTGAGGTTGTTGATTCAGGTGCGAGCGGGTTGGCTGAGAGCCCAGACTCCAAGGCCGTGTCTGAGGCGAAGCTTATTGTTGAGGTGCGAGAGTTCTTAAAAATAAGTCGTGCTCCCAAAACATTATGGTGGGCCGTTACAAGGAGATGGGAGGATTGGCTAGATGTGCGGGAGAGTCTCGAGGCTATCCTTAGTAACAAGGATAGTGGTCTTTCTGCCTCGGATTTGGGGCAGTTTTGGGGTTTGTTGAAGGTCCTCAGAAAAGGACCTCCTGTGACTACAGGGAGTGTGAGGGTCACAATCTAATGTGTCTACACATTCACAGTAGCTACATTAAATTTAAATGGGAGTAGAGCGAGTTTTCGAAGATTTCAGCTCTTATCAGCCCTAAGGGAGGGGAGATTTGCAGTTTGTTATCTGCAAGAGACACATACCGTTGCTAGTGATGAACCTACCTGGCAACTGGAGTGGGAAGGGAGGGTTTATATGAGCCATCTCAGCTCAAATTCGAGTGGGGTGGCTTTTCTGTTGGTCCCAAATTTTCTGCCAAGCATTTTAAAAGTGCAGGAAGTGGTGCCAGGACGTTTGCTCCATCTGGCCGTGAGCCTGGATGGCATGCCGTTGCATTTCATTAACGTGTATGCCCCTAGCTCCGGCACGATGCAGGCCGGCCTGCTTCGGGAGGTGAATGCTCTGTTGGGCACTATTGATAGGGGAGAGTGTGTCTTCCTTGGTGGGGACTTTAATTGCACACTTGAGGTGCGGGACCGTTCTGGTACTCAGTGTGCGCCTGCTGTAGCGAAGAAGCTGAGAGGCTTGATTGACTCCTTTGAGTTGGTTGATGTTTGGAGGGACCTTCACCCTGATTCCACTGCTTTTTCGCGGAGGTCTGAGGGCGGTGGTTCCCGCATTGATCGGTTTTATATTTCCCGAGCGTTTGTTTCCCGTGTCTCAGCGGCCTCAATGCGGCTGGTGCCGTGCTCGGACCATTGTCTGGTGCGTGTGGATTTCAATCCAGCGTGCGCTCGGGCTGGGTCCGCGTACTGGCACTTTAACAACAGGCTGCTGGAGGACCGGTGTTTCCGGGAGTCATTCACTCGGTTTTGGGTGAAGTGGAGAGAGAGGCAGAGGTGCTTCTCTTCCCTTAGGCAGTGGTGGGATGTGGGTAAAGCTCACATCCGTCTCTTTTGTAAGGAATATACATGGGGGTCGACTGGGAGGCGGGACTCAGCGGTCGAGAAGCTGGAGAGGGAGATACAGGACGCTGAGTCTCGCCTGGGTCAGTTTGGTGAAGACTCCAGCGAATGGGGAGAGTTTCAGAGGAAGAAGGAGGTTTTGAGGAGTCTGCTGCTTGAGCGATCTCGAGGCGCTTATGTGAGGTCTCGGGTCCAGATGCTGCACGAGCTGGACCGAGCGTCGCCTTTCTTTTTCTCTTTGGAGAAGGGGCGGGGAGCTCGAAAACAGCTCGTGGAGTTGCTTGCAGATGACGGCTCCTCTGTCACTGATCCAGAGAGGATTAATGCCTTGGTTAGGTCCTTTTATGGGACCCTGTTCTCTGTGGAAGGATTCAGTGTGGAGGCTCAGCAAGATCTGTGGGAGGGTCTACCGACCGTAGATAGGGGGGAGGCTGATCTTCTTGATGGCCCCTTATCTTTGGAGGAGTTGACTCGCGCCTTGCATCAGCTCAGGAGGGGTAAGTCCCCCGGGCTGGATGGGTTGACGGTGGAGTTTGTTAGAGCATTCTGGGACGTCCTAGGGGGTGACTATATGTTGGTTTTGGGGGAGAGCCTGGCGACTGGAGTGATGCCTCTCTCGTGGCGTAGGACGGTTGTTGTCTTGCTGCCTAAGAAGGGCGAACTCCGTTTGTTGAAGAACTGGCGTCCAGTCTCTCTCCTTTGCACAGAATATAAAATTTTTGCACGGGCAATGGCAAATCGCCTGGGCTCCGTGCTGCATCAAGTGATTCATCCTGATCAATCTTATACAGTCCCTGGCCGGTCCATCCAGGATAACATCCACCTGGTTAGGGACCTGATTCATTTAGTCCAGGGTACTGGTGAGTCAGCTGCTTTTCTGTCTCTTGATCAGGAGAAGGCTTTTGATAGGGTAGAGCATGAATACCTATTTGGGACGTTGCAAGCGTTTGGGTTTGGACCACACTTCGTGGCCCGGGTCCGGCTTTTGTACGCTGCTGCGGAGTGTCTTGTAAAGGTTAATGGCGCGGTGCTATCTCCTTTTCATTTTGGGAGGGGGGTCCGCCAGGGGTGCCCTATGTCGGGCCAGTTGTATTCGGTCTGTGTGGAGCCGTTCCTGTGTCTTCTTCGGAGGAGGTTGACAGGCCTGGCCCTACCTGGCCCGCGGGTTGAGGTGATTCTATCGGCGTATGCCGATGACGTACTTCTTATGTTCACTGATCCTGGTGACCTGCGGAGGATGCGTGACTGCCAGGAGATATTCTCGGCTGCATCTTCTGCTAGGATTAACTGGAGTAAGTGCTCTGGACTTTTGGTGGGTCAGTGGCGGGTAGACTCCCTGCCGGAGGAGATGGCATTGTATGCGTGGAGTACCACGCACCTCCTCTATCTGGGGGTGTACCTGAGTCCCACTGAGGATGTTTGGCCGGCAAACTGGCAAGAGTTGGAGACGAAGGTGGTTGCTCGGCTGGGGCGCTGGTCAGGCCTGCTTGGAGTTCTCTCCTTTCGGGGGAGGGTGCTGGTCATAAACCAGCTGGTGGCCTCTATGTTATGGTACCGGCTGGCTACTCTTGTCCCGCCCTCTATATTTGTAACTGCTATACAGAAGAAGCTGGTGGATTTCTTTTGGGGAAATAGGAAGCATTGGATTTCCGCGGCGGTCCTGAGTCTTCCGTTAGAGGAGGGCGGCCAGTCCTTGGTGTGCGTGCGCACCCAGGTGGCGGCTCTCCGTCTCAGGACTCTGCGGAGATACATGTATGTAGAGAACCCTCCCAGATGGCACGCTCTGGCCACGTATTTTTTTCGTCAGGGTCGTTGCCTAAGGGGGGTCTCGCGGCTCCCGGTGGCGGGTGTCAGTCGACCCGCTCTAAGGGGCTTGCCTGTTTTCTATAGGGATGTGTTAAGAGTGAGGAATTTGGTGGTGTTCAGCCAGAGTGTTGTTCCACGAGGAGAGGGGGATGTTGTGGCTGCGGGTGTGGCTGGTCCTCATCCTGTCATGGTGGTTGTCGAGGAGAGGCGCGAGCCTAGAGTGGTTCAGATAGAGCTTACCCCTGCTCCGTCAGATCTGCTCATCGGGCCTAGGCTTCGGGATATTTCTCGGCCTCCGGCTCCGCATAATCTGAGCTGCCTTTCTGAGATGACCAGCATGCCATTTTGTGATGCAAGGAGACGCGCACTGTACAGGATGCTCCTGCACATTCTGAACCACCGTGCCTTCGTCTCCCGTCCTGACTCACCATGGAGGACGGTGTTACCATCCGAAGGCGGCGGGGGGCCCCAGTGGGGGTCCTTCTATAAGGGAGTTGTACCCCTTTATATTGGGGACCTGGGGTGGAGAGTGCTGCATGGAGCGGTGGTTTGTAATAAACTTTTGAGTCGGTTCACGGGCTCGTCTGCCGCATGTATTTTCTGCGGAGAGGAGGAGACCGTATTCCATGTGTATGTGGAGTGTGTGAGGTTACTGCCCCTGTACCAATATCTGAAGGGGTTGTTCCTCAAGTTCTGGCTGCATTTTAGCCCCACAATCCTGGTGTTTGGACACAAGGCGGGGAGTGGGGAGAGCCGAGTGTGGGGGGGGGACTTACCTGTCGGTTTGCTCCTTGGCCTGGCCAAGATGGCCATTCGTGGGTCCAGGCAGCGGGCGGTCGACGGTCTGGCGAGAGTCGGCTGCCTGCCCCTCTTTCGGGCCTACGTCCGTGCACGTGTGTCCCTGGAGAGGGAACACGCGGTGTTCACGGGGACTCTGGAGGCCTTCCGTCAGCGCTGGTCGCCGCGTGGGGTTGAGGCGATTATAAATGAATGTACTGCTGTACTACAATGATCTGTTCATTATAGTGTGATTTTTGATTGTGTTTTGATGTGTTGTATTTTATGTTTTGTGTTGAATAAAGTTTTTGAATTGAAAAAAAAAAAAAAAAAAAAAAAAAAAGGGGGGTAGAGGGAGGGGAAGAGAGAGGGAGAGGTGGGGGAAGGGATGGGGAGGGGATGGGGTGGAGGGAAGGGGGCAGGGGAGGGGAGGAGGAAGGGGGTTTAGGGGAAGGGGGTGGGGGAGGGCAGGGGGGTGGGGAGAGGAAAGGAGGGGAGAGAGAGAGGCAGGAAGAGAGAGAGTGGGGGAGAGAGAGAGAGAGAGAGAGAGGGGAGAGAGAGATAGGGAGAGAGAGATGGGGAGAAAGAGAGAGGGGGATAGACAGAGAGAGCAAAATGCAACCGTGCGTCACGCATTCAGAATGTTCTGGAAATGAAGCGTGCGCATCTCATGCGCGAAAGCTGTCGGCAGCTGTATGGAATTCAGGGGAGCAGCCTGCCGTCACACACACACTAACCACCCTCCCCAACCATTCCCCCTCCCCCCGTCTCGCCACCCCCTCCTCCTCCCCCCTCTCTCCCCCCCCCCCTCTCTCCCCCCTATCATCTCCTCCCCTCTCCACTCCTCCTGTCCCCCCTCCCCCTCTCCTCCACACACACACACACACACACACACAGTGGGTCCGATCTAAGCTGTCAATTAATACAGCATTTTTTTTTTAAACTGTCTTTGAAATTAAAAGTTAATGTTAGGAATTAGTGATGTTAAGTGACAAATAATTAAATTAAATTCAATGAAAACCAATAGAATTTACAACCTGGCCGCTGGGGGGTGGGACCAGCAAAAAAGCTGGGGGGGCGGGGCTGGGCTGGGCCACCAGGCAGGCTGGGGGGGGTGGGGGGGCAGGGCCGGGCATGGCCAGTTGGGTCAGGTGCAAAGGCATTGTGAAAGGGAGGGAGGGAGGGGGAGAGATCTCCCACCCCTGTCCCATTGTGATTAGATATCTGTGAGATGGCGCTGTGACTCATGCAGAAGTTTGATTTTAGTGGAACCACTTGAAGGTTCCAATCTCCCTCACCTATCCCATTGTGATGGCATATGTAAATGAGATCCATTGTGATTAGACATCTGTGAGATGGCACTGTGAGTCATGTAGCAGTTTGATTTTATTGGGAACATGTGAAGGTTCCAATCTCCCTACCTGTCCCATTGTGATGTCATATATGTAACTGAAATCCATTGTGATTGGACATCTGTGAGGTGGCACTTTGGCTCATGCAGCAGTTTGATTTTAAATTTTTTTGATGTTTTGTGAACAATTTTATTCAAAATCTGGGGATATAATTGACGAAATCTAGAGAGGAGTGGATTTCTGAACTCATAAATTAAATCCCTACCGAAATTGTAAAAATCTCCGTGCTTTTGCATCTGGTTTTCGAGGAAATATGTTTCACATGCAAAATCACACACACACATACACACACACACAAACACAACACACACACACACACACACACACACACACACTTCTAAAAGTATATAGATATAACATCAAATGTGAAGAAACTTGATACGAACGGCCACGGGAAATAGCTGAACAAGATTCTGCAAAAGAAATTCAGACAGACAGACAGACAAACAAAGAAGATGGGACTTAATAATATATAGATGAAGGTTAAAAAATACAAACTATCTGTATTCATATATATATATATATTAATAAAGGTTAGCTACCACACTGAAATAGTAAGATTAAACGAGAACTTACCAGTTTGAAGGTTGATCTTTATTTTATGAGGTGTTGCGATGAGGGAATTCGTGAAGAACCCGCCAGCACGCATGCGCGACATTCTTCAAAGCAGCGGTGTGGAATCACAGAACCAACAAACAAAGAAATGAACTTGTTATAGTAAGATTGAAGAGACTCTAATTACCAGTTGACTTTATGATCGAGGGTTGGGAGCGGAGGGCACGAAATCCCTCATCGTAACTCCTCATAAAATAAAGATCAACCTTCAAACTGGTAAGTTCTCGTTTAATCTTACTATTTCATTTCGGAGTCACGTGAGTGAGTTTGTGAAGACTTCAAAGCTCTGTGATTCCATGCCCTGCACAACGTCCATGCTGTCACACACCACTAATAAGGATGGATAGGAGTAATCAACTTTCCAGACTGCTTGTACTGAAAAAATAATAATATTTATTAATAACAACAAAGAAATAAACCCTCACTGGGGGGAATCTGTATGCTCTTGACCCGCATTCAGCACGGCCTCTGCGAACAATACAGGAGCGGTAACAGGTTTATTATAAAACCGTTGAAAGGTGGCTTCTTTCGCCCATCCCGCTGTGGCAAGAATATGGTCCATGGGCACCTCCATGACCCTTGCCGCCGATGTCGATGCAGCCCTGGTGGAATGAGATTTAAAGACATTAGTGTCAATTCCTGCTTCATTCAAGACGATCCTGAGCCATCTGGAGATCGTCTGTACCATCACTCGATGGTGAGGTTTTTTGTGGCTGATAAGTAGGTATTTCTCCATTCCCCTTAATTTCCGCGTCACTTTAATATAGTGGCGGATATGGGTGGCTAAACATAGCCTTGCATCAGCGGGGTATGCTGGAAACTTCATCTGCAGCCCTGTGTATCCAGGTCTATGCTGCTTAAGTAATTAATCTATAAAGAAGATTACTTTGTCTGGGGTAGAGATCATTCTGTCAATCTTGACTTTGTGAAGTGTCTGTACCCTTTGCGCTGAAGTCAGTGCCAGTAACATCACCAGCTTCAGGGTGAGTTTGTCCAATTCAAGCCCTTCCATGGGCGACCACGTCCTGAGCAGGGTTAATACTTTCCCAATATCCCAGGTGATGTCGTAACGAGGTCTTGGCGGATTGGAATTAAATATTCCCTGCATAAGTTTGGATACCAGCTTGTTGGATCCTACCTCAATATTGAGGTAGAATGATAGCGCACTCCTGGCGCTGTTGATGGCACTGTAGCTGAGGTGTTCGTCATGATGCAACCCCGCCAGGAATTCCAGCACATCGGTGATGGTAACGGAGTCATATGCAATGTTGGAGCGGCCGCAGTAGGTTTCCCATTTCCTGATATGTGCAAGATATTGCCGCCTGGTGGACTCCCTGCATGATGCTCCAATAGCATCCATTGTTCTTGATGATAGACCATACCGCAGTAATGGCCTGTTCAGAACCTGCAAGCCAATAACTTTAAGTGACTATGGCAGGGATGTGGTTCCCCTGAAACAGGGTTCGACACCAGTTGTGGGCAACCCTCTAAGAGGACCCATGGTTGACTGATCATATCAAGGACCACCGGATACCATGGCTGCGTAGGCCAGTCGGGTATGATAAGAATGCCTTTGGCAGCATCTGACTGTATTTTCCGCAATACCCGACTGATGAGGCAAAATGGAGGAAATGCATAGAAAAACCATTTCCTCCAATCTAGCGAGAACGCGTCCATCGCCATTGCCCCAGGATCTGGCTCCCATGATGCATATGTTGGTACCTGATGGTTCAACCGTGACGCAAAAAGGTCAATATCCGGTTTACCAAATTTGGCTGTAACATTTGCGAATATTTGGGGATTTAACATCCACTCGATGTTGTCATTAAATTTGCGTGACCTGGTGTCCGCCACTGTATTGAGCTTACATGGTAAATAGGTAGCTGAAATCCAAATATTCCGTTGAATGCACCAGAGCCAAACAGTATCTGCCAATTCATCACATGAAATTGACCTGGTACCGCCCATATGATTTAGATATGCCACCGCAGTGGTATTATCTATTTGGAGACGGACATGAGTGTCAGTAAAGTTTGAACAATAAGCTCTAAGTCCGTGAAATGCTCCTAGCATCTCCAAATAATTTATCCCTTGTGATAACAACAGGGTAGATTCAAGGGTGTCCCATCTGCCTCCACAGTGTAGTTGTCCGTGGCTCCCCAGCCATGGGAGCTTGCGTCTGTTTGTAAGTATACCATCGGATTGGGCACAATGATGGGCTTAAATGAGTCATGGATATTATCAATCCACCATTGTAACTCAATTTTTGCCTTGAGAGGCAGCTGCATAGGTCTATCGAAATGTCCAGCATTCAATTTTAACGCTGAAATCTTGGCCCTTTGCAAATTTTGATAATGCAAAGGTCCGTATTGGGCAGCTGGAAAAACTGCTACGATTTTCCCAATCACCTTAGCAGTTTGTCTAATTGATGGTATACTGGGGCAGACCAGATTCTTACATGCTTGAATGACATCCCCAACTTTGTTAGCTGGTATGGTGGCCATCATGCGATTGGAATCCACCGTGAATCCCAGATAATCCATGACCTGTGAAGGACAGAACTTTGATTTATCTGGATGGATAATGAATCCCACTTTTTGAAAAATTTCCACAGTGGCTGAAACTGCCAGTTTCGCTGATTCCAGAGTGTTCCCAATAATTAGGATATCATCCAGATAAGCCATGACCATGTGATTTTGTCTCCTCAGTGTAGCCAACACTGGTTTGAGTAATTTAGTAAATAATCTGGGGGCTGTGGTAAGGCCATTTGGCAAAGTTTTGTATTGCCAAAGCTGATCCATCCAGGTAAACTTCAAGAACTTCCTGTGATGTTTCTGAATGGATACTGAATAGTATGCATCTTTTAAATCAATGCATGCCATGAAGCAGCCCTCAGAAATCAAAGATTTGGCTGTTTCGAACGTGTCCATTTTGAAATGGGTATATTTTACAAAAGTATTCAAATGGGTCAGATCAAAAATAACCCAACATCCTCCATCCTTCTTGGTTTTTGTGAATATGTTAGGTACAAATTCAATTGGTTCGTGTATAGTTCTTTCTATCACGCCTTTTTCTTGTAGCCTCAAGATTTCAGCATAGCCTACTGCCGTTTCCTTGCTGGACAGTGTAAATTTGCGATTTGGCATATGCTGGGGTGGAGGAATCTGACCATTGATGAATTCAATCTCATGGCCTTGAATATTTTGTAAGATAAACTCATCAGAAGTGATGGTTTCCCATGCCTCCTTAAAGAACCGTAGTCTACCACCAACATGTGAAGTTAGACATGCAAGTGCATGAAATCCAGACCGCCTTACCTTCATGGTTATCGGCGGTCCCTGACATGTTTGGTGGGACGTGGAGGTGCTGGGTTGTGCTGATAATGCGGAGTCCGCATTTTTCATGCTGGCCGCTGCGGGCCTAGCCCTAAAAAAGGCCTGGGCTGTTGAGGCTGCTGATATTGCGGTGGCGCTGGAGCATAGGTCCTTGCTGGCCTAATGGCAGGACCTCGTGGCCTGAAGAATGGTATTTTCCTGGCCGGCTGTCTGGTCAAGGTATGTGACCTCATAAGACCTACCGTCTTTGCATGGTTATCCAACTCCTTGACCTGCTTCGGGAGGTCCTCCCCGAACAACTGTCTGGGTGGTGGTGTAGGGGGTGCTCTGCATAGCCCCGTGAATTTGGGGTTCAATGTGGGCTTGATAATGCTTTTCCTGAACGCATTAATTTCATACTGTGTGTTACACAGCAGTGCCAGAGTATCCTCTTGCTCGGTGTTCAGATCCACACCGTCCACCGACCTCGCAAAAGCGGTAATCCCAGCAGTGAGCAATTTCAGGATCCTTTGTAACTTCATTTCCTGAGCTCTGATGCCTGGGCTAATATTGCCCCAAAGCGGCATGTTTACGATGGGCACGTTAAGGGAGTTGCAATTACCTGGTGCCTTGTGCCTGTTCATGGCCTCCGCAAGGACCTGCTCTTGAAGTTGATGGTTCGTGAGGAAGTCAACGGTTGCAGCCAGTTTGGAGTTGAGGGGTTGTCCTGACGATTCAGGTAGTGCAAACTTGGCTGCCTTGTCCAGGAGCTCCTCCTGAGGGACCTCAGGTTCTGTTGGTGTGTGGACCAAGATCTCCTCATCTTCTGGCTGTCTCATGCTTTCCGTTGATGACGGGGATATATCCATGAGTCCCCTGAAACCAAATGTTTCCCGCCTTTGACTTTGCTGCGTGGTGACCCGACATCCGCGCGGGCTTGCCGACTGTCCTTAATCTGGACCCAGACGGCGTACGGTCCCGTCCTGCCGCCAATGGGGGACACGGTGACCGTGGCGAGACTCCAGCTGTGCGACTCTTCCTGGTCCTGCTGGGTGGTGAGTCTACACTGGCCCTCTCAGGTCTGCCAGTGGACTTGGGTCTTGCCAATCCACCAGTCCGCAATCTAGCGGCCTCTGGTGAAACCTCCGCCCGCGAAGGGCTAGGTAGATGGGCTCTATCCCTGGCTCTTCCACGAGGGCTCAGGGAGAAGGGCCGTGCAGCAGTATGTGAACCCTGTTTGCCCGGGTCAGCCAACGATCCCGTTGGTGACAATGAGATGGAGTCAGGGTCTACCTGCTCCGGCGCTGTACCGATGTCCTGCTCTGTGGGACCCTCGCTAGAGCTTAGCTGTGTCGGTGGGTCGGGTCCTGTGAAAACAGGGCTCCCTGACTTACGCGCCTTTTTTCCGGCCCGACCAGCGGGTGCTGCCGTTGAAGAGGGCTCCGGGATAGGTGGCCGGCGACTCCTTACGGACATCCTGTGGCCCTTACTCCTTCTATCCATGTTCCTGCTGGAGAGAAAAATACTCTATACAACCAACTCAAGGTTGCCTGTACTTACCTGAGTGGCCCTTATGAAGGGCTGGTGGTGAGCCGTGCTCCACCTCCAGCCGTCGGCTGCAATGCGTTGCGACGATATGTCGCACATGCGTGCTGGCGGGTTCTTCACGAAGTCACTCATGTGACTCCGAAATGAAATGCCATGCTAGATGCATCAACTATAGGTGTTATAAATATGAGGGGCCAGGTGTGCAGGGTGACTGCCTCTGACTCAATATTGTGCTGCAAATGCCCTGATTCAGAAACAAGTCCAGGTGGAGAAAAAAGTTTTATGCTCCCACATCTAACATCAAGGATCGGTGCTGGGACCACAGCTATTTACAATATACATCAATGATTTGGATGAAGGGATTCAAAGTAACATTAGCAAATTTGCAGATGTCACAAAGCTGGGTGGCAGTGTGAACTGTGAGGAGGATGTTATGAGAATGCAGGGTGACTTGGACAGGTTGAGGGAGTGGGCAGATGCATGGCAGATTAAGTTTAATGCAGATAAATATGAGGTTATCCATTTTGGTAGCAAAAACAAGAAGTCAGATTACTATCTAAATGGTGTCAAGTTGGGAAAAGGGGAAATACAATGGGATCTGGAGGTCCTTGTCCATCAGTCAATGAAAGTAAGCATGCAGGTACAGGAGGCAGTGAAGAAAGCAAATGGCATGTTGGCCTTATATCAAGAGGAGTTGAGTACAGGAGCAAAGAGGTCATTCTGCAGTTGTATAGCGCCCTAATGAGACTACAACTGGAATATTGTGTGCAGTTTTGGTCCCCTTATTTGAGGAAGGACATTTTTGCTATTGAGGGACTGCAGCGAAGGTTTACAAGGTTAATTTCAGGGACGGCGAGACTGCCATATGCTGAGAGAATGGAGCAGCTGGGCTTGAATACTCTGGAGTTTAGGATGAGAGGGGATCTGATTGAAACATATAAGATTATGAAGGGTTTGGACATGCTAGAGGCAAGAAACATGTTCCCAATGTGGGGGCAGTCCAGAAACAGGGGCCACAGTTTAAGAATAGGGGGTAAACCATTTAGAACGGAGGCAAGGAAACACTTTTTCTCTCAGAGAGTTGTGAATCTGTGGAATTCTCTGCCTCCGAGGGCTGTGGAGGCCGATTCTCTGGATACTTTCAAGAGATCTATATAGGGCTCTTAAAGATAGCAGAATCAGGAGATATGGGGAGAAGGCAGGAACGGGGTACTGATTGGGGATGATCAGCCTTCATCACATTGACTGGCAGTGCTGGCTCTAAGGGTCGAATGGCCTATTCCTGCACCTATTGTCTGTTGTCTCTAACCTCTCACATGTTCCATACTTCTGTGCTTTGGTGTATAAGCATGATGTGCACATAACAGCAAGCTGATAGCTCTCCACAGAGCAGCTCACTTATAATCAGTGCGATATGGCCAGATAGCGAAAAGATGAAGTATGAAGGGAAGCTGCCAAGGAATATAAAGAAGGACAGTAAAAGCTTCTTTAGATATGTTAAGGGAAAAAGAGTAGCAAAGTCAAATTTTAGTCCCTTGACGGCAGACACGAGTGAAATTATTATGAGCTACAAGGAAATGGCAGAAGAGTTGAATAGGTACTTCGGATCTGTCTTCACTGAGGAAGACACAAACAATCTCCCAGATGTACTGGAGGACAGAAGATCTAAGGGGGTAGAGAAACTGAAAGAAATTTTCATTAGGCGAGAAATGATATTGGGTAGACTAATGGGACTGAAGGATGATAAATCCCCTGGGCCTGATGGTCTGCATCCCAGGGTCCCCAGGGAGGTGGCTCTAGAAATAGTGGATGCATTGATGATAATTTTCCAATGTTCAATAGATTCAGGATCAGTTCTTGTGGATTGGAGGGTAACTAATGTTATCCCACTTTTCAAGAAAGGAGTGAGAGAGAAAACGGGGAATTACAGACCAGTTAGCCTGACTTTGGTGGTGGGAAAGATGCTGGAGTCAATTATTAAAGAGGTAATAATGGGGCATTTGGATAGCAGTAAAAGGATTAGTCCAAGTCAACATGGATTTATGAAATGGAAATCATGCTTAACTAATCATCTGGAATTTTTTGAGGATGTGAAATGGATGAAGGGGTGCCAGAGGACGTACTGCATCCGGACTTTCAGAGGGCCTTTGATAAGGTACTGGAAGGGAGACTGGTGACTAAAATTAGAGCACATGGTATTGGGGGTAGGGTGTTGACATGGATAGAAAATTGGTTGGCAGACCAGAAGCAAAGAGTAGGAATGAACGGGTCCTTTTCAGAATGGCAGGCAGTGGCGAGTGGAGTGCCGCAAGGCTCGGTGTTGGGGCCGCAACTGTTTACCATATATATTAATGATTTGGAAGAGGGAATTAGGAGCAACACTAGTAAGTTTGTGGATGACACAAAGCTGGGTGGCAGTGTGAACTGTGAAGAGGATGTTAGGAGGTTGCAGGGTGAGCTGGACAGGTTGAGTGAGTGGGTAGATGCGTGACAGATGCAATATAATATAGATAATTGTGAGGTTATCCTCTTTGGCAGCTAAAACAAAGGGGCAGATTATTATCTCAATGGGGTTAGGTTAGGTAAGGGGGAGATGCAGCGAGACCTGGGCGTCCTTGTACACTGGTCACTGAAGGTTGGCTTACAGGTACAGCAGGCAGTGAAGAAAGCTAATGGAATGTTGGCCTTCATAACAAGAAGATTTCAGTATAGGAGTAAAGAGGTTCTTCTGCAGTTGTATAGGGCTCTGGTGAGGCCACATCTGGAGTATTGTGTACAGTTTTGGTCTCCTAATTTGAGGAAGGACATCCTTGTGATTGAGGCAGTGCAGCATAGGTTCACGAGATTGATCCCTGGATTGGCGGGACTGTCATATGAGGAAAGATTGAAAGAGTAGGCGTATTCACTGAAGTTTAGAAGGATGAGGGGGATCTTATAGAAACATATAAAATTATAAAAGGACTGGACAAGCTGGATGCAGGAAAAATGTTCCCAATGTTGGGTGAGTCCAGAACCAGGGGGCACAGTCTTTGAGTAAAGGGGAGGTCATTTAAGACTGAGGTGAGAAAAAACGTTTTCACCCAGAGAATTGTGAATTTATGGAATTCCCTGCCACAGAGGGCAGTGGAGGCCAAGTCACTGGATGGATTTTAGAGAGAGTTAGATAGAGCTCTTGCGGCTAGTGGAGTCAAGGGATATGGGGAGAAGGCAGGCACGGGTTATTGATAGGGGACGATCAGCCATGATCACAATGAATGGCGGTGCTGGCTCAATGGACCAAATGGCCTCACCCTGCACCTATTTTCTATGTTTCTATGTTTCTATATTTCTATATTTCAGATCAATGACCATTTATCAGTTTTCCAGCACTGCAGCATTTTGCTTTGGGATCACAGGATGTCACATGGGTGGAATTGTTCTTATTCCCATACATTTATTGATGCAATTTTTAAGTTGTATTTTCATGTTTGTTTCACACTCTATAACTTCAAGAGAAAGGCACTGGGGGTTCTGGTAAAATAGGCTGTTATAATTGTTTTGATACAGCTTCTTCGGTTTGAGTGCTGAATCTATGGCTTCTGAATAAAATAAATAACTGAGATTGAAAAGTTCAAAAGAATTAGTTCAATGTCATAGTGTATTTCAGCACAATTGAAACAATGGTTCTCATTCTTCACATTGTTTCAAGACAATTCTAAGGGATGCAGATTTTTTCTTACTTGCTAACGTGAAACTAGATTTTCAGAGGTAAATATTTGCAAACTGTAGACCACTGTTACATAATTTCGAATTAATTAATTAAAATTATAGGAATGAGAGGGGATCTTATTGAAACATATAAAATTATTAAGGGTTTGGACATGCTAGTGGCAGGAAACATGTTCCTGATGTTGGGCAGTCCAGAACCAGCGGCCACAGTTTAAGAATGAGGGGTAAGCCATTTCGAACTGAAACGAGGAAACAATTTTTCTCACAGAGAGTTATGAGTCTGTGGAATTCTCTGCCTCAGAGGGCGGTGGAGGCCGGTCCTCTGGATACTTTCAAGAGAAATCTAGATAGGGCTCTTAAAGATAGTGGTCAGGGGATATGGGGAGAAGGCAGGAACGGGGTACTGATTGGTGCTGGCTCGAATGCCGAATGGCACCTATTGTCTATTGTCTATTGTCTGTTGAATAATTTGTATGTTTTTTTCAGTTTTTACATTTTCATGCCAAAAACCCAGCAAGAAAACTGTTTTGACAACATAATAATAATAGAAGCATTCATTTTTAAATGGAATAGATTAAATAGATTAGTTAAAACAAATGTAGGTCCCTTGCAGTCAGAAACAGGTGAGTTGATCATGGGGAACAAGGATATGGCGGACCAATTGAATAACTACTTTGGTTCCGTCTTCACTAAGGAAGACATAAATAATCTGCCAGAAATAGCAGGGGACCGTGGGTCAAAGGAGTAATTGAGTGAAATCCAGGTTAGTCGGGAAGTGGTGTTGGGTAAATTGAATGGATTAAAGGCCGATAAATCCCCAGGGCCAGATAGGCTGCATCCCAGAGTACTTAAGGAAGTAGCTCCGGAAATAGTGGATGCATTAGTGATAATCTTTCAAAACTCTTTAGATTCTGGAGTAGTTCCTGAGGATTGGCGGGTAGCAAACGTAACCCCTCTTTTTAAGAAGGGGGGGAGAGAGAAAACGGGGAATTACAGACCAGTTAGTCTAACATCGGTAGTGGGGAAACTGCTAGAGTCAGTTATTAAAGATGGGATAGCAGCTCATTTGGAAAGTGGTGAAATCATTGGACAAAGTCAGCATGGATTTACGAAAGGTAAATCATGTCTGACGAATCTTGTGGAATTTTTCGAGGATGTAACTAGTAGCGCGGATGGGGGAGAACCAGTGGATGTGGTGCATCTGGACTTCCAGAAGGCTTTCGACAAGGTCCCACATAAGAGATTAGTATATAAACTTAAAGCATATGGCATTGGGGGTTCAGTATTGATGTGGATAGAGAACTGGCTGGAAAACAGGAAGCAAAGAGTAGGAGTAAACGGGTCATTTTCACAATGGCAGGCAGTGACTAGTGGGGTACCGCAAGGCTCAGTGCTGGGACCCCAGCTATTTACAATATACATAAATGATCTGGATGAGGGAATTGAAGGCAATATCTCCAAGTTTGCGGATGACACTAAGCTGGGAGGCAGTGTTAGCTGTGAGGAGGATGCTAGGAGACTGCAAGGTGACTTGGATAGGTTGGGTGAGTGGGCAAATGTTTGGCAGATGCAGTTGAATGTGGATAAATGTGAGGTTATCCACTTTGGTGGCAAAAATAGGAAAACAGACTATTATCTAAATGGAGGCCGATTAGGAAAAGGGGAGATGCAGCGCGACCTGGGTGTCATGGTACACCAGTCATTGAAAGTAGGCATGCAGGTACAGCAGGCAGTGAAGAAAGTGAATGGTATGTTAGCTTTCATAGCAAAAGGATTTGAGTATAGGAGCAGGGAGGTTCTACTTCAGTTGTATAGGGTCTTGGTGAGGCCACACCTGGAGTATTGCATACAGTTCTGGTCTCCAGATCTGAGGAAGGACATTATTGCCATAGAGGGAGTGCAGCGAAGGTTCACCAGACTGATTCCTGGGATGTCAGGACTGTCTTATGAACAAAGACTGCATAGACTAGGTTTGTACTCTCTAGAATTTAGGAGATTGAGAGGGGATCTTATAGAAACTTACAAGATTCTTAAGGGGTTGGACAGGCTGGATGCAGGAAGATTGTTCCCGATGTTGGGGAGGTCCAGGACAAGGGGTCACAGCTTAAGGATAAGGGGGAAATCCTTTAGGACCGAGATGAGAAGAAATTTTTTCACACAGAGAGTGGTGGGTCTCTGGAACTCTCTGCCACAGAGGGTAGTTGAGGCCAGTTCATTGGCTATATTTAAGAGGGAGTTAGATGTGGCCCTTGTGGCTAAAGGGATCAGGGGGTATGGAGAGAAGGCAGGTACAGGATACTGAGTTGGATGATCAGCCATGATCATATTGAATGGTGGTGCAGGCTCAAAGGGCCGAATGGCCTACTCCTGCACCTAATTTCTATGTTTCTATGTTTCTATGGAAGCTTGAGAATAGTTAAAATTGAAATAATATGCACAGCATTTTGATGAGTTGAGAGTTACTGAAGCTTTCTGAAACAGACAGCTCTAACAGCCACAATTAGAATTGTGTTTTAACTGGTTGAATGAAGTGAAAGAGTGAAAGACAAAATTAATTTTAATGTAAGCTTCTGGTTAGCACAACTAATTAGATTACATTTGTGTTGCTGAAAGTGTGTATGAATGATACTTGAGGGATTGAAATTTGCTATTAGTAAAATGTAAACAAACAATTTTATGTTCTAACAATGATGTGATTTTAAGTACAATATTCAGTGCAAAGCAAAACTTCCAAGTAACTTACAAAAGATTTCCTACAAACAGTTAATATTGAATGGAAAATCATTGCAATCAACATACAGAGTAATTAAAGAACATCAAAAAAAGAGTGCACATAAATGCATCTGTTTTGGTTAAGTCGTGTAGAGCACATGAAGCTCCCCTTTGCATTAATATTGTATCATAAGTAGATGGATATAATTTCTAAAAGAAGGAACTGCAGATGCTGGAGAATCGAGGGTTACACAAAAAGCTGGAGAAACTCAGCGGGAGCAGCAGCATCTAAGGAGCGAAGGAGATAGGCGACGTTTCGGGTCGAGACCCTTCTTCAGACTGGTCAGGGATCAGGGAAGCGAGAGATATAAACAGTGATGTGGAGAGGGTTACACAAAAAGCTGGAGAAACTCAGCGGGTGCAGCAGCATCTAAGGAGCGAAGGAGATAGGCGACGTTTCGGGTCGAGACCCTTCTTCAGTCTGAAGAAGGGTCTCGACCCGAAACGTCGCCTATCTCCTTCGCTCCTTAGATGCTGCTGCACCCGCTGAGTTTCTCCAGCTTTTTGTGTAACCCTCGATTCTCCAGCATCTGCAGTTCCTTCTTTAACAACAGTGATGTGGAGAGATAAGGAACAATGAGTGAAAGATATGCAAAAAAGTATTCGTGATAAAGGAAGCAGGCCATTGTAAGCTGTTTGTGGTGTGAAAATGAGAAGCTAGTGCGACTGGGGGGGGGGGGGGGGAGATGGAGAAGGAATGTCAGGGCCAGAGGGCTGAGGGAGAGGTGGGGGGGAGGCAGTCTGGGTTAACAGAATTGAGAAAATTCAATGTTTAAGCCCAGAGGATGCAGACTCCCCAAGCGGAATATGAGGTGCTGTTCCTCCAACTTGCGGTGTTGATCACTCTGGCCGTGGAGGAGGCCCAGGACCGAGAGGTCGGATACGCAGTGGGAGGGGGAGTTGAAGTGCTGAGCCACTGGGAGGTCGGGTTGGTTATTGCGGACCGAGCGGAGGTGTTCGGCGAAACGATCGCCCAGCCTCCGCTTGGTCTCACCGATGTAGATCAGCTGGCATCTGGAGCAACGGATGCAGTAGATGAGGTTGGAGGAGGTGCAGGTGAACCTCTGTCGGACTTGGAATGACTGCTTGGGTCCCTGAAAGGAGTGGATGGGGGAGGTGAAGGGACAAGTGTAGCATCTCTTGCGGTTGCAAGGGAAAGTGCCCGGGGAAGGAGTGGAGTGGGAGGGAAGGGAAGAATTGACGAGGGAGTTGCGGAGGGAGCGGTCTTTGCGGAAGGCAGACAGGGGGGGAGATGGGAAGATGTGGCGAGTGGAGGGGTCACGTTGGAGGTGGCGAAACTGGCGGAGGACTATCTGTTGTATGCGCTGGCTGGTGGGGTGAAAGGTGAGGACCAGGGGGACTCGGCCCTTGTTGTGAATGGGGGAATGGGGAGAGAGGGCAGTGTTGCGGGGTATGGAGGAGACCCTGGTGCGAGCCTCATCTATAGTGGGGGAGGGGAAACCCCGTTCTCTGAAGAACGAGGACATTTGCGATGACCTGGTGTGGAACACGTCATCCTGGGAGCAGATGCGGCGTAGACGGAGGAATTGGGAATAGGGGATGGAGTCCTTACAGGAAGCAGGGTGGGAGGAAGAGTAGTCCAGGTAGCTGTGGGAGTCAGTTGGTTTGTAGTGGATGTCAGTCAGGAGTGTATCACCTGTAATAGAGATGGTGAGGTCAAGGAATGGTAGGGAAATGTCGGAAATGGTCCAAGTATATTTGAGTGCCGGATGGAAGTTGGTGGTGAAATGGATGAAGTCAGTCAGTTCTGCGTGGGTGCAGGAGGTGACACCAAAGCAGTCGTCAATGTAACGGAGGTAAAGGTCGGGGGTGGGGCCCTGGTACGCCGAGAACAAAGATTGTTCGACGTGCCCGACAAAGAGGCAGGCATAGCTAGGGCCCATGCGTGTGCCCATAGCTACGCCTTGTGTTTGGAGGAAATGGGAGGAGTCAAAAGAGAAGTTGTTGAGAGTAAGGACCAACTCCGCTAGGCGGAGGAGGGTGTCAGTGGATGGGTATGGGGTGCTCCTCTGGTCGAGGAAGTACCGGAGGGCTTTGAGACCATCCTGGTGGGTGATGCAGGCGTATAGTGACTGGACGTCCATGGTGAAGATGAGAGGATGGGGGCCTGGACAACGGAATGCGCGGAGCCGACGGAGAGTGTCTGAGGTGTCTTGAACATAGGTGGGGAGGGATTTAACAAAGGGGGATAGGATGGAGTCAAGGTATGTGGAAATGTGTTCGGTGGGGCATGAACAGGCAGAGACAATGGGTCTGCCGGGGCAGTCGGGTTTGTGGATTTTGGGGAGAAGGTAAAATCGGGCTGTCCGGGGCTGGGGAACGATGAGGTTGGAGGCTCGGGGGGGTAGGGAGCCGGAGTTGATGAAGCCGGTTATGGTGCTCGAGATGGTGGCCTGGTGCTCGTCAGTGGGGTCATGGTCCAGGGGTAAGTAGGAGGAGGTGTCCGAGAGTTGGAGCTTGGCCTCTGCTTTGTAGAGATCGACGCGCCAGACTACCACAGCACCTCCCTTGTCGGCGGGTTTGATAACCCAGTCTGGGTTGTTGCGGAGTGAGTCGATGGCAATACGTTCGGAGGGGGAGAGATTGGAGTGAGACAGGGGAGTGGAGAAGTCGAGGCGGTTGATGTCCCGACGGCAGTTCTGAATAAAGAGTTCTAAAGCTGGAGGGCCACGAGGGGGGGTCCACGAGGAGGGGGTACGTGGGAGACAGGAAAAGGGATCATCAGTGGGGGGCGAGGACTTGTTCCCGTGGAAGAACGCTGTGAGGCGGAGGCGACGGTAGAAGAGCTCCAAGTCGTGGTGGGCGCGAAACTCATTGAGGTGGGGACGGAGGGGGAGAAAGGTAAGACCTCTGCTGAGGACCGACCTTTCGGTGTTGGAGAGGGGGAGGTCCGGGGGAATGGTGAACACGCGGCAGGGATGGGGGTTGTGGCTGGAGGAAGGCAGGTGAGTGGACTGAGGACGGAGCGTTGTGTGGTGGGGCGGTGGAGGGTGGTCAGGGGGTGGGGGGGTATGGGGGCTGTGGTGTGGGTGGGAAAGAGCGGGGGTTACATGGTAGGAGGGGGAAGGGGAAGGCCCAGTTGAATAGCCACTGAGGTCACCGGGGCTGGGGAGACGGGCACTAGGACCCAGTTCCGTTAACAGAGTGGTGGGAGGAGTGAGCAACGTGGAGGCTTCAGGCCCGCTGCACAGTCCAGTCTGTAGGTGAGGCGACGGCTGCGGGCTGCTGGAGGGCGGTGGAATGTCGTGGGTTGGTGGGCCCGAAGGTAGGAGTCCGCGGGCAGTGGAGTCGGTGTCAGCGGGTGATGCGTGGGTGGTCCCGGTGGGCGAGTGGTCGGTGAGGCGGCGGCAAGGTTCAGCCCGCCCGGTGAGGCGGCGAGAAGAGTGGGGTGCGGTGCGGCGGCCATGTTCGGGGGGCCCCGGTCCGGCGGCGATGCAAGGTGAGGCGGGTGCGGCTTGGGTCTTCGGCGGGCCCAGTACAACGGTGATGCTGGGTGGGCCCGGTGCGGCGATGAGGGTAGCTGGTCCCGGCGGACGGCGAGGTTCGGCGGTCGCGTTGTGCTGGTGATGGGCGGTGGAATCGGGGAGGGGGAGATTAACGGAGTTACCGGGCAGGCAGCGAGGCTGCGCATCATCGGTAGGCAGGTGGAGGTCGGCGGCAGCATCGGCGTGGAGGTCGGTGAAGGCGGCGTCCTGGTGAGTCCTGGAGGTGCTCCTGGTGGCCAAGATGGCGTCGGGGGACTCAGGCCGGAGGCTCGGGCCAGAGTTGGGGCCCGGGGCCTGCGGGCGGTCGAGTCGGGGATTGTCGTTAGCTGGAACGGCCTGGAGGCGGGCTAATTTCAGGTCCTTGGTGGAGGTAAGATGGGACAGGAATTGCTGATTGAAGCGGTGGATCTTCCGGAGGATGTAGTGTAGTTGGGGTCCGTTGCAGGTCTGGGTGAGTGAGGCCCGAAGATTCGGGAGAGCCAATGCGAGGTCCTGCTGGTGCCGGCGCATTGCAACCAGGGTGGATCTTAATGCCCGGTTGGAGAATTGCACAGTGTGGCGGCGGATGGCCAGTCGGTACCGATAGTCTGGCTGGGGTCCGAACTGGGAGGCAGGGAATTCGACCTGGAATCCACGAGGTATGAGGTGGAGGCGCAGGCAGGCCCCGAGGAAGCAGATGTGGCTGTGGTATCGAGTCTGGGTGAGGATGTGGTCGTAGAGTTGGAGGGAAGGGGGTATCACAGAGGGGGAGCAGTTAGAGAGGAGGTTGTGAAACTGTCTTCGTAGGGAGGAGGAGAACTTCTTCAAAGTAGGCATACCTTGAGGAGATATCGCAGTGGAGTAGACAAATTGTTAAAGAAGGAACTGCAGATGCTGGAGAATCGAGGGTTACACAAAAAGCTGGAGAAACTCAGCGGGTGCAGCAGCATCTAAGGAGCGAAGGAGATAGGCGACGTTTCGGGTCGAGACCCTTCTTCAGACTGGTCAGGGATCAGGGAAGCGAGAGATATAAACAGTGATGTGGAGAGGGTTACACAAAAAGCTGGAGAAACTCAGCGGGTGCAGCAGCATCTAAGGAGCGAAGGAGATAGGCGACGTTTCGGGTCGAGACACTACTTCAGTCTGAAGAAGGGTCTCGACCCGAAACGTCGCCTATCTCCTTCGCTCCTTAGATGCTGCTGCACCCGCTGAGTTTCTCCAGCTTTTTGTGTAACCCTCGATTCTCCAGCATCTGCAGTTCCTTCTTTAACAACAGTGATGTGGAGAGATAAGGAACAATGAGTGAAAGATATGCAAAAAAGTATTCGTGATAAAGGAAGCAGGCCATTGTAAGCTGTTTGTGGTGTGAAAATGAGAAGCTAGTGCGACTGGGGGGGGGGGGGGGGGGGGAGATGGAGAAGGAATGTCAGGGCCAGAGGGCTGAGGGAGAGGTGGGGGGGAGGCAGTCTGGGTTAACAGAATTGAGAAAATTCAATGTTTAAGCCCAGAGGATGCAGACTCCCCAAGCGGAATATGAGGTGCTGTTCCTCCAACTTGCGGTGTTGATCACTCTGGCCGTGGAGGAGGCCCAGGACCGAGAGGTCGGATACGCAGTGGGAGTGGGAGTTGAAGTGCTGAGCCACTGGGAGGTCGGGTTGGTTATTGCGGACCGAGCGGAGGTGTTCGGCGAAACGATCGCCCAGCCTCCGCTTGGTCTCACCGATGTAGATCAGCTGGCATCTGGAGCAACGGATGCAGTAGATGAGGTTGGAGGAGGTGCAGGTGAACCTCTGTCGGACTTGGAATGACTGCTTGGGTCCCTGAAAGGAGTGGATGGGGGAGGTGAAGGGACAAGTGTAGCATCTCTTGCGGTTGCAAGGGAAAGTGCCCGGGGAAGGAGTGGAGCGGGAGGGAAGGGAAGAATTGACGAGGGAGTTGCGGAGGGAGCGCTCTTTGCAGAAGGCAGACAGGGGGGGAGATGGGAAGATGTGGCGAGTGGAGGGGTCACGTTGGAGGTGGCGAAACTGGCGGAGGACTATCTGTTGTATGCGCTGGCTGGTGGGGTGAAAGGTGAGGACCAGGGGGACTCGGCCCTTGTTGTGAATGGGGGAATGGGGAGAGAGGGCAGTGTTGCGGGGTATGGAGGAGACCCTGGTGCGAGCCTCATCTATAGTGGGGGAGGGGAAACCCCGTTCTCTGAAGAACGAGGACATTTGCGATGACCTGGTGTGGAACACGTCATCCTGGGAGCAGATGCGGCGTAGACGGAGGAATTGGGAATAGGGGATGGAGTCCTTACAGGAAGCAGGGTGGGAGGAAGAGTAGTCCAGGTAGCTGTGGGAGTCAGTTGGTTTGTAGTGGATGTCAGTCAGGAGTGTATCACCTGCAATAGAGATGGTGAGGTCAAGGAATGGTAGGGAAATGTCGGAAATGGTCCAAGTATATTTGAGTGCCGGATGGAAGTTGGTGGTGAAATGGATGAAGTCAGTCAGTTCTGCGTGGGTGCAGGAGGTGACACCAAAGCAGTCGTCAATGTAACGGAGGTAAAGGTCGGGGGTGGGGCCCTGGTACGCCGAGAACAAAGATTGTTCGACGTGCCCGACAAAGAGGCAGGCATAGCTAGGGCCCATGCGTGTGCCCATAGCTACGCCTTGTGTTTGGAGGAAATGGGAGGAGTCAAAAGAGAAGTTGTTGAGGGTAAGGACCAACTCCGCTAGGCGGAGGAGGGTGTCAGTGGATGGGTATGGGGTGCTCCTCTGGTCGAGGAAGTACCGGAGGGCTTTGAGACCATCCTGGTGGGTGATGCAGGTGTATAGTGACTGGACGTCCATGGTGAAGATGAGAGGATGGGGGCCTGGACAACGGAATGCGCGGAGCCGACGGAGAGTGTCTGAGGTGTCTTGAACATAGGTGGGGAGGGATTTAACAAAGGGGGATAGGATGGAGTCAAGGTATGTGGAAATGTGTTCGGTGGGGCATGAACAGGCAGAGACAATGGGTCTGCCGGGGCAGTCGGGTTTGTGGATTTTGGGGAGAAGGTAAAATCGGGCTGTGCGGGGCTGGGGAACGATGAGGTTGGAGGCTCGGGGGGGTAGGGAGCCGGAGTTGATGAAGCCGGTTATGGTGCTCGAGATGGTGGCCTGGTGCTCGTCAGTGGGGTCATGGTCCAGGGGTAAGTAGGAGGAGGTGTCCGAGAGTTGGCGCGTGGCCTCTGCTTTGTAGAGATCGACGCGCCAGACTACCACAGCACCTCCCTTGTCGGCGGGTTTGATAACCCAGTCTGGGTTGTTGCGGAGTGAGTCGATGGCAGTACGTTCGGAGGGGGAGAGATTGGAGTGAGACAGGGGAGTGGAGAAGTCGAGGCGGTTGATGTCCCGACGGCAGTTCTGAATAAAGAGTTCTAAAGCTGGAGTGCCACGAGGGGGGGTCCACGAGGAGGGGGTACGTGGGAGACAGGAAAAGGGATCATCAGTGGGGGGCGAGGACTTGTTCCCGTGGAAAAACGCTGTGAGGCGGAGGCGACGGTAGAAGAGCTCCAAGTCGTGGTGGGCGCGAAACTCATTGAGGTGGGGACGGAGGGGGACAAAGGTAAGACCTCTGCTGAGGACCGACCTTTCGGGGGGTCCCGGGGGGATGGTGAACACGCGGCAGGGATGGGGGTTGTGGCTGGAAGAAGGCAGGTGAGTGGACTGAGGACGGAGCGTTGTGTGGTGGGGGGGTGGAGGGTGGTCAGGGGGTGGGGGGGTATGGGGGCTGTGGTGTGGGTGGGAAAGAGCGGGGTTACGTGGTAGGAGGGGGATGGGGAAGACCCAGTGGAATAGCCACTGAGGTCACCGGGGCTGGGGAGAAGGGCACTAGGACCCAGTTCCGTTAACAACAGAGTGGTGGGAGGAGTGAGCAACGTGGAGGCTTCAGGCCCGCTGCACAGTCCAGTCTGTAGGTGAGGCGACGGCTGCGGGCTGCTGGAGGGCGGTGGAATGTCGTGCGTCGGCGGGCCCGAAGGTAGGAGTCTACGGGCAGTGGAGTCTGTGTCGGCGGGCGATGCGTGGGTGGTCCCGGTGGGCGAGTGGTCGGTGTGGCGGCAAGGTTCAGCCCGCCCGGTGAGGCGGCGAGAAGAGTGGGGTGCGGTGCGGCGGCCATGTTCGGGGGGCCCCGGTCCGGCGGCGATGCAAGGTGAGGCGGGTGCGGCTTGGGTCTTCGGCGGGCCCAGTACAACGGCGATGCTGGATGGGCCCGGTGCGGCGATGAGGGTAGGTGGTCCCGGCGGACGGCGAGGTTCGGCGGTCGCGTTGTGCTGGTGATGGGCGGTGGAATCGGGGAGGGTGAGATAAACAGAGTTACCGGGCAGGCAGCGGGGCTGGGCATCACCGGTAGGCAGGTGGAGGTCGGCGGCAGCATCGGCGTGGAGTTCGGTGAAGGCGGCGTCCTGGTGAGTCCTGGAGGTGCTCCTGGTGGCCAAGATGGCGTCGGGGGACTCAGGCCGGAGGCTCGGGCCAGAGTTGGGGCCCGGGGCCTGCGGGCGGTCGAGTCGGGGATTGTCGTTAGCTGGAAAGGCCTGGAGGCGGGCTAATTTCAGGTCCTTGGTGGAGGTAAGATGGGACAGGAATTGCTGATTGAAGCGGTGGATCTTCCGGAGGATGTAGTGTATTTGGGGTCCGTTGCAGGTCTGGGTGAGTGAGGCCCGAAGATTCGGGAGAGCCAATGCGAGGTCCTGCTGGTGCCGGCGCATTGCAACCAGGGTGGATCTTAATGCCCGGTATCTTAATGCCTTATATGCCCAGGATATAATTTCTAGTGCCTGATAGATCCGTTTTCAAATAATTTGCATGGCTTAATTGATACAAGAAGCAAAACAGTGGTTCCCAGGAGTAAGGATTTATGATATTTGAATGTCCAAACTTAGTGGAAAGTGTATATTTGTAAATATTCGTCATAACCCATATGATGTTTGTCATGTTAGATGATTAGGCAAATAACCACTAATGTTAAATACAAGACTCACCTATGATGGACTTCCTTGGAGACAAGACCTTTTTCTGTGGAAGTCACATTTAAAATGAGGGATAATTGACAATGTTAATAGTCACCATTATCATATTAGTAATTTTCAGTTTTGCTGCAAGTTAAATAATATTTTATTATTAGATGGAACATGATATATGAATGAGTAGGAAAGAACATCAGATGCTGGTTTATATTGAAGGTAGATACAAAATACTGGAATAACTCAGCGGGACAGGCAACATCTTTGGCGAGAGGGAATGGGCATTTAGGGTCTACCTTGGATATATGAATGGGTATTTGTTTGGGTTGTTCAACGCCAACTCATATGCCTTTGGTATAGGGGAAGAATCTGGAGCACCAGGATGAAATCCATATGGTCACATGAAGAGTATGCAAATGCTGCATGGACAGCATTGTAGCTCAAGAATAAATTCAGATATTGTTGCTTCAATAGCAAATTCTTCTTCAGAAAAATAGGAAAAAAAAGGAAACACAAGAAAGTCAGATCTATTTGACAATAGACAATAGACTATGGACAATGGACAATAGGTGCAGGAATAGGCCATTCGGTCTTTTGAGCCAACACTGCCATTCAATGTGATCATGGCAGATCATCCCCAATCAGTACCCTGTTCCTGCCTTCTCCCCATATCCCCTGACTACGCTATCTTTAAGAGGCCTATCTAGATCTTTCTTGAACGTATCTAGAGAACCGACCTCCACCGCCCTCTGAGGCAGAGAATTCCACAGACTCACAACTCTCGGTGTGAAAAAGTGTTTCCTCATCTCCATTCTAAATGGCTTACCCCTTATTCTTAAACTGTGGCCCCTGTTTCTGGACTCCCCCAACATCGGGAACATGTTTCCTGCCTCTAGCATATCCAAACCTTTAATAATCTTTTATGTTTCAATAAGATTCCCTCTCATCCTTCTAAATTCCAGTGTATACAAGCCCAGCCGCTCCATTCCCTCAGCATATTACAGTCCCGCCATCCCGGGAATTAACCTTGTAAACCTACGCTGCACTCCCTCAATAGCAGGAATGCCCTTCCTCATATTAGGGGACCCAAACTGCACACAATACTCCAGATGTGGTCTCACTAGGGCCCTGTACAAATGCAGAAGGACCTATTTCCTCCTATATTCAACTCCTCTTGATATGAAGGCCAACATGCTATTCGCTTTCTTCACTTCCTGCTGTACCTGAATGCTTACTTTCATTGACTGATGAACAAGGATCCCCAGATCCCATTGTACTTTCACGTTTCCCAACTTGACACCATTTAGATAATAATCTGCCTTCCTGTTTTTGCTACCAAATTGGATAACCTCACATTTATCCACATTAAACTGGATTTGCCATGCATCTGCCCACTCACCCAACCTGTCCAAGTGACCCTGCATTCTCGTAGCATCCTCCTCTCAGTTTACACCACCGCTCAGCTTTGTGACATCTGCAAATTTGCTAATGTTACTTTGAATCCCTTGATCCAAATCATTGATGTATATTGTAAATAGCTGGGATCCCAGCACTGAGACTTGTGATACCCCACTAGTCACTGCCTGTCACTCTGAAAGGGACCAGGTAATTCATGCTCTCTGTTTCCTGTCTGCCAACCAATTTTCTGTGCATGTCAGCATTCTACCCCCAATACCATATGCCCTAATTTTGTCCACTATTCTCCTATGTGGGACCTTTCTGAAAGTCAAGGTACACTACATCCACTGGCTCTCCCTTGACCATTTTCCTAGTTACATCCTCAAAAAATTCCAGAAGATTAATCAAGCATGATTTCCCCATCGTAAATCCAAACTGACTCAGACTGATCATGTTACTGCTCTCCAAATGTACAGCTATTTCATCTTTTATGATTGACTCCAGCATCTTCCCCACCATCGAAGTTAGGCGAACTGGTCTATAATTCCCCGTTTTCTCTCTCCTGCCTTTCTTAAAAAGTGGGATAAAATTAGCTACCCTCCAATCCACAGGATGATCCTGAATCTGTACAATATTGGAAAATGATCACCAATGCGTCCATGATTTCTAGAGCCACTTCCTTAAGTACCCAGGGATGCAGACCATCATGCCTGGGATGTAGACCATATGAATGTCCAAAGATTCCCAAACATGGGAAAAAATTGTGTAATAGAAAATGAGAGAACAAGATTTATATACACCTTTCCTTTACTGGTATTGTGAAAATGTTAAATCAACAAGAAGCCAACCAAATATTGGGATACAACAAAAAATAATTAACTACTGAAAGCCTGAAGAAGGGTCTTGACCCGAAATGTCACCCATTCCTTTTCTCCAGACGTGCTGCCTGTCCCGCTGAGTTACTCCAGCTTTTTGTGTCCATTTTCATGTTGAAATAACTTAATGGGTTAGCAGCATCTGTGAGGAAAAGAGATGATCAACATATTAGGTTAAGGGAAGATAGCTTGGATATATAACTGACAGGAGGTGGGGTGAGATAGGGGCTGTTAGGTGATAGATGGAATCTGATAAGGGAGGCTGAAAGATGAAACAAACAAGATGAAGCCCAGGTATGTCGGTAGGTGTGTGAGTCATGGGAGCTGCACTGAGGTGGAGCAGACTGCTCATTGGAAGTAACAAGAAGGTGGAGGGTGGTGGAGGGTGGTGGGGGGTAAGAGAGGGATGGAAAAGATGAACAGTGAAAGAGAATTTACAATGGGAGTAAGTCACCTGAAATTTGAAAATGATTGTTCATGCCGTTGGGCTGTCCAAATGGAAAATGTGTCAGGATACAGCAGCAGGTTTCCAGAAAACAAAAAGCTGAGTAGAAGTATTCAGTTATTTGTTGAATAAATTCAAGAAACACAAATGTGGTAGGATATGCAAAAATAAACTGAAGAAATATAATATAACATTATTGCAAAGATAATATCAAAATGTTCTCTTGACTGATTTAAAACAATAATTTAAAACAAGTCCCTTATTAGTCATTGGATTTATAAGGAGATATAGAATCACATTTAACACTTAATGAGGAGGCATGTGTAGTCAATGAAATCCACGTGGCTATAAAGATCACCAGCACAGGAAGAGAACAAGATTAAATTAAAATTAGTTTTGAAGAGTTATACAGCATGGAAAGATGTACTTTTACTCAACCTGTTGATGAAGGTGCCTACCTGAGCTAATCCATTTTGGTGCATTTGCTCTATATTTGTCTGAATCTTTCCTATCTATGTAGCTGTCTGAATGTATTTTAAAAATTGTAATTGTACCTGCCTTAACCACTTCCACTGGACATTTTTTTTTGCATTTGCCCAACTTGCAAAAAAACTTGTTCCTCAGCTGCCCTTTAAATCATTCCCTCTCATCCTAAACCTAACCTAAGATTTCCCTTCACTCAGCAAAAGACCATGACCAACCACCTTATTATACAGTATATATGTGCACAAAGGTATGCATTAGCCCCTTTCCCTCTAGAGATAGCAATCGCAGCCTATTCAGTTTCTCTTTCTAACTCAAGCCCTCCAGTCCCATCATCAACATTTTTGTCAATAATTTCTGCACACTCTTTAAAGTTTTCAGGCTCCTATATATTTTTCCCAATGGCAGGAGTGAAATGAGTGTGTGGCAATGAGGGTGGTGTGGGTCTCAGATGATATTGGCTGCCTTTTTGATGCAGCGACTCATAGAAATCCCTTCGATGGTGGGGAGGTCAGAACCCGTGATGGACTGGGCAGTGATCATCGCTTCAGGTTGCTGAGCCAGGCTGTGGTGCAACCAGTCAATTTGCTATTATATATATAATTTTATATATATAATATATATATAAAATTGTATTATGATATTGTTTCTCACAGCTGTTTCAATATCTCAGGTGGGTCGTTAATTCCTTGTTTTACATTCCATCAGTTTTGAGTCAAAATTGAATTTAGTTAGTGGTATTTTTAAAGCACTTTAATAAGCATCTTAGAATTTTAAAAAAACATTAATGCGTAGTTTCAGTGCATAATTTGCCAATTACGTTTTCAGGAAGTTATGTTTTGACATTGAAGTAGGTGCAAATCATAAACTGATACGTGCCATTTGGCTTGTTATGGAAGCTAACTGCTTCTAATTAAAAAGGAGCTACACTTGTGTCAGCACAGACACCCACTCAACATGTACATTGGTGACCACAATTGCAATGAGAAAAAAAATCTGCAGAGCTGGATGCAAATTATGCAAGAGTGTTTGAGCATTTAGTGCAGGTAATCTTCACGCCTTGCTGACATTAATTTTGTACATTGTAAGATAACTAAGATCTCGTTTATTCTGCACAATTATTGATTTTACCACATTTTATAGCTTAGACACATTTACATGGCCTCATTGGGCATGTATACATTTCTGTATGTCTGTGTGAGTTAGTGTGCGTGCATGTGTGTGTGGTGTGTGTGTGTGTGTGTGTGTGTGTGTGTGTGTGTGTGTGTGTGTGTGTGTGTGTGTGTGTGTGTGTGTGTACGTGTACCTGTAGTTTTTTCATGTACATAAGAAAGCAAGAACACAAGAAAGTAGTATAGTGGCAGATTATTATATCATTCAAGGGATTGCTCCCCCTAGCCACTTAGGAGAAAGCATGGGGTTAGGAGAATGTCATTTTAGGTATGTGAACTCTCCATGAGACTTTCAAAGCTTCTCAAAAGATAAATCTTCATAACACGGTCGTTTGATCAATAGTTTCTTCATTGTTGAAGAAAAACAGTAAGATATTCAAGATATTCACGACCACAAGATATTAATCCAATCTTCTTCTTTGACGTACACTTTAATCTTCATCAAACTTCAGCATGTTGATTAGAAACGTTAGAAAACTCCTCATGGTCGAAAGATATTCCTTCCAAGCATGCTGGCTTCAAATCTAACCAAAAAAGCTAACAGCTTCTGAGCACAAAAAAAACCCAGCAGCATACACACCTCCGATTCCATAATGAATCCCACCCACATAATTACTGACAGACCAAATTTAAAAGAAAATGCCATAATTATGACACGCAAAATTAAGCCAAATGGCCACTATATACCGGTCCCTTAATTGATCAGAGTACATAATGAGGCAATTACTAATAAACATCAAAAAAGTAGCCATTAAGGATTAACATATATCAAAAGCAAAACGTAGCATGCATTCTATATCCGCGTTCAGACTTCTTCACCAATTCTTCCATCTTCATCTTCGCCTTCTAGAAGCAAGCATAACATGGTTATTAGTCTAATTAAAACATTGTTTTTAGTTTAAAGTCATACCGTGCGCACCAAACCCATCACATCATGCATGATACCCAGTATATAGTCCAGAACACAAAAGTCCAAAGTTTTGATAGCATGAAACTTCTTCCTCCATATCTAATCAATTCATGGATGTGCTGTAACAATAATGTTGAAGTGTGAAAATCCTTCGAGAGAATAATAGGATTTTTAGCAATAATGTTCACTGTGATGTTTTGTTTAATTTCTGGATCATTAGCAGAGATTTCAAATCCCAGCTCAAGTTTTGGCCCTTCTCTGTCTGGCTTACAGAGAGACTCTAGTTCATTGATCCATCTCTTATTGCTTAAGAAGCAGTTCGCTGTCAGTTCTCCAGAAGCTTGGGGGAATCTGCAGGATTTTCTTTTGTGTTTATATATTTCCATTGTGAAACATTAGTAGCTCCCAATACAAAGGAGACTGTTTGCTACAAATGTCATGAAATGTCTGTTCTCATTGTTGAAGTATTTAAGCACCGTAGTACTATCAGTCCAGAAGATAAATTCTTCCAGTTGAAGCTGCAATTCCTTTTGCAGCATTAAGTCAACTTTAACAGCTAAGACTGCTGCAGTAAGTTCCATTCTGGGAATTGTCATTGGATTAAATCTGGCCTTTCCCATTAAGAATGCAACATGTACTTCTTTGTTATCATTTTCCAGTCTTAGATATGAAACAGTACCGTGACCACTTTCACTGGCATCTGAGAAATGATGCAGCTGTGTACCCATGATCTTACCAAAGCTTGTGTTGTGCTTCAATGTTCTTAAACAGACAAAAATGCAAATAAAATCAGTGATCAATCTTTATTTCATCAGGCAGGTATAGTAACACACTTTACACTATGCAGATTACAGACTATACAGAGTTCTCATCCCCACACAAAGGAGCAGTGATCTAAGTACACACACACACACATATATATATACTCCAATAATCAATGATTCAGCAATACCTTATCTGCAGAGCATAGTACAGCCTCTTGCTTCTTAAGATTGACAGCTTCTTAAGATCGACAGCTTCTTAAGATTGATATATTCTTCTGACAAAGGAAGGGTTAGCCACATATGGTTATATGAGGCTATATTTCTCCAGAACAAGCATTTTGTTTTGTTTTTGACACACATTATAATCTTATAGAGCAAGGATTAGTGCCAAGAATCTGAATCTCTCTAAATGTTTATATTATAGAGGAGACATTCATGAAGATGTGCGTGTTATCTCGCTTGTTATTGGAAAAATTCACATCAGCATCTTTGTTAGCCTTGTAAGAGCTTTCAGCTGGCTTTGCAATTAATTAAGAGAAAAGTAATAGCCTGTCTTTAATTTCAGCTGAATCCATTTTTGTAAAGAATAAATCTTTTTAACTTTCACACTTGTAGGCTTTATGCACTGGTCCACCTTCAATTCTTAGATCTTGTTGAGATCTGCTAACCATTCTGTCCATCGGTGAGAGGAAGTTTGTGTTATAGTCACATCCCATCCAAGTTTTTCCTTACAAAGATCCTGCAAAATCAACTTGGCTGGCAGTGTAAATGGTGCATGAAATCCCAGAGGATTGTAAACGGAACCAATCATGGATAGGATACCCCTTCTTGTACATGGTCGGTCTTGAATAGAGATTCTGAACTTGAACACATCTGTTTCAATGCACCAGTGCAGTTCCAATGCTCTTTCCAATGGCAAATTGCCTTTGTCCAAATCCAATTCTCTGGTCTCTTTGGCTCTATCATCTGGTGGAATGTTTTCCCATACAACATGATTGTTGATGATCCACTTGGAAACCGTTAATCCTCCCTTATTGCAGAGGGAAGTCATATGTTTTACCATTTGAATGGCTTCCTGCTCAGTAGACATGGATTTTAAGCAATCATCCACATGGAAATTATTCTTCAAAGTAGTTATTATTGTCCTCTGCTGTCTTTTTTAAAGCAATGTTTGCACAACTTGGTGGTGACACTGCTCCAAAGAGATGTACCTTCATCCGGTATTCAACAAGATCTTGTTGTGCATCCCCTTCAGGCCACCATAAGAATCACAGGTGTCAATGTGTTTTTCTGATACATTGACTTGATGAAACATCGCTCTGATATCAGCCATCAAAGCAATTGGTTCTTGTCTGAATTTAATGAGAACTCCAAGTGAGTTGGTAAGGTCTTGCAGTAGTTGACAATTAAGTGATGTTCCTTTGAAGACTGTAGCACAGTAAAAGACCACCGTCAAGGTCCCTTACTTTGAGTGATACACCCCTTGGTGCAGAATGTACCAATGCTCTCTGTCATTTTGATTCAGTTGGTTTGTTGGTACCATTTCAGCATAATCATAATCAATCATATCCTTTAAGAATTTCATATTGTTGCCAAACTTGCGTTTCAAATTCTGGGTCTGTTGCTCTGCCATGCGACGATTATTCGGCAGAGTAACACTTTCTTGTTTGAAAGGTAAGTCAAGACAATAGTGTCCATCTATCATCTTTACTGAGTAATTCATAATATCCAAGAAGTTTAACACCGCTCTGGACATTTCTTCCGATTCCTTACTGGTACTTTAATTGAAGTCATGATTGTATTGCTTCATCAACAGCTTTTCTAATTTACCAGTTGATATTTGATTAACAGCAGCAGGAGGGTAGTTCTTCCGGTTCCTGCTTTCATTGTTCCTTCTCAAGGAGCCATAGATAACCCATCCTAGTAGTTTTTTTCTGCAAACGGTCCATCATCTTTGCTCCTCACAATCTGTATAGGTTCCAATGCCTTCAAAGCATCCATTCCAATAAGTAGGTCAACACCAGAATTTATTTTAGAAAGTTTGACATTGTTCAAGTAAGGCCATTGTCTTAAGTTCTCATATCTGAGTATATTTTGATGCTCAACAGGCATGGTCTCATGTGTAAACACTTCAGATATAGGTATAAAATTATCTTCATCCAGAGTGGATATCTCCATACTTGTAATGCAATGACTAATGCACTCTTTATCTTCATTCATGGCACGCAATCAAATCTTAATCTCTTCTCCTGTGATGTCCAGCCTTCTCATCAGGTTTTCTGTACAAAATGTAGCTGAACATCCGTAATCCAAAAATGCATATGTTTGCAACACTGTATTCGTCTTACTATTCCATAGCTGTACTGGTAAGATAGAGAAGATACAGGCTTCTACCCCGGCCCAAATATGAGCAGTTACATGAGGTGAGGTGACGGCACTAGTAGCTGGCTTCTCCTTCTGTTCTATTTGCTCCACTGGCTTCTTTACAGTGTGAAGTGCTTCAGGATGATTTTGCTTGCACTTATCACAAGTTTTTGGACTCACACAGTCTTTCATCATGTGTCCTTTTTTCAACAACCAACACAGATTCCCTTGGCTTTTAAGAAATCCACCTTTTCTTTATATTCCTTCTTCTTGAATCTTCGACACCATCTTATGGAGTGACCAACTTAATCACATAGCAAACAAAGTCCTTTTTGCTTGATAGTAGATACATCTCCTTCCATTCCACCTGTTGTTTCCACAGGTATTATAGCGGTAGCGAAACTGCCTCCCATAGTTTAGTTTTGGTAAAGGTAGAATCTTTGACAGTTGCAATTGGTTTATGATCTTCAACACTCCCATGGTGTGGCTCTAACATTAACATACTTGCTTTTCCAAGAAATCCACCAGGTCTGGTAACACGGCTATTCATTTCTTCTTATCCATTATTCGGCCTGCATTATCTCTTTCCTTTTCTCTAAGTCTTGAGGGGATCTTTTTTATGATGGCTCTAGTATTACTGACAAGATTCATTTCCTCCATGTGGCCGAGATATCTCATCTAGCTGCAAAAACCGCTAAGAAATATTGCATAATTACTCAATGCATCCACATCTTTTGGCTTGATATCTTTCCAACCATGTATGTGTTAGCAATCCTCTATTCATTATCAAAATGCCCTTTAAGTAACCTTCTTGCCTCTTGATAGTCTTGGCTGTTAGGCTCATTTTGATAACTTTTTACAATTACCTTACTACTTCCACTCGTGTAATGCACCTGAAATCGTAAGTGTTCCTTTTCATCAGTAATTTTCATTTCTACTACTTCATCCAATGCCCTTATGAAAGTGGGGGTTACACAAAAGCTGGAGAAACTCAGCGGGTGCAGCAGCATCTAAGGAGTGAAGGAGATAGGTGATGTTTCGGGTTGAGACCCTTCTTCAGACGAAAGCTTCATACTGCAAAGCATCACCATTATATGTAGGAATTTCTTTTGGTGGTAGAGTGAAAGTGAGATTTTGATGAGCTACAAGCTTGTTGAATTCAGCTTGCCTATTCGCCAATGCAAATAATCCATCCTGATATCCTTGGCTTGGCACCAACGGATGGTAGACAGGCCTCTGTGGCTCATACTGGCTTGCTCGAGCCTGTGTATCAGGCCTCGGAAAAGTGTAGTCAGCTATTGCTTTGTCCAGAGCCTCTACAGGTGCCCCATAAGTTGTTTGCTTCAGTCTAGCACCCATTTGCTGAGATGAAGTTTTACCGGCCTGCCACTGTTCCAATGGGTGTTCAAAGCCATAAAATCTGGTAGTCCTCGGTTGTGGAATTGATCCAACTGCTGACTCACTTTGAGCAGTTATTCCTCTCAAACCAGAATTCATCACATCAGATGCTTTAGAACCACATCTTGAATCCTCACTTTCCATTATCCCCTTCTTCAATTTCACAGCGGCCAACTTTGTGGATAGTTTCACTGTTCTTATCGTCGCCTCATCTGTTCTTCATGTTGCCTCATCTCTTCTTTTATCTGTTCTTCTTCTCGCTCAATCTCATGTATCTTCTCCAAGGCATCCACTTCTATTGAGAGAGTGGTGAGAACGGCTTCAACTCCCAATCGATCAGAGGCCCTTGATGCCAAACTGGCTATAGAACCAGATTTATGTCTTGATCTTCATTCAGATACATTCGAGATACTATCTTGTGGTGTAATCTCCTCTTCCATTTCAGCATTGTTGCGTAGCTCATTCAACTGTCGAGTGCGTAAGTTATAGTATAATTTCAGACAACCACAGTTTAATCTCATCCATAAAATCATTGAATAACTTTACCCTTTCTTCCCACCGCTGGGTGCATGTTTTGCGTTCTTCCAGATGCGGCTGTGAACACAGCAGTGCATTTTGTTTCTCTCCAACCTCATGGCAGAGATTGCATAGTTGAACCAGATTAGATCGTACTTCCATCGCGTTCTTATCTGATTCCTTTAGTTTCTTCTGTTTTCAATTGATTTGGTATCCTGTTTCCATAACCTGTTTCTCTCCATCTGGGTGTCTTTCAGGTAGGCAGTTTGGGCCTAATCTGCATCTTCTAGATACTTTAGCCTGACTCTGCCACCTTGTGTTTCTTCTGACTCATCTGCTCCATCTTGCTCCATGGATTTAAACAGGTCTTGGCAGATTGCCAAATCTTTAAATTGGACGAACAAGGGCTTCTTCAATTTGCTTTTGTCTTATTGATAAACATTGAGCAGAATGTTCCAAAACATTAGATAAGAAACCATAACAAACTAGACTTTCAGACAGCAATAAAAATATATTATCAAAGTTATTGATCAACGGTTCCGAAAGAATGTCTTATCTCGACTTCAAATCAACTCAAGGACGGGCATCTGGATCTTACCGAAGCTGAATATCTGTAAAAACAAGCTCCTTGGCTATATCCCAAGCTTATCAGAACTAGCTTTTAAATCACTATTTAGAAGCCGTTCGAATTAAAGCGTTCCAGCTTCTGAATTCGGTATAGTATAATATTCGATCTACTCACAATTCCGTGTTAAAGTCTTCAATCTTCAGATACGTTGTGTGGCTGTCGATAAATCTCTAAGCCAATCTCTGTCTGAGATCTATTGTCTTCAGTTCCTCTTCTGGAACCGTTTTTTCTGTCCGAACCTCTCCAGAGATCCAGGCCATATCTTCTGTCCCTCTTCTTTGGGATGTGGCTTCCACATCCTGTCTGTGAGGTGTCTTTCAACTTGATATAGTGACAGATTATTATATTGTTCAAGAGATTGCTCCCTCTAGCCATTTAGGAGAAAGTATGTGGTTAGGAGAATGTCGTTTTTGCATGTGAGCTCTTCACGAGACTTTCAAAGCTTATCGAAAGATAAATCTTCATAACACAGTCTTTTGATCAATAGTTTCTTTATTGTTGAAGAAAAACAGTAAGATATTTATCCAACCTTCGTCTTTTACTCATACACTTTAATCTTCATCAAACTTCAGCATGTGGTTTTGGACCATTAGAAAACTCCTCATGGTCGAAAGATATCCCTTATAACCATGCTGGGTCCAAAACTAAACTAAAAAGCTAACAGCTTCTGAGCAAAATAAACCCAACAGCAAACACGCCCCCAACATCGTAATAAATCCCACCCACATAATTACAGACAGATCAAATTTAAAGGCAAATGCCATAATTATGACACACAAAATTAAGCCAGATGGCCAGTACATGTAGGAGCCACAGTTAGCCCACTAGACTGCACAACACTGCCCTCATTCTATATGATCAAGGCTGATTTATGCTGGTCTCATCTTATGTGCCAGTTTCCTCATTACCCTCAATTCCGTGATCTTTCAAATATTTATCTACCTCCACCTTTATGTATTTGTAATCTGACTTCCACCACGTCTTGTTGCAGAGGATCACAAAGATTCACTGCATCCCTGGTTTTCATTCATCTTGTTTTTAAAAGACCCTAATTCCCCCTTTCTCATGTATTTATCACCAGTGAAGTTTGTTTCCCACTAATGAAAGCATGATTTAAAAAAACATCTTCATCGTCGAGTGATACAGTGTGGAAACAGGCCCTTCAGCCCAATTTGCCCACACCGGCCAACAATGTTCCAGCTACACTAGTCCCACTTGTCTGCGGCTGGTCCATATCCCTCCAAACCTGACATCCATGTACCTTTGTAGGGTACGTCGAACAATCCTTGTTCGAGACATACCAGAGCCCCATCCCCAACCTATACCTCTGCTACATCGATGATTGCATTGGTGCTACCTCCTGCGCCCACATACAACTCACTGACTTCATCCGCTTCACCATTAACTTCCATCCAGCACTCAAATACACCTGGACCATTTCCGACACTTCCATACCATTTCTTGACCTCACTATCTCCATCGCAGGTGATAGACTTCTGACCGACATCCACTATAAACCCACTGACTACAATGACTATCTGGACTACACTTCTTCCCATCCTGCTTCCTGTAAGGACTCCATCCCCTACTCCCAATTCCTCTGCCTATGCCGCATCTGCTCCCAGGATGAGGTGTTCCACACCAGGGCATCGGAAATGTCCTAATTCTTCAGGGAACGGAGGTTCCCCTCCCCTACTATAGATGAGGCTCTCACCAGGGTCTCTTCAATACCCCGTAACACTGCTCTCTCTCCCCATCCCCCCACTCGTAACAAGGGCAGAGTCCCCCTAGTCCTCACCTTTCACCCCACTAGTTGTCACATACAACAAATAGTCCTCCGTCATTTTCGCCACCTCCAACGTGACCCCATCACTCGCACATCTTCCCATCTCCCCCCCTGTCTGCTTTTCATAAAGACCGCTCCCTCTGTATTTCTTTGTTCAATTCTTCCCTTCCCTCCCGCACCACACCCTCCCCGGGCACTTTCCCTTTCAACCACAAGAGATGCTACACTTGTCGCTTTACCTCCCCCCTCCACTCCATTCAAGGACCCAAGCAGTCGTTCCAGGTGCGACAGAGATTCACCTGCACCTCCTCTAACCCCATCTATTGCATCTGCTGCTCTAGATGTCAGCTGATCTACATCGGTGAGGCCAAGCGTAGGCTTGGCGATCATTTCGCCAAACACCTCCGCTCGGTCCACATTAACTAACCTGATCCCCCTGTGGCTCAGCACTTAAACCCCCCCTCCCATTCCAAATCCGACCTTTCTCTCTTGGACCTGCTCCATGGCCAGAGCGAGCACCACCGGAAATTGGAGAAGCAGCACCTCATATTCTGCTTGGGCAGTTTGCACCCTAGCGGCATGAACATTGACTTCTCCAATTTCCGGTAGCCCTTGCTATCTCCTCCCCTTCTCAACTCTCCCTCAGCCCTCTGGCTCGTCATCCTTTCTCTTTTCCTCTCACCCCCCACCCTACATCAGTCTGAAGAAGGGTTTTGGCCCGAAATGTTGCCTATTTCCTTTGCTCCATAGATGCAGCCTCACCCGCTGAGTTTCTCCAGCACTTTTGTCTACCTCCTGTTTCTTAAAAGATTGGATAGTCCCAGCCTCAACTACCTGTTCTGGCAGCTTGTTCAATACACCCATCACCCTTTGTGTGAAAAAGTTCCCCCTCACATTTCTATTAAATCTTTTCTCCTTCACCTTGAACCTATGTCCTCTGGTCCTCAATTCCCCTACTCTGGGCAATAGACTCTGTGCAACTAACTGTGCATTATTTGCCTGTCTTTAACAATAGTCCGATTGCATTTGGAAGGAATAAATGCTTTATTAGGTCCGATTGTGTTTGGAAGGAATAAATGCTTTATTAGGTCTGACTGGGTTTGGAAGGAATAAATGCTTTATTAGATCCGACTGTGTTTGGAAGAAATACATGCTTTATTAAGTCCGCTTAGTGGACAGGTCGCGCTAATTGCGTAATTTCCAGTGAGTGCAGAGGCCGCGCTGATTGCGTAATTTCTGCTAAGTGCAGAGATCACGCTGATTGTGGAAGCCCCACAGTGGAGAGGCCACACTCAGCCGTGTGAGTAGATTCAAGAAAGTTTACTGTCATATATATGGTGTGTGAGTCAGTGTGTGTGTGTGTGACAGTGGGAGTGTGTGTGAGTGTATGTGTGTGTGTGAGTCTGTGTGAGTCTGTGTGTGTGTGTGCGTGTGTGTAAGTATATGTATGTGTGTGTGAGTGTATGTGTGTGTGTGTGAATCTGTGTGTGTGTGTGTGTACGTCTGTGTGAGTGTATGTGTGTGTGTGTGTGTGTGAATCTGTGTGTGTGTGAGTCTGTGTGTGTGAGTGTATGTGTGTGTGTGTGAGTGTATGTGTGTGTGTGTGAGTCTATGTGAGTGTGTGTGTGTGTGAGTGTGAGTCTGTGTGAGTGTGAGTCTGTGTGAGTGTATGTGTGTGTGTGTGAGTGTATGTGTGCATGTGAGTGTACATGTGTGAGTGTGTGTGAGTGTGTGTGAGTGTATGTGTGTGTGTGTGTGAGTGTATATGTGAGTGTAGAAACATAGAAACATAGAAAATAGGTGCAGGAGTAGACCATTCAGCCCTTCGAGCCTGCACCGCCATTCAATATGATCATGGCTGATCATCCAACTCAGTATCCCGTACCTGCCTTCTCTTCATACCCCCTGATCCCTCTAGCCACAAGGGCCACATCTAACTCCCTCTTAAATATAGCCAATGAACTGGCCTCAACTCCCTTCTGCGGCAGAGAATTCCAGACACTCACCACTCTCTGTGTGAAAAATGTTTTTCTCATCTCGGTCCTAAAAGATTTCCCCCTTATCCTTAAACTGTGACCCCTTGTATGTGTGAGTGTATATGTGAAAGTGTATGTGTGTATGTGTGAGTGTGAGTGTATGGGTGTGTGTGTGAGTGTGTATGTGTGTGTGAGTGTATATGTGAGTCTGTTTGTGTGAGTGTGAGTGTATGTGTGTTAGAGAGTCTGTGTGAGTGTGTGAGTGAGTGAGTGTATGTGTGTGTGAGTGAGTGAGTGTGTGTGTGAGTGTGTGAGTGAGTGGGTGTGTGAGTGAGTGTGTGTGTATGTGTGAGTGTGAGTGTATGTGTGTGTGTGATTGGGTGTATGTGTGTGTGTGAGTGTGTGTGTGCGAGAGTGTGCGTGAGTGTGTGTGTATGTCTGTGAGTGTATGTGTGTGTGTGTGTGTGAGGTGGAGTGTGTGTGAGAGTGTGTGTGAGTGTGTGTGTATGTGTGTGAGTGTGTGGGTGTATATTGGAATTGGTGTTGGGGGACCAGCCCTCCCTTGTGAAGCTGGGACCCAAAGATTTAGAGGGATACTAGACCTAACTGGGTCCCACTTAATCCAGTATCCCTCTAAATCTTTCCTGTCCATGTGTCTGTACAAGTGTCTTCCAAATTTTGAGATTTTAAAAATCAAGTCTGCAATTTATCCCATCAGATAAAGCATAAAAAGAAGTTTAATTTGACACCTAATTTACTTTCATATCTTCAGTATTAAGAAAGTTATGGCCATTTTCATACTCGGAAATGAGCATCTTGCTTCTCATTGCCTTTCAATTGACTTAACTCAAAAGCTGTGATCTGGAAAAGTTAAAAGCCCATAACATTCTTAAAAATTAAGAGAACTCAATGAAATTTTCAGTTATTATAGATTGAAGCATTCTGAAACAAATATGAAACAATCTTACTTGGATGACCTGAAATGAAAGCATATAATTAGTTAGTTATCTAATTGTAGCTAATTACAAAATTCAATGAGTAGATCTAAACATCTATCAATTTCTTAAGAAAAGATAAACTTTTTTAAAATTGCCTAAGTGTCCAAATAACATTCACACAATAATCCACAATATAACATAATTTTTAAATCTCATTTTCATGAATTTCTGGGCCAAATGGAAGGAATTTAGTGTTTTATGCCTGTAAATTAATGGCCATTTAAATCAACTAGCGAGTGGGTTTTAGTGGAATGCAGTGGATTGGAACGTTGCGGTTAGCGGTGAAGTCGGGGGGAAAAATACTGGGGGTTCATACATTTTTTGGGACCCCATTTCGCAACATAAAAATATTATTAAAGCCTCCCGAAAAATCAACTTTTAATATAAAAATAAACTATTTACCTTTTTTTCTCCCCTACGGAAAATCCTTCCGCATGTCAGTTCTCACGGCTTTTGAAGGTGATTTTTAAATTACTCTAGTTAACAAATAATTTAGAGTAATTTAAAAATACCTTCATTGATGAAATGTCGGAGCGATTTTTCTTCCGCAACAAAATCGCCCGACATTCATCGATTATCCAGGTCTGTGGAAAACCGGCACTTTAAGCCCGCCCCCCTCTGAAAGGCGCTAAAGTCGCACACACGGGGAGCGGCAGAAGTGCAGCGCCGCTAAAGGTAAGTTTTGCAACATACCTAATTGTTACATTGATTGTTTTACTTTAATTCCAGGTCATTGAATTAAGTAAATTAAGTTGCCAGATTGTTCTTGAGTAAATGTGGCTCATTCCTCTCTGTATTTGGACCAGGTAACATAATTACTCATTCAGCAATAGGTAGTTTAAGCAATCGCTATATGTAAAGGCATGTGTATTTTATGCTGAATACCTTGTTTCTGATCCTTAAATCTTCATCTTCATTCCACATATTATGATTCTTAAAAATGTTCAGCACAAATGGCTTTGTAGATTTTTTTTTAAGTAGTTCTCAGCGACTGCCTTTATATTCTCATTTCTGTTCTCTAGCAAACATGGATGTATGATCCTCCTTGCTAGAAATTTATTCTGCTTCAGTAGTGCTTAACATACAAATGGTGAAGCCTGCAAAACAAAGGTAAATAAATGGTACTCCCTTCTACACAATATTTCAGCCCTACTGATTGCAGTTGAATACACCTTCAGAGTATCGAAATTGCCTATGTTGATAAATTTTACCTTTGCTCCATTCTTATTAGAGTCATAGAGTCTAACAGCATGGAAACAGGCCCTTCAGGCCAGCGTCTCTTCTTCCTGAGGAGACTTAAGAAGGTCCACCTGTCTCCCCAGATTCTGGTGAACTTCCACCGCTGCACCATCGAGAGCATCCTTATCAACTGCATCACAGTATAGACACATAGAAACATAGAAAAATAGGTGCAGGAGTAGGCCATTCGGCCTGTCGAGCCTGCACCGCCATTCAATGTGATCATGGCTGATCATCGAACTCAGTATCCCGTATCTGCCTTCTCTCCATACCCCCTGATCCCTTTGGCCACGTGCCAAATCTAATGCCCTCTTAAATATAGCCAATGAACTGGCCTCAACTACCTTCTGTGGCAGAGAATTCCAGAGACTCACCACCCTCTGTGTAAAGAATGTTTTCCTCATCTCGGTCCTAAAGGAATTCCCCCTTATCCTTAGACTGTGACCCCTTGTTCTGGACTCCCCCAACATCGGGAACAATCTTCCAGCATCTAGCTTGTCCAACCCCTTAAGAATTTTGTAAGTTTCTATAAGATCCCCCCTCAATCTTTTAAATTCCAGCGAGTACAAGCCGAGTCTATCCAATCTTTCCTCATATGAAAGTCCTGACATCCCAGGAATCAGTATGGTGTGGTAACTGCTCTGTCGCCGACCGGAAAGCTCTGCAGAGGGTGGTGAAGATCGCCCAACGCCCATCACAGGCTCCTCACTCCCCTCCATTGAGTCTGTCCATAGTAAAGGATGCCTGCGCAGGGTGCACAGCATCGCCAGGGACAGCTCACACCCCAACCATAGACTGTTTACCCTCCTCCCATTCCTCCCATCCGGGGACGCTACAGTTGCTCCGCTGCTACCAGCAGGCTCAAGAACAGCTTCTTCCCTGCGGCTGTCACACTTCTCAACGCTGCACCTCAATGACTGCCTGTCTACACCTGCCCCCCTCCAATCAGCAGCAATTTGCATGGATACCACTGCGCAATTACTTTTTAATTCGTAAGTTCGCCCTTCGGAGATACCAACTGCATTTCATTGTCTCTGTATTGTACTCTGCACAATGACAATTAAAGATTGAATTGAATTGAATTCAGCCCAACTTATCAATACCGGTCAGCATGTCCCATCTACACTAGTCCCACCTACCAGCATTTGGCCCATATTCCACTAAACCTGTCCTATCAATGTACCTGTCTAAATGTTCCTTGAACATTGCGATAGTAACTGCCTCAGCTACCTCCTCTGGCAGTTCATTCCAAACACCTACCACTATTTGCATGAAAAAGTTACCCCTCAGATTCTTACTAAATATTACCGCCCTCACCTTAAACCTATATCCTCTGCTTGTTGATTCTACTACTCTGGACAAGAGACTCTATGCCTCTACCCAATCTATTACTCTCATGATCAGTGTAGGCCAGACCAGGTAGGGCAGTAGCTTACCTAGCCCCAAAAAATGTCATGACCAAATGACCAAAAGATAATAAAAAACATACCAAAATAAATCATAAAAACAACAACCCAACAACTGTGCTATAAACCAAAAACATCCATATCAAAGTGATTACTAAATACTTCTCTTCCATTGACCTTCTGAATGACATTTTAAATAGATTGTTCAGTTGACACACTGGGTACTTTATTACAAGCTAAAAATAATAAGTTGTTAAGGCAAAACTTGAAGCACAATTTTCTGATACCATTAGGTTAGATGGAGTGAGAGAATATTTACAAGGATATTGTCAGGACCTGAGGGCCTGAGCTATGGGAAGAGGTTGGGCAAATATCAAATTCATAACGGCTGTGGCAAATCAATCATGAATCATTGGTCTGTTATTATGAGTCCATAATGGTCTCTGTAGATTGGCCAATGCATGCAACCAATCAGATATACGTTAGCATCACCAACCCCACCTTACTGTATTATTTATATTAACACACACTCCCTATGCTATGCAGGTCGGGTAGCAGACAGGATGCAGTGACAACTGACATGCTACTGTGCTGTTAAGTCTGTATGTGGATTAAAGATGATCTTAAATTACATATTGTGTAGATGTCTTATTTACATGGTGTCAGAAGTGAGTTAACCCACTCCTCCTGTATATCGTTTTTTATTTTCTTTTGCTAATTTTTATTTTCACATTTCACAATGGCTTCCTCCTGCCAAAAGCCTGCACAGCTTATCTTTGATTCGGATATTGGTGAGTGCTGGGCTACTTTTGAAATGGATTACAGGCACTACATGAACATTGTGCATCAAAATGAATCAGACACTGTCAAATTCTCCTTTCTACTTAACCTTGCTGGTCTGGATGGTATAAAACAATCCAGGACTTTTCAATATGCCCCAACGAACATGGGTACCAACAATCAGGCAGTTACACCCGACAAATCTGCTGATGACCCTAATGTCTTGTTACGTAAATTTAGTGAGATTTGTGACCTGCCCTCTAATCACATTTTGGAAAGGTCAACATTCTTTACCTGGCGACAATTGCCAGATGAACCTGTCGAAAGATTAATTTCAGACTTAAAATATATGGCCCAGAGGTGCCGTATTGAAAATATGACTGACCAGCTAACAAGAGATATTCTGGTGACAGGGATGAATAGTCAAAAGCTGAGATCTGAGCTCCTGCACAAACCTGATTTGACTTTAGACGAAGCTGCACACTCTTGTCGAATGGCAGAAATCATTAACCCATTAAACAGTCAGCACAGGGCAGATACCAAAACCATTAATCTGACTGGATTTAATAGACCGCAAGTTCTGACAGAAAACACAAGATTTATGACCCAGGCCAACCCGGCATCTTATAGTGAGCCTCCCAAAAGATGCCCCAATTGTAATTATCTGCATAACAGGCAATCACCATGTCCTGCTTATGGAAAGGCCTGTAACTATTGTAAGAAAATTAACCATTTCGCTATTGTCTGTCGTGCTTGTGGGAAGAAGCCCTTCAGTCCCAGACCTAATCTAAACATGTTGTTGCAAGACGAAAAGAACTCCAACTCCCAATTCAAGCTCGACACTGCCCCCGACACCAGTCCAATTAATTTGCAAGGGGAGTCAAACGTGTATTCACTCCTACATGCAGCTGGCAAGACTCCCAACCCTACAATTTCTATAACTGTCAATGACTTCAACTTTCAGGCTATATTAGACACAGGTGCCAAGGTCAATGTAATGTCTATCAACCTCTACAATAAGATAAGAAATAATGAGCTCCTGATTGCGGACAGCTCCACTTTGCATGCTTACGGGGGTGAAGTGCTCGTACCACTGGGAAGAGCCACTTTTAAATGTGCGCTGAAAAAGACTACAAGGGATTTGACCTTCTACATCTTGAACTCTAACTCTGCATGCATGCCAAGATTTAGGACTGATTTCATTCGACAAAATGGTCCACAAGCTGCTGATATCAATGGACCCGATAAAAGAATACCCTGATCTGTTCGATGACAAACTAGGCAAGCTGCCTGTGACCTACAAGATATCCACCGACCCTAATGTGATACCTGTTGTTCATGTACCACACCATGTGTCACATGCCATGAAGGACAGGGTTGAATCCATGTTAAAAAACATGGTCTCCATGGGCGTGCTAGAAGCAGTCAGTGAGCCCACCGATTGGGTGTCCACCATGGTTGCTACTCTCAAGAAGGATAAAAATGAAATCCGTGTGTGCATCAATCCAAAAGACTTGAACTATGCCATTAGGCGGCCACAATATCCTTTGAGGATAGTTGAGAATGTTGTGGCACAGATCGTACAGGCCACTATATTTTCCATCCTCAATGCAAAGAGCTCTTTCTGGCAGATACCGCTAGACAATGAGTCGTCAAACCTCACCACATTTGCTACCCCGTTTGGCAGATTCAGGTTTCTGAGAATGCCATTTGGTATCAACTCCGCCAGTGAAGTTTTCCAGAGGAACATGGAACAACTGTTCGCGGACCCACCGTGCACTATCATTGTTGACGATATCCTGGTGTATGGCAAAGATGCGACAGAGCATGACAAAAACCTAAGGCGTGTCATGGATTGGGCACGTCAGATCAACCTCAAGCTCAACCCTAACAAGTGCAAGTTCAGGGTTTCAGAGATCACCTACATTGGGCACGTATTCACTCCCGATGGCTTCAAGCCTGATCCGCATAAAGCTGCTGCTATCACTGAGATGCCGGCCCCCACCGACCTGCTCAATCTGCAGCATTTCCTGGGCATGGTGAACTTTCTTGGAAAATTCATACCAAACCTCAGTGAACTAAGCTCACCCCTGCGACAACTGACTAGAAGGACACTGCTTGGTCCTGGTTCCAGCAGCATCAACAAGCATTCGACAATTTAAAATCCAAGCTGACCCGTGCGCCAACTCTGATATTCTTCGATTTGAAACGTCCTGTGACTATCACCTGTGATGCCTCGCGATTCGGGATTAGTGCAGCCTGCCTACAACCATCTGCTGATGGTACCTTGCTCCATATTTTCTATGCCTCCAGTACCATGACCAACACAGAACAGCGCTACGCACAGATCGAGAAGGAGCTGCTGGCTGTCATCTTTGCCTGCTCCAAATTCAATTACTGTATCTTCGGAAACACTTTCACGGTCGAGACAGACCACCAACCACCAGTGACTATCCTGAACAAACCCATCCATGCTGCACCAGCCTGCCTGCAATGCATGATGATGCAGCTCCAATGTTTTGACTTTACCCTTGTTTACAAAAAGGGTACAGACATGCACATAGCGGATATCCTCTCTCATGCACCTCAAGCATCCTGCGAATGTCACCCCTATGAATGAGAAGAGTTTATGGTCCTCGGCGTTAACTTAGTTCCTACTAACCAACTGCGGCGTCTAGCCGAACACACTGCCGCCGACGCCACCCTCCAAATGCTCTCATCAGTGAACAAAAGGGGTTGGCCTGACAGGCGCACCAACAGAGGCACAGCCATTCATTTTAGTTCGCAATGAACTGGTCATACAGGATGATGTCATAATTAAGGGCCACAAAGTCGTGGTTCCCTCATCACAACATGAGGAATATTGCAGAGAGGCACACCGCGGTCACCCGGGAGTCGATGCTACACTGACCCACGCACATAATCTGTTCTACTGGCCTGGGATGGCCAAATACATATGGGACCGTATAGCCTCTTGCCCAACAGTCTCACACCGCACCAGCAGAGGCAGCCCCTACTGCAACAACCTCCACCAGCCCTGACCTGGACGTTGGTGGCGGCAGACATCTTTGAATGCCGAGGTAATCACTACCTCATCCTCATCGACTCATTTTCAAACTGGTTTGAACTCGACCTCCTCACATCCATCACATCTGAGATGGTCATCCATAAACTAAAGAAACACTTCTCCACATTCGGCTCACCCGTCCATTTACAGACCGACAATGGAAGACAGTTTACCAGCCACGAGTTCAAGCTGTTTGCCAACCGATGGAATTTTCACTACATCACGAGCAGCCCTGAGCACCCACAGAGTAATGGACTCGCTGAACAACCTGTCAGAAGCGCTAAACAACTAATGGAACGATCGCGCCTGGCCAATTTGGATGTGCACCTTGATCTCCTGAATCTCAGAAACATTGCCAGAGACGGGACCCTGGGATCACCAGCCCAGCGACTGATGCCCAGAACAACAAGACCTCCAATTCTGATTGACCAGCAGAAGCTGATAACTCAGGTGCTGAAGCCTGCTTCAATCCAAAAGCATATTCAGGAGAAACACAATATTCAGAAACGGTCGCATGACAAATCATGCAAACCTCTTGTGCCTCTACTGCCGGGCCAGGATGTTCATTTACAAACTTCCATGGGACATTCCCGTACTGTTGTCGACCCAGCTGACAAACCACTGTATTACCTTGTGTACTATGAGGGAGCAGTATACCGCAGAAGTCAGCAACATTTGCTTGCTGTTCCAGAACCCCGTCCGCCACCAGCCAGACCTTATGCTACACCACTTCAGTTCAAGCCGTTCGCTGAACTTCGCTGCGGAACCTTCGACTGACCCCCACATGTCCCATACTCCTCGCATGTCCCATACTCCTCCACGAGCAGCGCCCGTGACTAACCACGGGATTACCCCTCCTGCACACTCCCCCTTTCGGCCACCAGAGGCAGCTCCCGCAGCTTTCTCGCTTCCAGGTTCACCCCCTCCCTCTAATGTTCCTGGTGAAGGAGGAGAGGGTTTGGTCCGTACACGTTCCAGCCACATTAGTAGACCGCCTGATAGATATGGCGAATTTGTTTAACTTTAATGGCGTGGGTGCACTATGCTTACTCTTTAAGGGGGAAGGATGTAGATTGGCTTATGCATGCAACCAATCAGATGTAGGTTCGCATCACTAACCCCATCTTACTGTATCATTTATATTAACAACCATTTCCTTTGCTACGTGGCTCGGGTAGCAGACAGGATGCAGTGACAACTAACATGCTACTGTGCTGTTAAGTCTGTATGTGGATTAAAGATGATCTGAAATTACATATTGTGTATATGTCTTATTTACAGTCTCCATCTTGGTATTCCTTTCTTTGATTTCATTTTGTTCTGGAATATCAAGATACATACCAATGCACTGATTCAGCTGAAGAGCTATAGGTTAGCAGCCTGCTTTTACTCTTCATTCAAAAACTTAAATGCCCTATTTAGAGGTTGGCAAATGCTCCTTGTCTGTCACTGTTCTAATTACCTCAGTCCATTAATGAGCCAAACAGAAATGAATAGCTACTTTATAAATTCCTGCTTTATTATATAAAGTGGTTGCATCCATTCCTTGTCTGGGTCTTTATTGCATTATTTATTTAGTTTTTAAAAAATATATATTTATTAGAGGTAAATACATCAATGTACACATATATACTGTTACAATCATTGTACCCCATAATTTTATGGCTTTTAAAGAAAAAGAGTAGAGAGAAAGAGAGTGAAATGTGAAAAGAATTGTGATAGTGAAAGAGCGTGCCAAAGGGGAGAATAAACCCTTGGTCAAAGAATTAGAAAAGGGGGTTAAAAGATAGACCCTAAAAAAAAGAAAAGGAAAAAGGAAAAAAAAAGAAAAAAAGCCAGTTATTATGTTATAAATATCATGCAAAAGGAATCCACCAACTCGATAGTTTTCCATTCCCCCCTACCAAGGCCCGAGGTACTCCTGCACCCTATCTTTGTAGTAATTCTATAAATGCAGACCACATCTGATAGAAGCATTCTGATTTTCCTTGCAGGCGGAGTCTCATATTTTCCAGATGTAGTGTTTCAAACATAGTTGAAATCCACATATTTAATGTTGGTATAGGAGAATTTTTCCGAAATTTTAAGATTAGTTTTTTTTCCTATTATTAAGCCGTAATCAAATAAATTCTTTTGATACACATTTAATTCTGAGCTACCTTCTGTCATTCCGAAAATAATCCATTCTGGCTTTGGTGTCATTTTTATTTTAAACAGTTTTGTGAAAACTTTATTATGTCTTGTTTTCCAAGCTTGGTCAGCTGAACAACTCAATTTCCATTCTGATGACATCAATATAATTAACTCAATTGTTTTATCTGTCTATAAAAACAAAGATGTCAGTGTTTCCTTTTGCACTATCTGCATCCAGTTGGCCTAATGTAACTGTTTTATTCCTTTGAGTGAATGCAACCTGGCCTTGCCAACACTCCATGGGCACAGGCAGTAGCTTTTAGACTTTACTAACCGAATCGGAAAGAAAACTCAAATTAAAGGGTATTTTCTCTTTAAATTAAAGGGTACTGCCCTCTGCTCTTGAAAAAATATTAAAAAAGCAAGTACGGGTGCTGGAACTTAAAAATAGAAAAAAAACACAACACAACTATAAGCATTCAGCAGCCAGGAATGAATGAATTAATGAATGAATGAAGACTTTTTTGTTATAAGGTCCCCCCATGCCAGGTCCTCTTTTTTTCCTTCCCCCAGCAACGGCATTCTCATTTCCGCATGGTCCGTCCTCGTCCGTCGGTCGGTGCCACAATCGACTGCCGCACCGACCTCTCCACTATCGCCACTGGGTCCTCCCCGGATGCCTCCGTGGCGCCGACCCAGGCCCCAGCCACAGGCTCCATTGACCCAGCAGGCGCCGGCTGCAAGGTCCAACCTGCAAGTCTCCGGCCTCAGCTTCTCCACAGCCTCCAGGGAGGTGTATGTGGCAGTAGCCGTGGAAAGGGAAGCATTGTTAATGTTTCAGGACTGAGTCCCTTCATTTCTGTGTGACCTTATGACTCATATCACTTTTCTTTCAGCTGACCAAGCTTGGAAAATTACGTACTACTTGACATGCACTTGCTTACAATCCCTCTACTCCTTCCACTATACTCACACCACCCTTCTTCCTACATCCAAATATCCCCTCCACCAAATTTTAGGCAATCTTTACCACCATTATTTTTCCTATCACACGAACATCAGTTTTATATTTCACTAGAATAAAGGGAGAAAGAGGGATGCTGGGGGAAGAAGAGAAAGGCTGGGGAGAGAGAGAGGGTGGGGGAGAGAGAGAGGGTGGGGGAGAGAGAGAGGTGGAGGGGGGAAGAGAGAGGGGGGGAGAGAGAGAAGAAAGAGGGGGGAAGGCTGGAGGGAGGGGGGAAGGTGGGGGGAAAGGGGGCTGGAAATGAGGGCCCTGGGAGGGGTTGATGAAAGAGAGGCCGGGGGGAGAGAGGCTGGGGGTGGGCGAAGATAGGGGGGGAGATAGAGGATAGAGGATAGAGTCAGGAGGGAGGAGAGATAGCCCAGGGGGAGGAGAGAGAGCTTGGGGGGGAGAGAGAGAGAGTCCCGAGGGGGAGAGAGAGAGAGCCCCGAGGGAGAGAGAGAGCCCGGGGACAGAGAGAGAGAGAGGGAGAGTTGTTCGTTCTTCAGCATTGATCTTTGGTCTTCAGTCGACGGCCAGACCTTTGAAATTCGGGGGGAGGAGGGAGGTGTGGGAGGTGACGTGAGTCACAGCGCGAGCAGATGGCAGATCCATTGTCACGTCATCAGTGAAAAAAAACAGGCGTTTTGAATTCAAAATTAGATCGGATTTGTCAACAATTTTATTATAACTCAAGAAACAAAGCACTAAATTTTCAGGTAAGCCGTTTTCTGAATCCACGGGATAAAACTCTACAGGAATATGTAAACATTTTACCGTTAAAGCGTAATTCTTTTGAGCAGATGTGATAAGATTGCTGCTATTCATATCCTGATCTCCAATTGCTTAAACTGGAACCTTTTCTCATCACTCTTTTCTATTATCCTTTCAAACAACTTACTGCAATCATAATATCCCATGATTTTCCCATCATTAACCACCTTTAGTTCTGTCATTGCTACCTTGCAGTTGGAAGCACATTAGAAGGGGAGGGCTCATGAGTTACACTGTCTCAGGCAATGAAGAAGCCAAATGATAATTCGGGCTTGTAGCATTGCTATTCAGAAATTCAGTATTTTGCATCCTAACTCTAATTGTCCACCCATCATCTGGTCCGAGAACACTGATGCAATTATCAAGAAAACACATCAGCGCCTCTACTTCCTGAGAAGATTACAGAGAGTTGGTTTGTCAAGGAGGACTCTCTCTAACTTCTAGAGGTGCACAGTAGAGAGCTTGCTGACCGGTTGCATCGTGGCTTGGTTCGGCAATTTGAGCGCCCTGGAGAGGAAAAGACTTCAAAAAGTAGTAAATACTGCCCAGTCCATCAGGTAGAAGGTACAGGAGCCTGAAGACTGCAACGACCAGGTTCAGGAATAGCTACTTCCCCACAGCCATCAGGTTATTAAACCTGGCTCGGGCAAATCCCTGAACTTTGATAACCCATTGTCTGTTAGTTGCACTTTATCAGTTTATTTATTCATGTGTGTATTTACGTATATAATGATATATGGACACACTGATCTATTTTCAATGCCTACTATGTTCTGTTGTGCTGAAGCAAAGCAAGAATTTCATTGTCCTATCAGGGACACATGACAATAAACTCACTTGAACTTGAACTTGTACTTGAACTCATCTCCATGCCTACTGACCGACATTGATTACCATTCAGGGGAAAAAAAGTAGTTTAAAAGTCTTACTTTTGCTTGTAAATTTTCTGTTGCCTGAACCTGACATCTGGTGATGCTATCTGTGAGTGTTTGTATATTCTTCCTTTGACTGTATGGTTCCCTGACAGGAACCTGAAAACTGTAACATCCAGGTTCAGGAACAGCTTCTTCCCTACATCCATTCGGTTATTAAACACCACAAATTCAAATAAGCTCTGAACTACATTGACTATTGTTGTTATTATTGCACTATTATTGTTTTTTTTAATGTGTATGTATGTGTGCGTTTTATATATATATATATATATATACACATGTGTGGGTGTGTGTATTTGTGAGTATGTGTGTATATACACACACACTGAACCTTTTTTCCTTCCCTCTCGTTTATTATATTGTTTACAGTGTACTATGTTTACATATTCTATTGTGCTGCTGCAAGTAAGGATTTCATTGTTCTATCTGGGACATATGACAATAAAACACTCTTGACTCGCTTGGTCAAAGCAGTGCATTTTTTGTAGACAACGTGGTGCTGGTATGCACCTTGAATAAGCCTATGTGTCACATGGCTGGAGAACTAAATAATAACATTTAACTTTTCAGAGGTGCCAGTATTGAAACTGGCGCATACTTTGACAAAATAAGCACTGGGTCAAAAAGAGAATTATTAAACTCCACAGTTACAGCACCGGAGGTCAAAATTTAGTCTTGGTTACTCGAGCCATGAAGCAGCAGCTCTTCTTGCTCTTTCACTGTGCTTGGCTCCTTTCTTGCAATAACACTTTTAGCTCCCATAATCCTTTTGCTGGCATGATAAATATATTTCCATTGTACTTTGTAGTCCAAGCTTATTTTTTGCTCTGTGCAATGAGTCGAAGTGGAGCTCGCAAGCATATTTTTTCGATTTAAAAGTCCATCCCAAAAGGAACATTTTATTTCCCCACAAGTAAAATGCAGACAGGTTCAATATGATAATAATATCTGTTGTTTAATACATTTAACTGCAGGAAAAAACAAAACTATTTAATAGAGATTTTATCTTGCCAATCTTTAGAGCAAATACGTATTTTATTTACGGACCACACATTGTTGTTTACTGCGACCTCTTCCAAAATGCCTAACAGTTATGATGGCATGGATTCAAAAATATGTTTGGTTATTTCTATGTTTTTAAGTGCATTTCTAGCTTCATACATATCATATTTGAAGGGGGGTGATGCAAATTGAGTTTATACATCTTTATCCTCATTGCAAAAGGAACATATAAAGGGATTCAAAGTAGTTTATATATCAATACCGTTGTGACTGTGCAAGAGGCAGACGGAGACTAGAATTCTCTATAAAAGATCTCTAATCAGAACGAAAAGACATTTGGAAGGAGACCTGATTGAAGATTCTCTACAGGGAAAAACTCAGTAGAATCACCATAAACTCAAAATATATGCCGTTTTTTTTTTACACATACGAATAACATTAACATAGCCCCATTTTCTTATGTTTGCCAATGCATGCTCAAGGATTATTCATCTTACAAATCATATTTCTTGAGCAGCCTCCTGCTGTGAGCCAGGAGCTTGTGATCAACAGACAGTACTATTTGTTTACATATCTGTTCTTTTAATTCCAACTTCTGCTGTAAACATAAGCCGCACGAGGAACTCAGTGAGGCAGAATCTGTGGAAGGAAATGGATAGTCAACATTTTGAGTCAAGACACTTCATTTTGACTGATTTTACTTTGGAGTCACATGGGTGACTATGTGAAGACCCCGCCAACACACATGCGCGACATATCGTCGAATGCATTGTGGAAGCGACAGTCAGGAGGAGCGTCGCTCCTCCAGCGTAAGTTTAAAAACCCACCGAAGGTAAGTCTTACCATTCTGGTGAGCATGGCGACTCTGTGTTTTTTGTATTTCCAGCAAACAAAGCATCATAGAGTTGAGGAAATCGAGGAGAGCAGCGGATAGAATCGCTGCTGTGGAAAGCAGCCAGCAGCGTGCCGACACTCCAGAGCTGCAGGTGCATCAAGCAGCCCCTGACTTCTCGCCGCAACAGACCGCAGGTGCGCCGCGGTCCGACGGCAAAACCACCTGGAAGTCGGTCAAGTCCATTGACTCGGCTGGGTCCGGACCTGAGGACACCCCATTTTCGGATAGCAACGGCGGGCGTCTTTCCCGCATGGAGCGGATGGTGGAGCAATTGCTCCAGCGTGACCTGCTTATGCAGGGGCAGAGTCACAGTGGGTCTCTTCGCAGGCCCACGGCAGCATCCTATCAAGGACTGCCAAATGTCTCACCCTCTTCACAGGGGAGCATTAAGGGTCAGAGCTGGGCTGACCCTGAAGAAGGGGCAATGGCTGAAGACTTACCTGTGTTAGGGGTGCCGGAGGAAGAGTTGTTAGGTATGGTTAAAAAACACGCTGTGCCAACCCAGAAAGGACTGCCGTTACATCCTAAGCTGGCAGCCAGTATTAATTATGTGGCTACCAACTAGCTGCAGGAACAAACTATCAACAACACGGCAGAGAAATACCTTGCTCCAGAGAATTGCATTTCTCTAAATGTGCCTGCAGTCAACAACCCCATCTGGGGCAACATGAGCCCAACCATAAGGAGCCAGGAGGTGAAACTCCAGAGAATCCTCAAACTGCTGGCTGCTGGGATTACAGCAGTAGCTAGAACAGTCGATGGGGTTGAGATGCCTGAAGAGCTGCAAGATGCTCTAGCACTCTTGTGCAATACTCAATTCGAGATAAACAGCTACAGGAAGAGCATCATCAAGCCTGCACTCAATCCTAAATTTGCTGGAATATGCAGGACTAGCATTGCACAGCCGCCAACATTGCTGTTTGGGGACAACCTCCCAAAGCTCCCATCTGGTGGTGAAAGCTCGAAGGCTGGCCCACCTGCACAACGGTCTTTTTTAGACCATGGCCCAGCCCGGAAAATGCGCCAACCCCACACAGCAGCAAAACAACACATCAAGAAACAAGGGCAGAGACAACCAACACAGCACCGCCGGTAACCTTGGAGGTAGGTGGGTCTGGTTGCCTCAAAAGAATTGCATGCCTAGATTCATCAATGAGGAGTTCCGATGAGGGATTATGTGCCCTCTGCTCCCAAACCCTCTATTATAAAGGTCAACTGGTATATAAGTTCTCTCTTATCTTACTATGTTAGTCAACTCTAGTATTTGTGATTTCACACCGCTGCTTTGAGGCATGTGTGCTGGCGGGGTCTTCACGTAATCCCTCATCGTAACTTCTCATAAAATAAAGATCAAACTTCATACTGGTAAGTTCTCTTTTAATCTTACTATTATTGTTTGTACTTTACACATTGAAGTAGACTATGTAGATTGACACTTATTTGTATTCCTGGTTACTATATCTATACTTCATCTATGACTGCTTTGCTCTAACAGGAATGTGAACATATTTAAGATTTTATAGATATGTATTATTTTTATGAACACTTAACATAAAGCAGTTAATGGCAAAAATATATAATGGAACACATGAGTGGCATTTGCTGCGTCTCATCCACACTTCCGTTCAGTATGCCTGTTTCAAAATGGGACTGCCAAAGCTGTCCCATCCAGACAAATTTCAGATGGACACGTTTGTCACAGCCAAACAGCTAAACTCTGTTAGGTACTACATGGCTTGCATCGATCACAAGGATGCATACTATTCAGTACCAATACACAAGGATCATCGTAAATATCTGAAATTTGTCTGGATGGGACAGCTTTGGCAGTTTAATGCCTTACCCAATGGTTTATCATCGGCACCCAGGCTGTTTACAAAATTGTTAAAACCAGCTTTAGCTTATTTAAGGAAACATAACCATATTGTTATGGCTTACCTTGATGATATTCTCATTATAGGTGAGAATTTGGAGTTGGCTATATTGGCAATATCAGCCACAAAACACCTTTTTCAGAAGCTGGGATTTGGCATACATCCAGATAAATCAAAATTGAGACCCCTCCACTACCATGGATTATTTGGGGTTCACCATCAGTTCTGTTCAAATGTCTATCACCTTGCCACCAAACAAAGTGACAGACTTATAACCATATAACCATATAACAATTACAGCACGGAAACAGGCCATCTCGGCCCTTCAAGTCCGTGCCGAACAACTTTTTTCCCTTAGTCCCACCTGCCTGCACTCTTACCATAACCCTCCATACCCTTCTCATCCATATGCCTATCCAATTTATTTTTAAATGATACCAACGAACCTGCTGCCACCACTTCCACTGGAAGCTCATTCCACACCGCTACCACTCTCTGAGTAAAGAAGTTCCCCCTCATGTTACCCCTAAACCTCTGTCCCTTAATTCTAAAGTCATGTCCTCGTGTTTGAATCTTCCCTATTCTCAAAGGGAAAAGCTTGTCCACATTAACTCTGTCTATCCCTCTCATCATTTTAAACACCTCTATCAAGTCCCCCCTTAACCTTCTGCGCTCCAGAGAATAAAGACCTAACTTATTTAACCTATCTCTGTAACTTAGCTGTTGAAGAGATAGGTTAAATAAGTTAGGTCTTTATTCTCTGGAGACTTGACGGAAGCATGTAAAAGCCTCACTGGCATCGGAAAACCATCCATTCGGCAAGTAGCCAGAGCGATTGGGAAACTAGTGGCTGCATTTCCAGCAGCCCAACTTGGACCACTCCATTACCAACATCTATAAAGAGCAAACATTTTAGCTCTTAAAACTCATGCGGGCCATTTCGATAGGCCTATGGAACTAGCAGGGAAAGCTAAACTAGAATTAAATTGGTGGATAGAAAATACTCAGCATTGTTCTAACGCCATCACTATCATGAATCCCTTGGTTACATTACAGACTGATGCCAGTGCTAAAGGTTGGGGAGCAACTAATGCCACCTCAAGTTGTGGTGGCAGATGGAGTGCACAAGAATTAACCCTGTTTAAAGCACTAGGAATTAATTATCTAGAAATGCTGGGAGCATTTCATGGACTCAGGGCCTACTGCTCAGATATGCACCCATTGCATGTACAGTTACAAATTGACAACACCACAGTTGTGGCCTATATTAATCATATGGGTGGAATAAAGTCGATATCGTGATGAATTGGCAAATAATATCTGGCACTGGTGTCTGGATAGTGAGATTTGGATCTCAGCCACTTACCTTCCAGGTAAACTAAATACAGTGGCGGACACCAGGTCACGTAAATTCAACGACAACATTGAATGGATGTTGGATCAGGAAGTGTTTGCAGATATTATAGAATGGTATGGGACACCAGATATCGACCTTTTTGCATCCAGACTAAATCACCAACTACCTACATATGTTGCTTGGGAACCAGACCCGGGGGCAGCAGCGATGGATGCATTCTCGCTGCATTGGGGGGATTTGTTTTGCTATGCATTTCCCCCCTTCTGCCTCATCAGTCGGGTCTTACAAAAAATTAAACAAGACTCCGCAACGGGTATTTTGGTTGTTCCCGACTGGCCTACCCAACCATGGTTCTCAGCAGTACTAAAGATGGCCTCAGAACCCTGCATTCGGATCATCAAACGGCCGAGCCTGTTGGTAGGGGAAAGTCATCCGTGCATTAACCTATTGATTTGCAGATTCTGAACAGGCCATTTCTGGACTACGAACTCTCCGACAGGACGATCAATGTCATCACAGCGTCGTGCTGGGAGTCCACCAAAAGACATATGTAAGGAACCTGACATATGTAAGGAAATGGGAAGTGTTCTGCACCAGAACAAACACTTCATATGACTTAGCCACCATCACTGAAGTGCTGGAGTTCGATGAGGGATTGAGCTACAGTGCCATTAATTGTGCTCAGAGTGCCCTATCTGATTACCTGGGCCGAGGGAGTGATCACCTGGCTGTACGATCACACCCACTGGTATCTTAACTGATGAAGGGTATATTTAACTCTAATCCCCCAGGCCCAGATACACCCATACATGGGTCATAGGCATAGTATTGACTATGCTTCGAGGATGGACACCTATATCGGGGCTCACTCTGGAAAAACTAACCTAAAAAATGGTTATGTTAATGGCACTTGTAGCAGCACAACGGGTCCAGTCCTTACATAAGTATGGACGCCATGAATATAAATAATGGCAAGGTAACCTTTCTGATACAGGGGTTACTCAAACAAGATCGACCTGGTTCCTCTGGCCAAAAATTAGAATTTCTGGCCTATCCTGCAGATGGTCGGCGCTGCATTATGACATATATATTACAATATATAGAGGTCACCAAGAGTCTAAGGGGCATGGAGAGGGCTTTACTCATTAGCCACAAATGCCCTCACCATAACATCACAGTTTAAACCATTTCCAGATGGTTAAGGGTGGTATTGGGTGCAGCGGGGGTGGACACTAATATTTTTAAATCTCACTCCACCAGGGCTGCATCCACATCGGCGGCTAGGATGATGGAAGTTCCTATGGACCACATTCTTGCTACAGCGGGTTGGAGCAATGAACGGACTTTTCAATGCTTCTATAATAAACCCGTGGCTGCTCCTGAGACATTTGCAGGAAAAATTTGAAGTTCTGTTACATGATTTACCCAATGTGGGGCATTATTTAGGTTTGAATAAATACCTTTTTGTTTTTCAGCACAGTGTCATGTCTGAAATATGTTCATCCTCCATTCCTAGCATGGCAGTGTGTGAGCATGGACTCGTTTCCAGGGCATGAAATCACAGAGCTTTGAAATCTTCACGTAGTCACTCACGTGACTCCGAAGTAAAATAGTAAGATTAAATGAGAACTTACCAGTTTGAAGTTTTATCTTTATTTTATGAGGAGTTCCGATGAGGGATTATGTGCACTCTGCTCCCAAACCCTCTATTATAAAGGTCAACTGGTATATAAGTTCTCTGTTATCTTACTATGTTAGTCAACTCTAGTATTTGTGATTTCACACCGCTGCTTTGAGGCATGTGTGCTGGCGGGGTCTTCACGTAATCCCTCATCGTAACTCCTCATAAAATAAAGATCAAACTTCATACTGGTAAGTTCTCATTTAATCTTACTATTATTGCTTGTACTTTACACATTGAAGTAGACTATGTAGATTGACACTTATTTGTATTCCTGGTTACTATATCTATACTTCATCTATGACTGCTTTGCTCTAACAGGAATGTGAACATATTTTAGATTTTATAGATATGTAATATTTTTATGAACACTTAACATAAAGCAGTTAATGGCAAAAATATATAATGGAACACATGAGTGGCATTTGCTGCGTCTCATCCACACTTCATGTTTGAAACAATCCTGGACTCTGGAAGAAAAAATCTATTGTAAAGAGAAGTCACTTCAAATCCTTAGCAGTAATTGAGAGTAATCTTTTTGTAAGTTATTAATAGAGATGAATATTATCATAATGTGCATCAGGCTGTTGATTGACTTTGTGTGACTGTCCTGAGCAAATGTTAATTACTTTGATATGCGGTCACTGCCACAATTTATTTTGTGTTCTACATAATATAAATTCAATGAAGCAAAACATTTGGGGAAAAATGTAATTGTAGACATATCTTGTGGAATATCATGCCTGTGATTTTGGTGCATATCCTCCAGTAACTCAGATAAGGCCTGTGCCTGCGTATTTTATATAGGCAAACCACATGAAGGAAAGGCCTTTGATTAGGTGTGGACATGTTATGCTCTGTACAATTTAATATGCTTTTTAAGTATTGAGATCCATCTATTTTAGTAATATTAACCTTACGACAAATATTGGCCAGGCACTCAGTTAGATCATCTCCTCTTGAAAATGAACCGCAGATACTTTTACTTTGATTTGCAAGAGAGTAGATGACTTCGAGGTTTAATTCATAATCCAAAGACAACAATTTCTTAATGGAACACTAAGGTATTATCCAAGATCTTTGACATTAATTCAGTTCACTACAGCTGCAACAAACGGAAACCACTCTGTCAGGTTGAACCCCGGATACCGAGTTGTAAAAGAGATCTTGCACAAGTCCTCCCACTACAAGAATATGCAGTTTGGATATTGAAAATGTGTTAACATTACTTCACCAGGGGGGTTTCCAGCTACATCCTTAATCATGACACTAATATCAGCACAACGAGGGCAAACATTGCAAACGCTATGGCTAGATAGGATGGAATTGGCTGCAGGTGCCATTACATTTTACATTCTGATCTACACAAGCAAAGCAGACCGGGGTGGCAGGATCTAAGATCATTTTTCGGTTACCCCCACGGAATCACGTCTATGTGGGAGGGCAGACTTGCTATATTATATCAAAGCCACCAGAATCCTTAGAAGTGTGGAATCAGCATTGTTCATTAAGCGACAAACAACCACTCAAGGGAAGGTCGGTTCAGACTACTTCAAGGTGGCTGCAGCAGGTTCTCGATTATGCAGGTATTAACACTCATGATTGTATATCTCATTCCACCAGGGCAACATCAATGTCAGTGGCCAGGGCAATGGACATTCCCATCGACCATATCCTCACGACTGCAGGATGGTCAACTGAATTGATTTTTCATTTTTTATTTTACCATAGGCCGGTTACTGACCCCGGTTTTTTGCCCATTCTGTTTTGCATCCACTTCAGCCTCCCCTGAGATACAGGGGTTGCTATAGATTTCTTTATTAACGTAAACCATTAATACATTTGAATCAATGTCATGCTTAATGCATTTTTTGATTATTCACTCATCCTGAGTCAATCGATGCAGTGATGTGCCTCTGGTAGGCTGCTTTTTCTACTTTCCCTCATTTCCCTTGTTATCCATGGATGCACTACCTTCCCTGATTTATTATTTTGCCAAACTGGATGAACAATTGTTGTAGTTCATCCATGCAGTCTTTAAATGCCTTCCATTGCACATCCACCGTGAACCCTTTAAGAATCAATTGCCAGTCTATATTAGCCAATTCACGTCTCATACCCTCAAAGTTACCTTTCTTTAAGTTCAGAACCTTTGTTTCTGAATTAATTATGTCACTCTCCATCCTAATGAAGAACTCAACCATATTATGGTCACTCTTGCCCAACGGGCCACGCACAACAAGACAGCTAACTAACCCTTCCTCATTACTCAATACCCAGTCTAGAATAGCCTGCTCTCTCATTGGTTCCTCTGCATGTTGGTTTAGAAAACTATCCCGCATACATTCAAAGAAATCCTTTTCCTCAGCACCCCTGCCAATTTGGTTCAGCCAATCTATATGTAGATTGAAGTCACCGATTATAACTGTTTTACCTTTGTTGCACGCATTTCTAATTTCCTGTTTGATGCAATCCCCAACTCCGTTATTACTGTTAGGTGGCCTGTACACAACTCCCACTAGCATTTTCTGCCCCTTAGTGTTTTGCAGCTCTACCCATATCGATTCCACATCCTCCAAGCTAATGTCCTTCCTTTCTATTGCGTTAATCTCTTCTCTAACCAGCAATGCTACCCCACCTCCTTTTCCTTTCTGTTTATCCCTCCTGAATATTGAATATCCCTGGATGTTCAGGTCGCAACCTTGGTCACCCTAGAGCCATGTCTCCATGATCCCAACTATATCATAATGGCAATGACAAAGGCTGTTGAAGGTTTGATCAGGATAGAAAAGGAAATGTATGAGAGGTGTAGGCAACTCAGAATGATGGAGTCTCTTGTGTCATATATAGTGTGTATATCGGGGTGAACTTTAAGTAGAAATTAGGAAGGCCCATAAAATTTTCTGAGCAAGTAAGTTCAAAGAGAAATACAAGACATTCTATCAGGAACAAGAGAGAAGCTAGGAGACGAATATGTACCCAAAGGAATTATATCAATCTACATAAGGAACCAGCTCATGTGGTTAAGACCCTAAATTATTACCTTGAGGAGCTGAAGAAGGGCTTTGACCCAAAACTTTGCCTATTTCTTTCGCTGCATAGATGCTGCATCACCCGCTGAGTTTCTCGAACATTTTTGTCTACCCTAAATTAATATGTCTTCTGTATTCACCAGGGAGAACAATATTAAAGATAGTGAGTTCAGGTAGGAGTATATGGATAATCTGGAACAAGTCAACATTAAGAAGGCTGACGTGTTCAATGGTGTGGGACACATAAGGTTTTTGTTTAATTCCCAGGGCTGGATGAGATCTATCTCTGGTTCCTATGGGAAGTAGGGGAGCAGATAGCTGAGACTCTGATGGAGATTTTTGCACCCCAAGTTCAAGTGTCAGAAGACTGGAGGATAGCAAATATGATTCATTTAGCTATGAAGAGCAGGAGAGGCAAGACAGGTAGCGAGAAGCCAGATAGACTTTCATCAGTAGTACGAAAATTATTGGGAGACATTTTAAGGAATAGGAGTTATGTAGATTTGCAGAGGCCGGATTTGTGATAATCAACATGGCTTTGTGTAGTGAAAAATCTCCCTCATCAATTTGATTGCATTCTTTGAAGAAGTCACTAAGAAGATTGATAAAGCCAGGGCCACATGGATTTCAGTTAAATTTCAGCCTGGCTTGCAAGGCAGGTCCAGAGGGGAAAGGCACATGGGATCCAAGCTGGTTAATTGGGTCCAAAATTGGCTTGGTGATACGCAGAGGATAATGGTGGAATCATTTGGAAGACTGTGGCCAGTAGTATACTGCAGTAATCAGTGTAGGAACGCTCATTATTTGCAATATTTATTAGTGACATGGATGTGAATGTAGGTGGCATGATTTGTAAGCTTGCTGACAACCTGAAAATGTTGTTGATAGCGTGGAAGGTCATTTGGAAAATTGGACAGTCGATTGGCAGATTTAATATTATCCTGACAAGTGCAAGTTGATGGATTTTGGGAAGTCACATTAGAGTGTGATAGGTTGCTGTGAGGCTGGATGGCTTCCTTCTACATTGTAAGGATCGGGATATTCCTGGGTCCTGCATCTCTCATTAATTATGTGATAATTTACCACTACTCATGACCAAAGCTGAACTAAACAACTTCAATTTGAATCACTTTGGGTGTTTGTTGCATGCTGTTTAGTCTGCATGAGATCCT